>JASPKZ010008108.1:0-361871 GCA_030220185.1 Diploptera punctata | reverse complement strand
TGTCCACAAATGGCACTGATCTAGAGGAAGCAGTGTCAAGCCAGCGTACCTCGGAAAGGAGGGACACAGAGATAGCCCACTAGACACACCACGATCAATATACTTCAAAAATCCTCTTCTTGAGCAGTGTCACAAAATTGGCACTGATCTAGAGGAAGCAGTGTCAGAGTCAGCGATACATCGGTAAGGACGGGCACACAGCGATAGCCCACTAGCCACCACGATCAATATACTTCAAAATCCTCTTTCTGAGAAGTGTCACAAATTGGCACTGATCTAGAGGAAGGCAGTGTCAGAGTCCAGCGATTACCTCAGTACTAAAGGAGGGAACAGAGATAGCCCACTAGACACACACGATTCATTTATACTTTCAAAATCCTCGTCTTGAGCAGTGTCCACAAATTGGCACGGATCTAGAGGGAAGCAGTCTGTCAGAGTCCAGCGGGATACCTCGGTAAAGGAGGCACACAGAGAGAGCCCATCAGAAAACCACGATCAATTATACTTCAAAATCTCTTATGAGCAGAGTTCACAAATTGGCAATGATCTAGAGGAAGCAGTCTGTAGAGTCCAGCGACCTCAGTAAGGAGGGGACACAGAGATGCCCACTAGACCACCACGATCAGGATATACTTCAAAATCCTCTTATGAGCAGTGTTCACAAAATTGGCACGGATTAGAGGAAGCAGTGTCAGAGTCCAGCGATTTACCTCGAAGGGGGACACAGAGATAGCCCACTAGACACACACGATCAATATACTTCAAATCTTTCTTGAGCATGTACACAAATTTGGCCACTGATCTAGAGGGAAGCAGTGTCAGAGTTCCAGCGAGTACCCGGTAAAGGCAGGGACACAGAGCTAGCCACTAGGACACCCACGTCCAATATACTTCAAAATCCTCTTCTTGAGCCGTGTCACAAATGGACGATCTAGGAGGAGCAGTTCAGGAGTCCAGCGACCTCGGTATAAGGAGGGACACAGAGGAGATAGCCCACTAGACACACCCCGATCAATATACTTCAAAATCCTCTTCTTGAGCAGTGTCACAAATTGGCATGATCTAGAGGCAGCAGTGTCAGGTCCAGCGATACTCGGTAAAGGAGGGACACAGAAGAGCCCACTAGACACCACGATCAATATACTCAAAATCCTCTTCTATGAGCGTGTAACAAATTGCACTGATCTAGGCGGAAGCCGGTCAGAGTCCAGCGATACATCGGTAAGGATGGACACAGAGATATAGCCACTAGACACACACGATAAATATACTTCAAAATCCTCTTCTGAAGCAGTGTCACAAATTGGCACTGATCTAGATTGGAAGCGGTTCAGGTCCAGCGATACCTCGGTTAAAGGAAGGCACACAGAGATAGCCACTGACAACACGATCAATAACTTCAAAATCCTTCTTGAGCAGTGGTCACAAATTGGCAATGATCTAGAGGAAGCAGTGTCAGATCCAGCGATACCTCGGTAAAGGAGGGACACGAAGATAGCCCAACTAGACACACACGAATCAATAACTTCAAAACATCCTCTTTTGAGCGTGCACCAAATGGCAATGATCTAGAGGAAGCAAGCAGTTAGTCAGAGTCCAGCGATACCGCGGTAAAGGAGGGACACAGAGTTTAGCCCACTTAGACACACACGATCAATATACTTCAAAATCTCTTCTTGGCAGGTCACAAATTGGCACTGATCTAGAGGAATGTCAGTGTCAGAGTCAGCGATACCTCGGTAAAGGAGGGACAACAGAAGATAGCCCACTAGAACAACGATCATATACTTCAAACATACTCTCTTGAGCAGTGTCACAAATTGGCCTGATCTAGAGGAAGCAGTGTCAGGTTTCCAGCGCTACCTCGGTAAAGGAGGGACACAGAGATAGCCACTGCACACACGTCAATATACTTCAAAAATCCCTTTGAGCAGTGTCCAAATTGGCACTGATTAGAGGAGCAGGTCAGAGTCCAGCGGATCTCGGTAAAGGAGGGGACACAGAGTAGCCCACCGACACCACGATCAATATACTTTAAAATCCTCTTCTTGAGCAGTTTCACAATTGGACTGATCTAGAGGAAGCAGTGTCGGCGTCCGCGATACTCGGTAAGGAGGGACACAGAGATAGCCCACTAGACAACCGATCAATATACTTCAAAACATCTTCTTGAGCAGGTCACCAATTGGCACTGATCTAGCGGAAGCAGTGGTGTGAGTCCCGCGATACCTCGGAAAGGAGGGACACAGAGATAGCCCACTAGACAACACGTAATATACTTCAAATCCTCTTTTGAGCAGGTCTCAATTGGCATGATCTAGATGAGCAGGTCAGAGTCCAGCGGTTCCTCGGTAAAGGAGGCACACAGAGATAGCCCACTAGACAACACGATCAAATACTTCAAAATCCTCTTCTGAGCCGGTCACAATGGCATGCTCGAGGGAAGCAGTGTCAGGTCAGCGAACCCGGTAAAGGAGGGACAGAGATGCCCACTTAGACACACACGATCAATATACTTCAAAATCCTCTCTTGAGCAGTGTCACAAATTGGCACTGATTTAGGGAAGCAGTGTCAGAGCCAGCGATACCTCGGTAAAGGAGGGACACAGAGATAGCCACTAGACACACCCGATCACTATACTTCAAAATCTCTTCTTGAGCAGTGTCACAAATGGACTGACTGAGGAAGCTAGTGTCGAGTCAGCGATACCTCGGTAAAGAGGGACACAGAGATAGCCCACTAGACACACCCGATCAATATCTTCAAAATCCTCTTCTTGAGCAGTGTCACAATGGCACTGATCTAGAGGAGCAGGTCAGGTCCAGCGCTACCTGTATAAAGGCGGGAACAGAGATAGCCCACTGACACACACGATCAATCTACTTCAAACTCCTCTCTTGAGCAGTGTCACAAATTGGCCACTGATCTAGAGGAGGCAGGTCTAGTCCGCGATTACTCGGTAAAGGAGGGACACAGAGATCGCCCACTAGACACACACGATCATATATTCAAATCCTCTTCTTTGAGTGTGTCCAATTGGCACGATAGAGGAAGCAGTGTCCGAGTCCGCGAACCTCGGTAAGGAGGCCACAGAGATAGCCCACTAGACCACACGATCAAATACTTCAAAAGCTCTTTGAGCAGTGTCACAATTGGCATGATCTAGAGGAAGCGTGTCGAGTCAGCGAACCTCGGTAAAGGAGGGACACAGAGATAGCCCACTAGACACACACGATCATATACTTCAAATCCTCTTCTTGAGCAGTGTCCACAATTGGCACTGATCTAGAGGAAGCAGTGTCAGAGTCCGCGCTACCCGGTAAAGGAGGGACACAGAGATAGCCCACTAGACATCACACGATCATTTTTACTTCAAAATCCTCTTTTTGAGCAGTGTCACAAATTGGCACTGATCTAGAGGAAGCAGTGTCAGAGTCCAGCGGATACCTCGGTAAAGGAGGCACACAGAGATAGCCCACTAGACCACACACGATCAATAACTTCAAAATCCTTTCTTGAGCAGTTGTCACAAATTGGCACTGATCTAGAGGAAGCAGTGTCAGAGTCCAGCGATACCTCGGTAAAGGAGGCACACAGAGATTAGCCCACTAGACACACGATCAACTACTCTTCAAATCCTCTTCTTGAGCAGTGTCCAAGTGTGGCACTGATCTATAGGGAGCGATGTCAGAGTCCGTCGATACCTCGGTAAAGGAGGCACACAGAGATTAGCCACACTAGACACACCACGATCAATATATTCTAAAATCCTCTTCTTGAGCAGTGTCACAAATTGGCACTGATCTAGAGGAAGCAGTGTCAGAGTCCAGCGATACCTCGGTAAGGAGGCACACAGAGAAGCCCACTAGACACACACGATCATATACTTCAAAATCCTCTTCTTGAGCATTGGTCACAAATTGGCATGATCTAGAGGAAGGCAGTGTCAGAGTCCAGCGATACCTCGGTAAAGGAGGGACACAGAGATAGCCCACTAGACACACACGATCAATATACTTCTAAAATCCTCTTCTGAGCAGTGTCACAAATTGCACTGATCTAGAGGAAGCAGTGTCAGAGTCCAGCGATTTACCTCGTAAGGCGGCACCAGAGATAGCCCACTAGACATCACACGATCAATATACTCAAAATCCTCTTCTTGAGCGTGGTCACAAATTGGCACTGATTAGAGGAAGCAGGTCAGAGTCCAGCGATACCTCGGTAAAGGAGGGCAGACGGAGATAGCCCACTAGGACACACACGATCAATATACTTCCAAAACTCTCTTCTTGAGCAGTGTCACAAATTGGGCACTGATCTAGAGGAAGCAGTGTCAGTAGTCCAGCGATACCTCGGTAAAGGAGGGACAAACAGAGATAGCCCACTAGACACACACGATCAATATACTTCAAAATCTCTTCTTGAGCAGTGTCACAAATTGGCATTGATCTAGAGGAAGCCGTGTCAGAGTTCCAGCGATACCTCGGTAAATGGGAGGCACACCAGAGATTGCCCACTAGACACACACGATCAATATACTTCAAAATCCTCTTCTTGAGCAGGTGTCACAAATTGGCACTGATCTAGAGGAAGCAGTGTCAAGTCCAGCGATACCTCGGTCAAGGAGGACACAGAGATAGCCCACTCGACACGCACGATCAATATACTCAAATCCTTTCTTCTTGAGCAGTGTCACAAATTGGCACTGATCTAGAGGAAGCAGTGTCAGAGTCCAGCGATACTCGGTAAAGGAGGGGGACACAGAGATAGCCCACTAGACACACACGATCAATATACTTCAAAATCCTCTTCTTGGAGCAGTGTCACAAATTGGCACTGATCTAGAGGAAGCAGTGTCAGAGTCCAGCGATACCTCGGTAAAGGAGGGACACAGAGATAGCCCCACTAGACACACACGATCAAGATACTTCAAAATCCTCTTCTTGAGCAGTGTCACAAATTGGCACTGATCTAGAGGAAAGCAGTGTCAGAGCCAGCGATACCTCGGTAAAGGAGGGACACAGAGATAGCCCAACTAGACACACACGATCAATATACTTCAAAATCCTCTTTTTGAGCAGTGTCACAAATTGGCACTGATCTAGAGGAAGCAGTGTCAGAGTCCAGCGATACCTCGGTAAAGAGGGACACAGAGATAGCCCACTAGGACACACACGATCAATATACTTCAACATCTTTTTTTTGAGGCAGTGTCACAAATTGGCACTGATCTAGAGGAAGCAGTGTCAGAGTCCAGCGATACCTCAGTAAAGGAGGGCACACAGAGATAGCCCACTAGACACTACACGATCAAATATACTTCAAAATCCTCTTCTTGAGCAGTGTCACCAATTGGCACTGATCTAGAGGAAGCAGTGTCAGAGTCCAGCGATACCTCGGTAAAGGAGGGACACAGAGATAGCCCCACTAGACACGACACGATCAATATACTTCAAAATCCTCTCTTGAGCAGTGTCACAAATTGGCACTGATCTATAGAGGAAGCAGTGTCTCAGAGTCCAGCGATACCTCTGTAAAGGAGGGACACAGAGATAGCCCACTAGACACACACGATCAATATACTTCAAAATCCTCTTCTGAGCAGTGTCACAAATTGGCACTGATCTAGAGGAAGCAGGGTCAGAGTCCAGCGATACCTCGGTAAAGGAGGCACACAGAGATAGCCCTATAGACACACACGATCAATATACTTCAAAATCATCTTCTTGAGCAGTGTCACAAATTGGCACTGATCTAGAGGAAGCAGTGTCAGAGTCCAGCGATACCTCGGTAAAGGAGGCACACAGAGATAGCCCACTAGACACACACGATCATATACTTCAAAATCCTCTTCCTTGAGCAGTGTCACAAATTGGCACTGATCTAGAGGACGCAGTGTCAGAGTCCAGCGATACCTCGGTAAAGGAGGCACACAGAGATAGCCCACTAGACACACACGATCATATACTTCAAAATCCTCTTCTTGAGCCGTGTCACAAAATTGGCACTGATCTAGAGGAAGCAGTGTCAGAGTCCAGCGATACCTCGGTAAAGGAGGGACACAGAGATAGCCCACTAGACCACACACGATCAATATACTCAAAATCCTCTTCTTGAGCAGTGTCACAAATTGGCAACTGATCTAGAGGAAGCAGTGTCAGAGTCCAGCGTACCTCGGTAAAGGAGGCACACAGAGATAGCCCACTAGACACACCACGATCAATATACTTCAAAATCCTCTTCTTGGAGCAGTGTCACAAATTGGCACTGATTAGAGGAAGCAGTGTCAGAGCGTCCAGCGAGATACCTCGGTAAAGGAGGGACACAGAGATAGCCCACTAGACACACACGATCAATATACTTCAAAATCCTCTTCTTGAGCAGTGTCACAAATTGGCACTGATCTAGAGGAAGCAGTGTTCAGAGTCCAGCGATACCTCGGTAAAGGAGGGACACAGAGATAGCCACTAGACACACACGATCAATATACTTCAAAATCCTCTTCTTGAGCAGTGTCACAAATTGGCACTGATCTAGAGGAAGCAGTGTCAGAGTCCAGCGATACCTCGGTAAAGGAGGGACACAGAGATAGCCCACTAGACACACACGATCAATATACTTCAAAATCCTCTTCTTGAGCAGTGTCACAAATTGGCACTGATCTAGAGGAAGCAGTGTCAGAGTCCAGCGAATACCTCGGTAAAGGAGGCACACAGAGATAGCCCACTAGACACACACGATCAATATACTTCAAAATCCTCTTCTTGAGCAGTGTCACAAATTGGCACTGATCTAGAGGAAGCAGTGTCAGAGTCCAGCGATACCTCGGTAAAGGAGGCACACAGAGATAGCCCACTAGACACACACGATCAATATACTTCAAAATCCTCTTCTTGAGCAGTGTCACAAATTGGCACTGATCTAGAGGAAGCAGTGTCAGAGTCCAGCGATACCTCGGTAAAGGAGGGACACAGAGATAGCCCACTAGACACACACGATCAATATACTTCAAAATCCTCTTCTTGAGCAGTGTCACAAATTGGCACTGATCTAGAGGAAGCAGTGTCAGAGTCCAGCGATACCTCGGTAAAGGAGGCACACAGAGATAGCCCACTAGACACACACGATCAATATACTTCAAAATCCTCTTCTTGAGCAGTGTCACAAATTGGCACTGATCTAGAGGAAGCAGTGTCAGAGTCCAGCGATACCTCGGTAAAGGAGGGACACAGAGATAGCCCACTAGACACACACGATCAATATACTTCAAAATCCTCTTCTTGAGCAGTGTCACAAATTGGCACTGATCTAGAGGAAGCAGTGTCAGAGTCCAGCGATACCTCGGTAAAGGAGGCACACAGAGATAGCCCACTAGACACACACGATCAATATACTTCAAAATCCTCTTCTTGAGCAGTGTCAAATTGGCACTGATCTAGAGGAAGCAGTGTCAGGTCCAGCGATACCTCGGTAAAGGAGGCACACAGAGATAGCCCACTAGACACACACACGATCAATATACTTCAAAATCCTCTTCTTGAGCAGTGTCACAAATTGGCACTGATCTAGAGGAAGCAGTGTCAGAGTCCAGCGATACCTCGGTAAAGGAGGCACACAGAGATAGCCCACTAGACACACACGATCAATATACTTCAAAATCCTCTTCTTGAGCAGTGTCACAAATTGGCACTGATCTAGAGGAAGCAGTGTCAGAGTCCAGCGATACCTCAGTAAAGGAGGGACACAGAGATAGCCCACTAGACACACACGATCAATATACTTCAAAATCCTCTTCTTGAGCAGTGTCACAAATTGGCACTGATCTAGAGGAAGCAGTGTCAGAGTCCAGCGATACCTCGGTAAAGGAGGGACACAGAGATAGCCCACTAGACACACACGATCAATATACTTCAAAATCCTCTTCTTGAGCAGTGTCACAAATTGGCACTGATCTAGAGGAAGCAGTGTCAGAGTCCAGCGATACCTCGGTAAAGGAGGGACACAGAGATAGCCCACTAGACACACACGATCAATATACTTCAAAATCCTCTTCTTGAGCAGTGTCACAAATTGGCACTGATCTAGAGGAAGCAGTGTCAGAGTCCAGCGATACCTCAGTAAAGGAGGGACACAGAGATAGCCCACTAGACACACACGATCAATATACTTCAAAATCTCTTCTTGAGCAGTGTCACAAATTGGCACTGATCTAGAGGAAGCAGTGTCAGAGTCCAGCGATACCTCAGTAAAGGAGGGACACAGAGATAGCCCACTAGACCACACACGATCAATATACTTCAAAATCCTCTTCTTGAGCAGTGTCACAAATTGGCACTGATCTAGAGGAAGCAGTGTCAGAGTCCAGCGATACCTCCGTAAAGGAGGGACACAGAGATAGCCCACTAGACACACACGATCAATATACTTTCAAAATCCTCTATCGGGGGAGCAGTGGTCACAAATTGGCACTGATTCTAGATGAAGCCAGTGTCAGAGTCCAGCGCTACCTTCAGTAAAGGAGGGACACAGAGATAGCCCACTAGACACACACGATCAATATACTTCAAAATCCTCTTCTTGAGCAGTGTCACAAATTGGCACTGATCTAGAGGAAGCAGTGTCAGAGTCCAGCGATACCTCGGTAAAGGAGGCACACAGAGATAGCCCACTAGACACACACGATCAATATACTTCAAAATCCTCTTCTTGAGCAGTGTCACAAATTGGCACTGATCTAGAGGAAGCAGTGTCAGAGTCCAGCGATACCTCGGTAAAGGAGGCACACAGAGATAGCCCACTAGACACACACGATCAATATACTTCAAAATCCTCTTCTTGAGCAGTGTCACAAATTGGCACTGATCTAGAGGAAGCAGTGTCAGAGTCCAGCGATACCTCGGTAAAGGAGGCACACAGAGATAGCCCACTAGACACACACGATCAATATACTTCAAAATCCTCTTCTTGAGCAGTGTCACAAATTGGCACTGATCTAGAGGAAGCAGTGTCAGAGTCCAGCGATACCTCGGTAAAGGAGGCACACAGAGATAGCCCACTAGACACACACGATCAATATACTTCAAAATCCTCTTCTTGAGCAGTGTCACAAATTGGCACTGATCTAGAGGAAGCAGTGTCAGAGTCCAGCGATACCTCGGTAAAGGAGGCACACAGAGATAGCCCACTAGACACACACGATCAATATACTTCAAAATCCTCTTCTTGAGCAGTGTCACAAATTGGCACTGATCTAGAGGAAGCAGTGTCAGAGTCCAGCGATACCTCGGTAAAGGAGGGACACAGAGATAGCCCACTAGACACACACGATCAATATACTTCAAAATCCTCTTCTTGAGCAGTGTCACAAATTGGCACTGATCTAGAGGAAGCAGTGTCAGAGTCCAGCGATACCTCGGTAAAGGAGGCACACAGAGATAGCCCACTAGACACACACGATCAATATACTTCAAAATCCTCTTCTTGAGCAGTGTCACAAATTGGCACTGATCTAGAGGAAGCAGTGTCAGAGTCCAGCGATACCTCAGTAAAGGAGGCACACAGAGATAGCCCACTAGACACACACGATCAATATACTTCAAAATCCTCTTCTTGAGCAGTGTCACAAATTGGCACTGATCTAGAGGAAGCAGTGTCAGAGTCCAGCGATACCTCGGTAAAGGAGGCACACAGAGATAGCCCACTAGACACACACGATCAATATACTTCAAAATCCTCTTCTTGAGCAGTGTCACAAATTGGCACTGATCTAGAGGAAGCAGTGTCAGAGTCCAGCGATACCTCGGTAAAGGAGGGACACAGAGATAGCCCACTAGACACACACGATCAATATACTTCAAAATCCTCTTCTTGAGCAGTGTCACAAATTGGCACTGATCTAGAGGAAGCAGTGTCAGAGTCCAGCGATACCTCGGTAAAGGAGGCACACAGAGATAGCCCACTAGACACACACGATCAATATACTTCAAAATCCTCTTCTTGAGCAGTGTCACAAATTGGCACTGATCTAGAGGAAGCAGTGTCAGAGTCCAGCGATACCTCGGTAAAGGAGGGACACAGAGATAGCCCACTAGACACACACGATCAATATACTTCAAAATCCTCTTCTTGAGCAGTGTCACAAATTGGCACTGATCTAGAGGAAGCAGTGTCAGAGTCCAGCGATACCTCGGTAAAGGAGGCACACAGAGATAGCCCACTAGACACACACGATCAATATACTTCAAAATCCTCTTCTTGAGCAGTGTCACAAATTGGCACTGATCTAGAGGAAGCAGTGTCAGAGTCCAGCGATACCTCGGTAAAGGAGGGACACAGAGATAGCCCACTAGACACACACGATCAATATACTTCAAAATCCTCTTCTTGAGCAGTGTCACAAATTGGCACTGATCTAGAGGAAGCAGTGTCAGAGTCCAGCGATACCTCGGTAAAGGAGGGACACAGAGATAGCCCACTAGACACACACGATCAATATACTTCAAAATCCTCTTCTTGAGCAGTGTCACAAATTGGCACTGATCTAGAGGAAGCAGTGTCAGAGTCCAGCGATACCTCGGTAAAGGAGGCACACAGAGATAGCCTACTAGACACACACGATCAATATTATTTATTTAATGCAGGGCACTTGAAATACAGATCATTCACCCAAATAACAGACCTTGCACTTGAAATACAGATCATTCACCCAAATAACAGACCTTGCACTTGAAATACAGATCATTCACCCAAATAACAGACCTTGCACTTGAAATACAGATCATTCACCCAAATAACAGACCTTGCACTTGAAATACAGATCATTCACCCAAATAACAGACCTTGCACTTGAAATACAGATCATTCACCCAAATAACAGACCTTGCACTTGAAATACAGATCATTCACCCAAATAACAGACCTTGCACTTGAAATACAGATCATTCACCCAAATAACAGACCTTGCACTTGAAATACAGATCATTCACCCAAATAACAGACCTTGCACTTGAAATACAGATCATTCACCCAAATAACAGACCTTGCACTTGAAATACAGATCATTCACCCAAATAACAGACCTTGCACTTGAAATACAGATCATTCACCCAAATAACAGACCTTGCACTTGAAATACAGATCATTCACCCAAATAACAGACCTTGCACTTGAAATACAGATCATTCACCCAAATAACAGACCTTGCACTTGAAATACAGATCATTCACCCAAATAACAGACCTTGCACTTGAAATACAGATCATTCACCCAAATAACAGACCTTGCACTTGAAATACAGATCATTCACCCAAATAACAGACCTTGCACTTGAAATACAGATCATTCACCCAAATAACAGACCTTGCACTTGAAATACAGATCATTCACCCAAATAACAGACCTTGCACTTGAAATACAGATCATTCACCCAAATAACAGACCTTGCACTTGAAATACAGATCATTCACCCAAATAACAGACCTTGCACTTGAAATACAGATCATTCACCCAAATAACAGACCTTGCACTTGAAATACAGATCATTCACCCAAATAACAGACCTTGCACTTGAAATACAGATCATTCACCCAAATAACAGACCTTGCACTTGAAATACAGATCATTCACCCAAATAACAGACCTTGCACTTGAAATACAGATCATTCACCCAAATAACAGACCTTGCACTTGAAATACAGATCATTCACCCAAATAACAGACCTTGCACTTGAAATACAGATCATTCACCCAAATAACAGACCTTGCACTTGAAATACAGATCATTCACCCAAATAACAGACCTTGCACTTGAAATACAGATCATTCACCCAAATAACAGACCTTGCACTTGAAATACAGATCATTCACCCAAATAACAGACCTTGCACTTGAAATACAGATCATTCACCCAAATGACAGACCTTATTAACATATTTACAATAACTGTACACAACAGAAACAATAACATAAAAACACTATAAAAATATAAATAGAATAATCTTAAATAGATTAGGGGGTTTGCAGTGAGATCATATTCTCTCTTGCCTCCCAGTAGCGTTGATGGAGTGTAGCAGTTGCTACTGCAAAACAGTGGAGTAGATGAGCAGAATCCATATTGGCGTCAGTCCTGCACAGAATACAGAGAGGATTGTTCAATATTCCCAGACGATGAAGGTGGGTAGCGAGACAGTCATGTCCTGTTGCAATCCGAAAATTTTGCGACAGCTTCTTTTCGTAGCCAATCTGGTACTTCAGAAACAATTTTATTTCTCCAGTGGCTTTCTTTGGTCCTTTCTAACAATGGCCAGGCGGTATTTAGATTTTATCTTGGCATGGATAGTAGTGGTACATCTATGGTAAGGAATTTCTTTCATGGGTGCTTGTAGAATTTGAGTGCCTCGGTTTTACAAGAAGATCTGCGGCTTCATTTTCTGCGATCCCACAGTGTGATGGTATCCATTGTAGTGCAACTCGCTTTTATATGCAAATAAGGCTGTTGATGAATTTCCTGCACTCTACAACTTCTTTGCTACAAGCTGCTGTTAAATAATTTGCAATTACACTAATTGCTGCTTGTGAATCTTATAGGATAACAACATTAAAGTAGGATTCTGGTCTACATGTGAGGTGGAAAAGTGCTGTTCGAATGGCTTCTATCTCTCCATCAAAAGAGACACAATCTTTGCCAAGTTAAATATATGTTGCGAACAGATCACTGTAGATTCCAGATCCTGTATTCCCATTTGAACTGTTTTGGATCCATCAGTATAGACATGCAACCAACTCTCTGCTGGGTATCGGGTTGAGATGGTTTCTAGCGCAATGGAGCGTAGGATTTCAGGTGGTATTTGTGACTTGTTAATAATTTGGGTTAAGTCGAGATAAAATTCTATTTTAACAATTTCAAGTGGGTTTTCTATTTTGGGGTAATTGTCCAGATTTAGCTGAGATATGAAGCATGTTCTTTTTCTTTGTTGCGTGTTGCATAATACCTTCTTGTGTTTTTAATCTTCTGGGGATGTGTCGATCTTGAGGGCAGTAAGATATGTTATAGTCTGTTTGCCCAATTAAGACAATCTTCCCGCGTATATTTTCAAACGGTTGCTGCACGGCCAGTCGGAGCAACTAGCCGAAGTTTCTAAAATATGTTAACACTCATCCTTTAAAAAATACTTCGCGTAGCACAATTCATACGTCAACTCACTACTAAATGCAATACAAAAGTGTACATCTGGGCCCATGCCTCCACCCCTTGGGATACCTCGGTCAAAGACCATAATCCCAAGTCCTCCCTATCTATTTCGCGTCCACGTCCAAGTTCTCGGCCTTAAACTAACACCTCAGGGAGAAGGTGTTGGAGTCGCAAATTCAAGGAAATTGCTGAGCTACATAGTACGTCAGGTCGCTCATTCCTGACGACCCCACAGTTGGTCCATGGGCTCCTCGAGCCTAGCCGGGAGGACTGCTGTCGCAGATCCATCGACCGTTCCCCTGTTCTACCTCCAGGAACACATCCTGCACAGCCGTTGTGAGACCGGCTAGGGCTTGAATCCTCAAGCGCCGCAGTGTGAGACTTTGGTACATCCAAAAGTGTACAGTGTCTTCGAAAGAAAAAATTTCCGACCCTTCCTATACCTGACGCTGGCCTTCAAATAGACAGAGAATTCATCCCACGCCCCTAATCCCTTCAAATATTTGCGCGGGAAGATTCTCTTAATTGAGCAAACGGACTATATGTAGCCGTATCAATTTTTCATGCACGTTCAGTGATTTTGGCTTCTATTTGAATGTTGTTAGTAAATATTAACATTGCGTCTATGGGATAGTTCTAACAGCACCAATTCTAATGTCACGAAGTGGGTTATCACTGATCACGAACCTAAGAGGAGGTTATCGCTGAATGAAACATTAAACAGTGATACCAACATCACATACAGAATTTGATCCACGTAGATTTTTTTAGACGTATTTAACAATCTAATATCTAATCCATATAACGTCTATTTATTTGAATTGTTTATATTTACATCATCATTTTAATTCAATTCGTTATCGATTTGAAGGCCCGGACCTAAAATCGAATCCAAAAAATTGTATATTTCTGTTACCACGGACCGAATACAGATGAAAGGAAACAAAACATTAAAGTATGGCGTACAATATGACAACTGCTGGAAAAATATTTAGAAGTGAACATTTATTAAATACAAGCGGCTACGTCGAGTCCGTTAGGAGAAATAAATTATGAAGTGTATTCACGTAGACGGAGTTGCTATGGTGATCTTGAAGAAGATTTTCGGGCTTTAGGCCGTGGTCGTGAGGCTTGTAGTTCCCCGACGTTTCGCCAGAGACTGCGTCTGGCATCCTCAAGGGTTGTCTTGAGACTGGCAATTCTGTCCGCTGTCTGTCTTATTTATACGTTCACCGCGATGTGTTCGTAAGTTGTATCTGCCTTCTGATTGGTCAGCGGTAAGGGACTTCCATTGCTCCAATGAGATTGCTGTTTGATGGTCTAGTCGACTGTGCTTGTAGAGGTTTACATTTTGCGTTTTTCAGAACCGGTATCATTAAAAGTCAACAAAGTATGGATACCGGTTCTAAAAAACGCAAAATGTAAACCTCTACAAGCACAGTCGACTAGACTATCAAACAGCAATCTCAGTGGAACAATTGAAGTCCCTACCGCTGACCAATCAGAAGACAGATATAACGTACAGTCGACTAGACCATCAAACAGCAATCTCATTGGAGCAATGGAAGTCCCTACCGCTGACCAATCAGAAGGCAGATACAACTTACGAACACATCGCGGTGAACGTATAAATAAGACAGACAGCGGACAGAATTGCCAGTCAGTCGTATTGTGACTGTGACGTCAGTGCTTTCATATACGTGTCTGCTTGAAGTGGGTGTGGTCCTGCAGCGAAAATTTTAAAAAATAAGTGATTTTAATAGTGATTTTAGATGTTTTTAGTGAAAATATTTTTAAATTGAGTTAGTGCAAAGCGTCTGTGCAAGTCTGTGGCTTAGCTGGAGTTGACCAGCGGGACGTGACTGGTGCTGCATCAAAATTAAGGTTAGTGGACTCCCAATAGACCCGGCCCTTGGGGTGTCAGCGATTATTATTTTAAGAATTGTAACCTATCAGTTATTTTACTTTTATACTGACTAAGCTTTTTGTGTTTGTTTTAAAACTTGTGATATCTTGTCAGCTGCAGTATTTTACTCAATTTATTCTAACCTGTTCCTAATTATTTCTTTAAAATTGGTGTTTTTAGGTTTTATATTGGTTTTTATTTGTGTCGTCTCTTGATATTTTTTCGTGCATTGGTTTTTGAGTACACGTAATAGGTACTGCCGTTGCTGTCGTGGGGAGGTGTTCACCCCTCTTTGTTTTTAAAGAGGCGGTTGTAGCTGATTTTAGGGGAAGACATGGCGAAGAGAATAATCCCAGATGACGAAGGATTTATTATACCCAATAAAACTGTTAAAGTGTCTCGAAATAACGAGCCTGATCCCCTTGCCACTTCGAATGCTTTTGATGTATTGCAAAATAATAATGATAGAACAAATGAACCTAATGAAGAACAACAGATAAAGAAAACAAAATTTTTTCCTCCCATCATAATACACCTGAAGGCAATTAACCATACTATATTGACTCAGCTTACGAAAATTATGAGGGGGGAATACATAGCAGAATACATTTCTAGTGGATTAAAGATTAAAGCTAGCACTAAAGAGGATTATGATAGATTGATATCCATACTTGACAAAGATTCTGTTGAATATTATACATACGACAATGACGGCAGAAAGTTTGCCAAATTCGTTCTAAGGGGTCTACCGCCCATATGTGATAACTTAACAATTTTGGCTGAATTGTCTAGGTTGGAAATTTCAGTGGTCCGGGTCCGCCAGTTATCTAAAAGTAACATTGATAATGTAACTAAGAAAAAAGAATTAATTCCATTACCGCTCTGGGTGGTGACCCTACCGAGGGCACAAGACGATGTAGACAAATTGAAAAAACTAACTGGTCTTTTTAATTTCAAAGTAAAAATTGAAGATTACAGGGGTCAATCAGGACTCCAACAATGCTTCAGATGTCAGAGGTTTGGCCATAAGGCAAACTTCTGTCATCTGATGGCACGGTGCGTGAAGTGCGCCGGTCTACACAATACTCGCGAATGCAGGAAATCTTTGACCGAACCAGCAAAGTGTGTAAATTGCGGTGAAGCTCACCCTGCTAGCTACCGGGGCTGCAGAGTAGTTGAACAAGTTAGAGCAAAAAATAGTAGACCAACCAATATGCCCCGGGTTACAGTGAAACCAGCGGACTTCCCGCACTTACCCCAACGGGATGGGATTCCAGGAATGACCCCTGTGGCACAAAATAATATACCAAATGCTAAATTTAATGTAAATCGAGTAGAAAACGATTTAAATGATTTTAAAGATATTTTTGAATGGATTCGTAAGGGAAACATAAAATGGTATATCCAGCAGATTAAATCTATTTTTGAAGATGTGAAAATTCAAACAGACACATTTGGGAGGGTCACCACATTATGTCTCGGTTTATTGCGAATTTTCGGGGTCAAAAATGGCTATTAAACCTTTAAAGATTGTTTCAATAAACATTAACGGCTTGACCCGCGAATATATAAATTTACAAGAATACATTTTTAGAGATGAAATTGACATCATATTAGTACAAGAAACGCGAAAACCAGTGTGGTTCGGCTGGCGAATCCCGGGCTACAAAGTTTATATCACGGATGGACCCAATCCGGCACATGGGGGTACGGCTGTGGTGGTCAGGTCCACATTATCACATTTGGAAGTTGTCCTCCCTCGACTTGAGAATCTGCAAGTCACTGCCATCACTCTAATGTTAGAAGATGAAGAGGTCCTGGTCTGCTCGGCGTATCAGCCTCCCAGCAAAAGAATAGTGTTAAACGATTTTGAAACCATTATAAGAATTAAAGAAAATTTTATTATTGGAGGAGATTTAAATTCTAAGCATACCATTTGGAATTCGAGGCTGATATCGCCGAGGGGAAGAATGTTACAGGACCTGGCAGAGAGGGAGGACTTTGAAATTATTGGACCTGACACGCCGACCTATTTCCCAAGTACACTAGTGGGAAACCCCGATGTGCTGGATGTGTTCATGGTAAAAATAAATGTGGCGGTGGAGTCATTGGAAACTAGGGACGAATTGAATTCTGACCACTCCCCCGTGGAATTAATTTTAAATGTTAACGTAGAAAAGACGCTTTTCAGATCCAGGGCCTCGGTTACTAATTGGGGTGCGTTCACAGAGAATATGAAAGATTGTATTTTCCCGGATAATCGCGGAAATGAATCAACTGAGGCTCTGGATCTGGAAATAGATATTTTAACTAATACAATTGTAAACAATTTTAGAGAAGTGACTACTGTAGATGTTAGTAGTCACACCACGGGGAATCTGCCGGAAGTGGAGGCACTTGTCCGGCAGAAAAGAGTGGTCAGAAGACACTGGCAAAGATACCGTAGGAGAGAGGATAAGATTCTTTTAAATAATCTGACTAATCGCATTCACGATATTTTAAGAAATTTTAAGATAAGGAAATTTAACGCAGATCTGGAACAGGCTGAGAGATCAAATAATATTTGGCCCATTTTGAAAAAATTAAAAAGTAACGTAATTAATAATAAACCTATTCATGGACCAAATGGTCTAAAGTATAAAGCAACTGACAAGGTAAATACTATTGCTGACTCCCTAGAGGATGGGTTTAGACCTCATCTCCAGGATCAATATGATGATGACTGGATAGATGGGGTGGAATCGGAGGCGGAGCGGATCTCTGAGAGAGCTCCCCTACAGAGGTTGCGGTTGGCCTCCCTCGCTGAGGTTAAGAAAATTATTAAGACGCTTCCTAAGAGAAAAGCTGTTGGTACAGATTATGTATCAAACGAGATGATTCAGCACCTCCCATCTGGGATGGCGCGCTATTTAGTTACTATCTTTAATAGATGTTTAAATTTAAATTATTTTCCGCGTAAATGGAAAGAAGCAAAAATCATAACGTTACCTAAAGAAGGAAAAAATCCTATTTTTGTTTCTAATAGACGACCGATCAGTCTGCTAAGCAATCTTGGTAAATTATTTGAAAGAATTGTGCTGGGCAGACTGATCGGTATGACTACTGATCTGCGCGTCATCCCACAAGAGCAATTCGGGTTCATGCCGGGTCGTTCCACGACACTGCAACTGGTAAGACTCACGGAATATATAACATCAGGTTTCAATTATAGAGAGAGCACAGTTGCAGTGTTCTTGGATGTCGAGAAAGCCTACGACACGACCTGGCATGAAGGCCTGATATGGAAGATGGATTCAATGGGCTTTTCGGATGGGATGGTGGGAATCATCTCGTCCTTTTTAACGGATAGGAGTTTCGTTGTCAGCGAGAGGGGTGCCACCTCTGATAGACGAACTATTCTGGCTGGAGTGCCTCAGGGATCCGTACTTTCACCATTGTTATATAATATTTATACCGCCGACGTTCCTGGGAGGACACATACGCAACTAGCCCTGTATGCCGATAATATTGCGATATATAGTAAAGACAGATCCTTAATTAGGTGTAGTAGAAAAGTTCAGAGAGGCCTACGAGATATTGAGCGGTGGGCTGATAAATGGAGGATTAAAATTGGTAAAGAGAAGAACCAAGGAATAATTTTTACGCAACGACCTAATGTTAATGGTGCAGAAACACTAGAATATGACGGAACTGTAATCAGATATCAGCCCACTGTTCAGTATCTCGGGGTTATACTAGATCGTCGTCTCACTTGGGCTAAACATGTCGAGAAGATTCGAAATAACTTTTATAAACGTTTTTCACAACTCAAGCCCATGTTGAGAGCCCACTCTCTGACACCTCAATCACGTACGTTGGTATACAGGGCTTGTATACGCAGCCAAATGATATATGCATGTCCCGCATGGCTGACCTTATCAAAGGATAAGATAAACTTGCTTCAGGTTCTTCAGAACAAGTGTTTACGAAGTGCAGGAGAATATCCAATTAGGACGAGAATCACCAAAATTCATGAAGATTTAAACATTGACTTTCTTCAGGAAGTGATGACTAAATTGGCAAGAAACTTATATCAAAAAGCGACTCTGAGCGAAAATGCTCTTATTAATAGCCTAGGGGCATACAACGAAAAGGAACGGACGAAATATAAAATGCCAAAATTCTATCTGGCCTAGAAAGTTAGATGCTCCTAGGCCTACCACAAAAGTATAAATAACTGATTGAACTTAACACTTCCTAAAGAAGAGATCAAGGTGATTACACCGGTATCCTGGAGAACCTGAAGCGAGCATACCTCAGAATTGCCAGTTATCAGCCCACTGTTCAGTATCTCGGGGTTATACTAGATCGTCGTCTCACTTGGGCTAAACATGTCGAGAAGATTCGAAATAACTTTTATAAACGTTTTTTCACAACTCAAGCCCATGTTGAGAGCCCACTCTCTGACACCTGAATCACGTACGCTGGTATACAGGGCTTGTATACGCAGCCAAATGATATATGCATGTCCCGCATGGCTGACCTTATCAAAGGATAAGATAAACTTGCTTCAGGTTCTTCAGAACAAGTGTTTACGAAGTGCAGGAGAATATCAAATTAGAACGAGAATCGCCAAAATTCATGAAGATTTAAACATTGACTTTCTTCAGGAAGTGATGACTAAATTGGCAAGAAACTTATATCAAAAAGCGACTCTGAGCGAAAATGCTCTTATTAATAGCCTAGGGGCATACAACGAAAAGGAACGGACGAAATATAAAATGCCAAAATTCTATCTGGCCTAGAAAGTTAGATGCTCCTAGGCCTACCACAAAAGTATAAATAACTGATTGAACTTAACACTTCCTAAAGAAGAGACCAAGGTGATTACACCGGTATCCTGGAGAACCTGAAGCGAGCATACCTCAAGAATTGCCAGTCTCAAGACAACCCTTGAGGATGCCAGACGCAGTCACTGGCGAAACGTTGGGAACTACAAGCCTCACGACCACGGCCTACAGCCCGAAAATCTTCTTCAAGATCAAATTATGAAGTCGTTCCTCTTTGTGATTCGTACTTGCGCGCCATCTAACATAATTTAAACTATTAGCACACGCGCATGTTTAGAAACGTGAGAAAATATTTATAAAGTACGGAATATTTAATAATGACCATGACATAAATATATTTTCCTTTACTGTTTAATGAAATAATTTATTAATAAAAAACCATCTCACCCAAAAACTACAATTTGTTGGAGAAAGAAAAGAACAGGTTTTAAAGGAATACAACATTTTCATGTGCCCAATATTAGGTTTTGGTTGTATTCCTGCATTCATCTCTATCCTAGTCACCACTATCCATCATCAAATTCATAATTCCTTCTATCCTTGTCTTTGTAGGTCTCCCTCTTCTTTTTCTTCCAATTGGAACCCACTCCAAACTTCTCATTCATCCAAATTGTTTATTTCCCACACAATGCCATGGTATCAAATTCAACCGTTTTACTTATCGTGTTAGAAAAATATTTTAAGCGTGATATATGGAGGTTAAATTAGTATTAATAACACGATCTGTTTATTATAATCTACCATTAATTGAATTAGCGATAATAACTGCTTGCTCTATTCTACCAGTTACATTATATGGATGCGAAACATGGACTCTTACTTTAAGGGAGGAAAGGAGATTACAAGTATTTGAGAATAAAGTTCTTAGAAAAATTCTTGGACCAAAGAGAGATGAACAGACAGGTGAATGGAGAAGACTACATAACAATGAACTACATGGTCTTTATAGGAAGCCAGATATAATAAGAACAGTCAAGTCTCGTAGACTGCGATGGGCAGGACATGTTGCGCGTATGGGGAATGAAAGACTTGCATGGAAGCTTCTTGTAGGAAAGCCAGAGGGAAAGCACCCAGTTGGTAGACCAAGAATGAGGTGGGAGAATAACATTAACTATGATTTGAGGGAAGTAGATTATACAGGGAATGATTGGAAAGCATTAGCTCAGGATAGGGATGTATGGAGAGCTTATGTCCGCGTGGCCATTAATCTATGGGTTTGATAGTGCCAGTGAGTAAGTAAGTATTACTCTTATTATTAATTATTGCATTATCATCGTCGTCATTATTGAACATTAGTGAGGTCTTAGGAAAATAAATGTGTTCATTAATATACAAAAATAAAATTGTATTTTTCTTTAAGAACGTATGAAAAATTAAATCTGCTTTCACAGTTACATTCTCTTGGCATTAAAACAATAAAACAAAAATCCATCTCAAGAGAGAAATGCCAAGGACTAGTATAAAAATATATTTTTTAAAGAAAAAGATTAAACTTTTTACAGGCTCTTACATTCTAGAGCCATGGTAACATAGTTGGAAAAAATTAAAAATCTAGACACCCAGTAAAATAGCTACGCCATCAATTTGAAGTAAAAAAAAGTAATTTTGTAGAATTTATCACTCAATAAGCCCACAGGGGCCTCCATCTAGGGGATATGTGGATGGTGTACAAGCTGAGCAAAATTATTGCATCCACTTACTTGTGTTTTGCTCCTTTTCTTGGCTAATTCTTGTTTTTTTTTTACTCTGATGGTGTTAGAGCATTTGAGGCCTTGGAGATATACTTCTACTTTCATTCCTCTCTATTGGTCTATCTAATTCTTACAACCTCGTGGACACTCACCTTGATGGGCGGGAATTACAACGTATATAGAGAAAAATTTGCGTTTAGATCGGTACTTGCTCAGGTAGCTCTGGTGGTAGAGCACTTGGTCTAGAGAACCAAGGATCCCGGGTTCAAGCCCTAGTCTGAGCGTATAATTTTTCTCTTCAAATATGATGAGGTGAGATGTTAAATAATTAAAATAAACCTCATAATGTTACTTCCTATTGTATTTTCAAAATAATAATACATCCGATGTTCTTATTATTAATTTCATACATCTCAATGATGGATAAATCATATTTGAAGAGAAAAATTATACGCTCAGACCGGGACTTGAAATTAATAATAAGAACATCGAAAAACGCCGTACTTGCATTTATAATGTAATGTATAATTCCGAAATATGTCTTCTTAATATAGGAGCCGCCATTTGCAAAGATAGAAGCAAAGGCTTCAAAGCATTTGGTGGGCGGGAATTACAACGTATATAGAGAAAAATTTGCATTTAGATCGGTACTTGCTCAGGTAGCTCAAATGGTAGAGCACTTGGACTAGAAAACCAAGGATCCCGGGTTCAAGTCCCGGTCTGAGCGTATAATTTTTCTCTTCAAATATGATGATAATACATATTTGTTTATGTTAATAGTGTGTCTCATTTTGGAAAGACAATAATAGCCATAATAAGTTTCTCACAGTGGGGCCTCATGATGATGGTCGCTGCATCTTGAAGCAATGCCAATACCTCAGTTTCAAGTTGATGTGATATTTACTGGGTGTTCACAATTTTAATTTTTAATTTTTAGAAAAGAAGTATTGAAAAATATTAAATCACAGGAAAAATTATTATAACGAATGCCCGGTTTCTCAAAAGTTTGTTCTTCGCCAACAATTTGGAGGGGATGTAACTTTCTATCTGTCACTGTTGCTAATGTGAAACACATTCCATTACAACAACCGTATTAGCCCAGAGCTGGTTTGACAGTTGAATGAAAGCTGGCAGCTTTGTAAATCTGAACATCTCTTTTTTCGCTGCATTAATCTAAATTTTAACATTTGTAATAATGGGCAATCATTTAAAAAAAAAAATAATGCCTGAATCAGGATTTGAACCCAAAACCCCTATGTCTATACACTAGTGTGCTAACCATTACATTATTTCAGGCTCTCGATGCAAATGCTAATTTTTCTTCCTCATATACAATTCTCTCTATTTCATGTATTAATAAAATAAAAAGCGTAACAGGCCTTGGCCTAATACTTGGAAGGAAGAAGAAATAAAACTGTTAAAGTTTTATGCGATTTTCATATTTGTTTAAATACAAATTCGTAACAGCTGTTTCAGTACTTTGTACCCTCTTTACACAAATTTTATCATATTTGAAGAGAACAATTTTTTCACCTAGACCGAGACTCGAACCCGGGATCCTTGGCTTTCCGGGCCAAGTGCTCTACCAACTGAGCTACCGAGGCAAGTTGCGATCTAGATGCAAATTTTTCTCTTATATACATTGTAATTCCCTCGTGCCAAATGCAGTCTCGGTCTAGGCGAAAATTTTTCTCTTCAAATATAATTTATCCTTCAATGAGAAGTGTTAAATTAATAATAAAATCGTTAAAATTTTATCAAGATTACAAATTAATTTTGTTATTATGTATACACTCCAGTACATATCATCAGAAACAGATAGCCATTGCTATCTTGAAGCTTCTAATTCAAGAAAATATAGCAGTTAAGTTCTCTCTGTGTATCTTCGGGTTTTTACAGCTGCTGCCGTCTTCTCATGCCAAAGCTCCAAAGCCTACGATCTTGGGCATCTTCAATGCTTAGCCCTCTTGCTTGCATTACTGTCTTCATGTTTTTCTTCTATGTTAACTTTGGTCTCCCTCTTTTCTTCTTTCTGGTCAGTTGCCATTGATATAGTTGCTTTGGCCATTGCTCATCTTCCATTCTTAAAACATGTCCTAACCATTTTAATTCCTTCTCCTTAATTCTTTCAATTATGCTTTCTTCTGCTTCCATTATATGTCTAATTTCCTTATTTGTGACATGTTCTAATTTTGACTTTCTGGCATTTCTGCATAAATAATCCATTTCTAGAGCTATTAGTCTATTCTTGTAGTACTTATTGATTGTCCATACCTCACTTCCATACATTGCAACAGATTCCACCAATGTTTTACCAATATATATTTTTTCTCACTTTCCAAATATGCTTATCCCACCATATGGAATTTAATGATGATATTATTTTGTTACTCAATTCTTCTTCTTCTTCTACTACAAGGATTAGGCTATGCAGCCTGTTCCGGCGAAGTTAAAAGTGGAGTCCATCTTCTACGTGGTCGGCCAACATCTCTTGTTCCTCTGGGATTATACAGGAAGGTTCTCTTTTTTTGGTATTCTTTCGTTGTTCATTCTCATTAAGTGTTCTGTCCATTTCTTATTATTTTCGCTGATTTTATCTTCAATTTTATATATATTTAATTCTTCTCGTATAGTTTCATTCCTTATTCTATCCGCTCTTGTGCATCCTTTCACATTATGTACAAACAGCATTTCCGCAGTCTGTATCCTGCTTTTATCCGTTGATTTCATTATCCAATTTTCACTTCCATACAACAACAAAGGAACAGCCATTGTTTTATATAATTTAAGTTTCGTATCTTTCCTTGTTTTCCGACCTAAGGTTCTTTTTATGGTTCCACAAATAGCCTGAAATTTATTTACTTTATTTTCTATATCTTTATTTTCTCTATAAGTTATATCACATCCTAAATATTGGAAATGTGATACTTGTTCTATTATTTTGTTATCCAGTACAATTTTTTATCTAATTCCATATTTACCATTAAATGCCATTACTTTTGACTTATTTATTGATATTTTACAATTATATCTATTGGATATTAATTTAAATTTATATGCTAACATTTGGAGCTCATTTTCAGATTCTGCTAAAAGTACAACATCGTCAGCGAATAATAAAGCATTTATTTTATCTTTATTATCAATTAATATTCCTTCATTAGTTAAAACCTTCTTCCATTCTTTTAGGATATCGTCCATATAAATATTAAATAATATAGGTGAGAGTGAACACCCTTGTCGTACTCCTTGGTTTATTTGAATTCTATGTTTTATATTCTCTTTGCCTATACCTTCAATGTTATCCATAATTATTCCCAAATATTTAGTTTGTTTCACTTGCTTTATTTGGATTCCTTCCTCCAATATTAAGTTTTATTGACGATTTTATTATTAATTTAACACTTCTCATAGAAGGATAAATTATATTTGAAGAGAAAAATTTTCGCCTAGACCGGGACTCGAACCCGGGACCCTTGGCTTTCCGGGCCAAGTGCTCTACCAACTGAGCTACCGAGGCGAGTTACGATCTAGACGCAAATTTTTCTCTTATGTACGTAATTGTAATTCCCTCGCGCCAAATGCTTGAAACCATAGCTTCTATCTTTGCAAATGGCGGCTTCTTAGTTAAGAAGACATTTATTGGGAATTTAACACTACTTTATAGCCAGTAGGGCTTCTATTGACGATTTTATTATTAATTTAACACTTCTCATAGAAGGATAAATTATATTTGAAGAGAAAAATTTTCGCCTAGACCGGGACTCGAACCCGGGACCCTTGGCTTTCCGGGCCAAGTGCTCTACCAACTGAGCTACCGAGGCGAGTTACGATCTAGACGCAAATTTTTCTCTTATGTACGTAATTGTAATTCCCTCGCGCCAAATGCTTGAAACCATAGCTTCTATCTTTGCAAATGGCTATAAAGTAGTGTTAAATTCCCAATAAATGTCTTCTTAACTAAGAAGCCGCCATTTGCAAAGATAGAAGCTATGGTTTCAAGCATTTGGCGCGAGGGAATTACAATTACGTACATAAGAGAAAAATTTGCGTCTAGATCGTAACTCGCCTCGGTAGCTCAGTTGGTAGAGCACTTGGCCCGGAAAGCCAAGGGTCCCGGGTTCGAGTCCCGGTCTAGGCGAAAATTTTTCTCTTCAAATATTAAGTTTTATATTTAATTGTATTAATCTAGATTTTAGCATTCGCTACGATGGACAATCATTATTAGCACACTAGCATACAGGTGTCTGGTTCAAATCCCGATTTAGGCATTAATTTTTCTTTAAAAAAAAGTATTTTTTTCTGTCTTTCACTGCATGACCTTGAATGGTAAAGTAACATAAATACAAAACAGTTTGTGGATTTGCATACCAGACCTGCAACAGTTGAGTTAACGTCTCTTCTTGCGTGGTTCGTCACCTTCGATGCGCGTACTGGTGAGGAAACTTACAGCTCGTCGTCTTGAGAAAGAGTCTGGTGCAATGGAGGAGACAGTGGATGAAGAAGTTGGGGATTCAATGATATCAGGAAGTGACGGTGGTGTTGGAGACCAAGCAGGCATCATCTTCCTGCGCTTCTTGTTAGTTCTGATAACAAGTGCCCTGAAACAAACATAATCATTCTAATATCATCTAGATGTATGAAATTAATAACATCACATCACTACACCAGACTATACAGAGAAGCCATCGAAATATATAAACATAGAAGTTCCTTCAACAAAAAAGAAGAAATCATGAAGATAAACAAAATATGGATCCCAGCACTGCACAACATGACAACGAAGCCTATGACTTCTGCAAAGGCACGAAACACGGACCGTGCAGAAAACCCCCCATCAACCGGGGTTTACCTATAAATAGAGAGACAGTTTCCAACGACCAGCCAGTCTGCAGCCGACTGTTGAGGAGTTCACAGAGAGCACGCAGTATCTCCTGATGAGGTCTACCGCAGCAGTAGACGAAACGTCGAGTATGAAGACAACCGGACCCACGGCTTATAAGTCCAGAAGACGAACCAAATATGGATGAATAATGAAAACACTGAAAGAAGACATAATGGCTTTATAATGTAATATAAAATTCCCAAATGTCTTAGAAGCCACCATTTGCAAGATAGAAGCAAAGGTTTCATAGCATTTGGTGTATGGGAATTAAACAGTGTATATAAGAGGGAAATTTGCATTTAGATCAGAACTTGCTCAGGTAGCTCACTGAGTTAGAGCATTTGCCTAGAGTGCAAAAGTTCCTGGATTCAAGTGCCAGTCTGAGCATATAATTTTTTTATTTTTCTCTTCAAATATGATTTATCCATCATTGAGATGTATGAAATGAGCAATAAAAACATTGAAAGAAGCCGTACTGGTTATATAATGTAATGTAAAATTCCCAAATAAATGTCTTCTTATCCCATTTGCCTCAAAAGACGAGGTAGCCTCACCGGCAGTTAATCGACCTTCAACTCAGAAGAAGAGGTACACTCACTTAACTCCGCTGTTACGTATTTTACAATATATTGTACATCCCTTGGCAGGGTAATCTTTTGTTAACATTTATGAATAGTAGAGGAATGTGTTTTTGCCCTCACCCTTATTGTGATCTCAAGTACCGTTATCTTTTGCTTGTTTTGAATGTCTGAAAATACATCATATAATTTACGGTAACTTAAATCCGGTTTCTGGGAAAATATGTTGACCATTTAAACCTGAAGCGAATCGGTTAATAAAGAAGCCACCATTTGCAAGATAGTAGCAAAGGTTTCATAGCATTTGGTGCGCAAGAATTAACAGCATATATGAGGAAAATTTACATTTAGATTGGAACTGGCTCAGGTATCTCACTCAGTTAAAGCATTGGTCTAGAAAGCCAAAGGTCCTGGGTTCAAGTTTCAGTCTGAGCAAGTATAATTTTTCTCTTCAAATATGATTTATCCATCATTGAGATGTATGAAATGAATAATAAAAACATTGAAACATCAACTGGTGTAACGAATACATAGAGTATTTTACATACATATTTAATTATTTCATAAATTATTTTAATTATTCCAAATAAAAACAGTTGTTGAAATAAAGCACTTAGACATATTTCAGGACAGAGTTTTGATTATAGCAGGACAAAGATTGCAAGGCTAACTGTAAAATCTCTGCATTTAGACTAATGGAATGTTTGGTACAGTTAAGTTATAGCTGTAGGTCAGAAGTTTAGTATATAAACCTTGGAAAATATGGGACTCGTGTCTGGCTGTCAGTGGAAGCAAGTGTTCTGATGGGTAAGTCTGCATACCATTTTTCTTAATATAACGTACCTAGGACTTTTGGATAGGGAATCAAGTAGATAAAATATTTTAATACTATATTTCAAAGGGATATTAGATAATTATAAAAATATAATTTAGGGTACATTTATAAACCCCAACTCCCCCCTCTCTCATCCCAAGAAAGTTTGAATGTACGTTTTCTTAATATAAGCTTCGATTAATTATTTAGGGTTATTGTAATCATTATTCTCTTCTTCTTCTTTTTCACTTCCTGGTTTAGGCAAGAGTTGCCTGTTCCGTCTTCACTAATAGATCTAAGACCATCTCTTCCGAGGACGTCCGACATCTCTTCTTCCTCTTGGAAAATAATGAAAGATTTTATATTTGAAGAGAAAAATTTTCGCCTAGGCCGAGACTCGAACCCGGGACCTTTGGCTTGCCGGGCCAAATGCTCTACCAACTGAGCTACCGAGGCGAGTTACGATATAGACACAAATTTTTCTCTTATATACGTTGTAATTCTCTTCAAATATAATTTATCTTTCATTGAGAAATGTTAAATCAATAATAAAAACATCAATGAAAGATTTTATTGGTAATCTACTTTCTTCCATTCTTTCTACATGTTCTTTCCACTGTATCTTGTTGTTAAATATATTTTCTTTTATGGAGTAGATCTGCAGTTCTTCACGGATATCCTCGTTTCTTATCTGGTCCATTCTAGTGCAGCCTTTTACTCTTCTTAAAAATTTCATCTCGGCTGCTTGGATTTTACTTTCTTGTTTGGTAGTGGTAATCCAAGATTCACTCCCATACAAAAGGACAGGGACAGCCATTGTTTTATAGAATTTTAATTTTGTTTGTTTATGGGCTTTATTATTCAATGTTCTATTTATTGTACCGCAAATAGCTTGAAACTGATGTGTTTTGTGTTCAATATCTTTATCATACCCATAGCTGATGTCACATCCTAAATATTTAAATTGTTCAATAATTTCATCTCTAATTACTATTTTTGCACGCAGAGTATTTCTTCCACAAAATGCCATTACTTTTGTTTTACTTATTGAAATTTTAAAATTATAATCGCTACATATTGCATTTAGTTTGTAAGCAGCCAATTGTAACAGATCTTCATCATGGTGTAGTAACACTAAATCATCAGCGAAAAGTAAGTTATTGTTCAATCTAAGACCTTTGTCCATTATAATTTTCCATTGTTTCATAATGTCGTCGATATATATATTAAAAAGAATGGGCGATAGACTACACCCTTGTCTAACTCATTGATTTATTAAAATTTCTTCTGACATTTTTCCATCAGTTTTTATCACTACTTTAGTTTCTTCATATAAGCCTTGGACTGATTTTATTAGATGATGTGGATATCCTCGTTCCTTCATTATTTCCCATAGTATAGATCTATTTACTCTGTCAAAGGCCTTTTCAAAATCAATGAACAACAAATATGTTGGCAGGTTAAATTCTCTTCTCTTTTCAATTAGTCTCTTCAATTATTCTCTAGAAATAAAATCAAGAATCCATTTATTTATGTTCAAAAACACGTATGCATTTATAACTAATACCTCCACATACTAACACTCGGCTAGAACCTCATGCTACCAAAATTCCAAGTCCCGAAGGTCCTTTAAGCCCTACGAAAACCCACAGTTTATAATAACTGGCAATTTACATCTAACCTCCTGGTAAGCTTGCTTCCCTTTAATTGAGAGATTCTCAGGTTTAAACCCAACTGGAATTGATGGATTTTTTCAGGGTGTATAATCCAGTGTATCTGTTCCTTTGGGTGGGAACAAAAGCCACTGGCAAACTATTTCCATTTCATCATCATCAACAACAAGGATTAAGCCCAATGGCCTGTTCCGATCTCATTATAGGTTGAATTGCTCCTTCCATCTCTTCAATGGTCTTCCCAACATTCTTCTCCCTTTTGGTTTATAATTATACATTCTTCTTGGTGTGCACTGTTCATTCATTCGTAATACGTGCTGAAGATAAGCATTCTTTCACAGAGATTAAATATATTAAGTTCTGTTCTTATATCTTCGTTTTTCCTTTCATCGGTCCTTTGGTATCCTGCTATTGCTCTCAACATCTTCATTTCAGCAGCTAATTCCATTTACAGCATGTAAAACAACCTCAGGCCTAAAAAAATACTTTCTGACAATATTTGTTGGCCCTTTCATCCCCAATTTGAATTGGAATGCTAGTAACTAGGGCTTCAAAATTGAGGACCTATAAAATGCTTATAACTAACTCACTGGCTCTACTGAACCTATAGGTTCATGGCCGCATGGGCATAAGCTCTCCATACACTCCTATCCTGAGCTAATGTTTTTCAATCATTCCCTGTATAATCTACTTCCCTCAAATCATAGTTAATGTTATTCTCCCACCTCATTTTTGGTCTACCAACTAGGCGTTTTCTGTCTGGTTTTCCTACAAGAAGCTTCAATGCGCCTCTTTCATACCCCATTTGTGCCACATGTCCTGCCCATCACAGTCTACGAGACTAAACTTTTTTTATATCTGGCTTCCTATACATACCATGTAACTCACTATTATGTAGTTTTCTCCATTCACCTGTCTGTTCATCTCTTTTGGGCCCAAAAATTTTCCAAAGAACTTTATTCTCAAATACTTGTAATCTCCTTTCCTCCCTTAAAGTTAGAGTCCATGTTTCGCATCCACATAATATAACTGGTAGAATAATAGTTTTATATATTTTCAGTTTAACGTTTTTTGAAAGGAGTTGGGATGACAAGAATACCTGAAATGTAAAATAGCACGCATTTCCAGAATTAAGAGGATGTTTAATTTCCTTGTGCATCTCATTCCTATAAAAGACCCAAAGATATACTAAAAAAAGACTGCATTTTTAATAAATATAATAAAAATGTTTAAAAAGTAAAAAAATTTAGTGAAATGCAACACACATTGCAAAAAAAAAATTACTACTGAAAATGCTTCTTCTTTCATATTTTATTTTTTTTTAATTCATCATAGTTTGAAAAAGGAATTTTGTAAGAATTAAATGAATCATGATTTCTTCTTACCTCATACTTCTATGTTTTTTTAAACATAGCACTGCAGTATCAGCAACCATTGTCACCATTCTCAGCTGTTTTCATTACTGTCAATTTTTTCTTTTGTTGGTAATTATCCAAACTGCCATCTGGTGTTCTTTTGAAGGAATTATTTTCTAAACTACCATCTGGTGTTCTTTTGAAGGAATCATTTTCTAAACTGTCATCTGTTGTATTTTTTTAAGAACTTTGTAATGAAGCTGAGTTCGTCTGGAATCTCGAAGCTTGATTACAAAGTTCTTCAAAAATACAATAGATGGCAGTTTAGAAAATAATTCCTACAAAAGAACACCAGATGGCAGTTTAGAAAATAATTCCTTCAAAAGAAAAAATTGACAGTCATGAAATCATCTGAGGATGGTGACAATGGTCGCTGATACTGCAGTGCTGTGTTTAAAAAAACATAGAAGTATGAGGTAAGAAGATATCACGATTTATATAATTCTTATGAATTGAACCTCATAATGTTAAAAATTCCCAAATTTAATATATAAAAGGAATTTTGTATCCATTAAAAAGAGAGCTGTTGGAGAATTCAGCGAACCCGCAATGGATATCAGGTGGTCAGTAGCTGGTTAAAAATATTGGGGTATTTTGTGAGGCTTCAATAGTTTCTCGTGGAACAAAAGTGTTTGCAATGTGAAAGTCTTTGGAAAGTAAAACTAGATAGTGTTTTTAAAAGAAGTTGGAATTGAGACTAGACTTTCTGGATTCTTTTTTTTCAAATGCCCGAGGTGGTCTTTCGACATTCCTGGTTTCTCTCCTGGCATAGCGTACTTGTAACCCACTTCTCAGGTTTGGGCGCCTCGAAGGCGGGGTTACGTTGCCCCGATGATATGATGGGTGATGATGATGATAGTGGTGCACCAGGAGAGTCCCTAATCCTAAGCTTAACCTAAGATGAATATGAATGATGATGATTGCGATGACCATATGATTTCGGGGACCGTTTGGGCCTTAAAGATTTCCTGACATTTGTCTTACAGGTGAGGAAAAACCCCAATAAAAACCTCACCCAGAAAAACTGTCCCGACCGGGGATCGAACCCGGGCCCGCTGCATGACAAGGCAGCATGCTACCCCTAGACCACAGCGGTGGACTTTTCGGATTGTTGAATTATACAAATGGTATAAATGCAGTTAAAGGAGGTCAGTTGCAAAAAGAGCCGTTAAGACCTAAAACAGAATCAATAAGGCAAAAAAGTCAGGAATTTGGCAAAAAGCAGAATCTGGTGGCATGCTTTCTCAAAGGCCCTATGCTTCCAGGAGGAGTGACAGGAACTATTACTACTAAACATTGAAAATGGAAAGTTATACTTACGGTCTTTTGGGTAGTACACGTTTTTCTTGTCTTCTAAACTGATTCTCCCTGGAAAAATTAAAACTTTATGTATACTCAGGTAATTATCATTAGATGTGTCTCTCAGGACATTGGTAGAAAGAAATTGGACAAGACTGGCTATGGATAGGGATAAATGGAGAAAAATTACAGCCCATAATGGGCTGTCGTGCACTAACAATCTTTTTTTAATGTAGATTTTTTTCCCAAACTGTTGAGTTCTCTAGAATTTTCTATCTATTTTATTAATCTAGCCTTCCTTTCAATTCTATGTTTTTCTGACCAAACATTAGCGGCTATTGCAAATTTTTCTACTTTCCCATTTTTAATGTTCCTAAGACGTTCCCTTAACTCTGATTTTCTAATTTTTTTTTTTCTCCCTATGTAGATAACCGCCACATTTAATCTGATAAATCAAATTAATTTTCTTCTTCCCTTTTCTTATTGTTGATGCGTAGGATAACACAGGTCAACTTGATTTTTGTCTCATGAGTACCAATAGTTGTACTTAATGCAGTTTTTTATCGCGTTTTCAAATATGTATTCGGAATTTCTCCATCACCCACAGTTTTTTTTTCAATTTCAATTAATGGATTTAAATAATTATTTTTTTAATAAACGTTTTTTCGTCCATTTCTCCATTGTAAAATAAAACCAAATGAGCGTACTTGCTCAGGTAGCTCAGATGGTAGAGCACTTGGTCTAGAGAGCCAAGGGTCCCGGGTTCAAATCCCGGTCTGAGCGTATAATTTTTCTCTTCAAATATAAGTCAAATGATTTCAGCTATGGAAAAGAGATATCAAGGCAAATGGAATCCTAATATGCTGGCCGATTATTGTTGGACCATCAAGAGGGTGCTCCACAGGCAAAATATAGCAGAAAATCGTCATTTCTCATTTTCTAGGTGAGTTCGAATATTGTGTAGTTATGAATGTAAACAATATTAAAGGCGAAAATTTTTCTCTTCAAATATAATTTATCATTCAATGAGAAGTGTTAAATTAATAATAAAATCGTCAATAGAAGCCCTACTGGCTATAAAGTTGTGTTAAATTCCCAATAAATGTCTTCTTAACTAAGAAGCCGCCATTTGCAAAGATAGAAGCAATGGTTTCAAGCAATTGGCACGAGGGAATTACAACGTACATAAGAGAAAAATTTGCATCTAGATCACAACTCGCCTCGGTAGCTCAGTTGGTAGAGCACTTGGCCCGGAAAGCCAAGGGTCCCGGGTTCGAGTCCCGGTCTAGGCGAAAATTTTTCTCTTCAAATATAATTTATCATTCAATGAGAAGTGTTAAATTAATAATAAAATCGTCAATATTACAGTGTTTGAAATTCTAAATGCCTGTTCTCTCGGAAATCTTGTGTGATGGAGAAAAACCGATATCATATTTGAATTCAGGAGAAAAAATCCTATCAGAATCACATATTTTTCTTTCTGAGACAAAAAAAAAAGTTTATTTTTTGTTGCTCAGTGTAATCAGTGCTAGGTTTGACATATGGCTGGAAGTCCTGGACAATAAAGAAAATGGATTATATTTTATGGAATCAGGCATCAGAAATGAGATTTCTTAGATCTTAACTGGGATATATAAAATTAGATAAAATAAAATATCAAGAAATTAGAAATAAAGTAAATATATTGCAATAAACGAAAAAAAAATGTTTTAAGGAATGGACGTACTCACTTAATTTCATTAGGTTAGGAAGAGACAACTTAGTGGTTTACTGAATATGTACAATATTTATTTAATCAAGCTTAGGAAGGGAGAAGTTAGTGTGCATCCATTTCTTAAAAATGTCTGGAAATCCCATCTAACTACCATATTTTACAGACTATAAGATGCACTTTTTTTCTTCAAAAAATTTCCTCCAAAATTCAGGTGTGTCTTATATTCAAATTAATATAAAAATGTCCAGTGTTTGATTTAAAATTCCCTCCAGTCTTAAAAATGGCCATATATTTGATGCCACGGGAATTATCTCTATCTGGCAATATTGTATTCAACTGGCAGCAGCAGTGCACCGATGAGTTGCGGGGATTCACAAGCTTGCTAACACGGTCTCCCTCCCGCCCCACCATCAGAAACCCAGAACACTGTTTAGCCTATGATGCATCATTGCAGTCTACGATGCCAGTGAACTTGAACAAATGGATGGTGGATGAAACCCAACATGAATTCACGCCGAACAGAGCTTTAAAACGACATACAATCAAACAAGTGTGTCAATGGATATAATTTTACCATCAAAAGCGTGGGGTGCTCTATATCAAATAACATATTTGATAATAAACAGATATTGGTAAAAGTAAAGTCTCTAAGAAGAAAATGTAAAAATCATAAAAAGCACCCCACGCTTTTGATGGTAACATTATTTTCTTTTTGTTGATAACTCTAGTTTTATTCTATATGTGTTGGAGATGATTTTTTTGTTGACCACTTTAAATTTATCCCAAGCGTGTTGGAAATTAAAATTATTTTTCATTTTTGAGTTCGGTTTTCTAATAAAGCATGTTGTTTTAGTTTTTTAAAACTATTATTTATTTTTTATTTTTAATATTTCACAGAATAAGATAAAAATGTAAATATCTTTAAATTCGATACTATTGTAGTATGAGCTAAAAGTAATACTCTTCTAAAAAAAAACCCTCCCAGCTGGATTTGAACCAGCGACCTATGGATTAGTAGAATCACATTACACTAGCTCAAAGCTTTACCAACTGAGCTCTTACAACGATTGACTGAAAAGTCAACAAGTCCGCAACCTATTATACCAGTTTTAATTTTTTTGATTTTCTGATAATTCTGGCAAGGATATTAGAAAGAAAATATGAAATTATTGTACTATCACGGGTCCTTTACAAGTATACAAAGTTTCAAGTCGATCCAATGTTTGTAAGTGGGTGAAAATTGTGTTCAAAGATTCCGTTACATAAATACAAAGACACTTTTTTTGATTTTCTGATGATTCTAGCAAGGATTTTAGGAAATAAACATGAAATTATTGTATTGTCATGGGTCCCATACAAGTATACAAAGTTTCAAGTCGATCCAATGTTTCTAAGTGGGTGAAAATCGTGTTCAAAGATTCCGTTACATAAATACAAAGACACTTTTTTTGATTTTCTGATGATTCTAGCAAGGATTTTAGGAAATAAATATGAAATTATTGTATTGTCACGGGTCCCATACAAGTATACAAAGTCTCAAGTCTATCCTATGTTTCTAAGTGGGTGAAAATCATGTTCAAAGATTCCGTTACATAAATACAAAGACACTTTTTTTGATTTTCTGATGATTCTAGCAAGGATTTTAGGAAATAAATATGAAATTATTGTATTGTCATGGGTCCCATACAAGTATACAAAGTTTCAAGTTGATCCAATGTTTCTAAGTGGGTGAAAATCGTGTTCAAAGATTCCGTTACATAAATACAAAGACACTTTTTTTGATTTTCTGATGATTCTAGCAAGGATTTTAGGAAATAAACATGAAATTATTGTATTGTCATGGGTCCCATACAAGTATACAAAGTTTCAAGTCGATCCAATGTTTCTAAGTGGGTGAAAATCGTGTTCAAAAATTCCGTTACATAAATACAAAGACACTTTTTTTTGATTTTCTGATGATTCTAGCAAGGATTTTAGGAAATAAATATGAAATTATTGTATTGTCACGGGTCCCATACAAGTATACAAAGTCTCAAGTCTATCCTATGTTTCTAAGTGGGTGAAAATCATGTTCAAAGATTCCGTTACATAAATACAAAGACACTTTTTTTGATTTTCTGATGATTCTAGCAAGGATTTTAGGAAATAAATATGAAATTATTGTATTGTCATGGGTCCCATACAAGTATACAAAGTTTCAAGTTGATCCAATGTTTCTAAGTGGGTGAAAATCGTGTTCAAAGATTCCGTTACATGAATACAAAGACACTTTTTTTGATTTTCTGATGATTCTAGCAAGGATTTTAGGAAATAAATATGAAATTATTGTATTGTCATGGGTCCCATACAAGTATACAAAGTTTCAAGTCGATCCAATGTTTCTAAGTGGGTGAAAATCGTGTTCAAAGATTCCGTTACATAAATACAAAGACACTTTTTTTGATTTTCTGATGATTCTAGCAAGGATTTTAGGAAATAAATATGAAATTATTGTATTGTCACGGGTCCCATACAAGTATACAAAGTCTCAAGCCTATCCTATGTTTCTAAGTGGGTGAAAATCATGTTCAAAGATTCCGTTACATAAATACAAAGACACTTTTTTTGATTTTCTGATGATTCTAGCAAGGATTTTAGGAAATAAATATGAAATTGTTGTATTGTCATGGGTCCCATACAAGTATACAAAGTTTTCAAGTTGATCCAATGTTTCTAAGTGGGTGAAAATCGTGTTCAAAGATTCCGTTACATAAATACAAGACACTTTTTTTGATTTTCTGATGATTCTAGCAAGGATTTTAGGAAAATAAACATGAAATTATTGTATTGTCATGGGTCCCATACAAGTATACAAAGTTTCAAGTCGATCCAATGTTTCTAAGTGGGTGAAAATCGTGTTCAAAGATTCCGTTACATAAATACAAAGACACTTTTTTTTGATTTTCTGATGATTTCTAGCAAGGATTTTAGGAAATAAATATGAAATTATTGTATTGTCACGGGTCCCATACAAGTATACAAAGTCTCAAGTCTATCCTATGTTTCTAAGTGGGTGAAAATCATGTTCAAAGATTCCGTTACATAAATACAAAGACACTTTTTTTGATTTTCTGATGATTCTAGCAAGGATTTTAGGAAATAAATATGAAATTGTTGTATTGTCATGGGTCCCATACAAGTATACAAAGTTTCAAGTTGATCCAATGTTTCTAAGTGGGTGAAAATCGTGTTCAAAGATTCCGTTACATAAATACAAAGACACTTTTTTGATTTTCTGATGATTCTAGCAAGGATTTTAGGAAATAAATATGAAATTATTGTATTGTCATGGGTCCCATACAAGTATACAAAGTTTCAAGTTGATCCAATGTTTCTAAGTGGGTGAAAATCGTGTTCAAAGATTCCGTTACATAAATACAAAGACACTTTTTTTGATTTTCTGATGATTCTAGCAAGGATTTTAGGAAATAAATATGAAATTATTGTATTGTCATGGGTCCCATACAAGTATACAAAGTTTCAAGTCGATCCAATGTTTCTAAGTGGGTGAAAATCGTGTTCAAAGATTCCGTTACATAAATACAAAGACACTTTTTTTGATTTTCTGATGATTCTAGCAAGGATTTTAGGAAATAAATATGAAATTATTGTATTGTCATGGGTCCCATACAAGTATACAAAGTTTCAAGTCGATCTAATGTTTCTAAGTGGGTGAAAATCGTGTTCAAAGATTCCGTTACATAAATACAAAGACACTTTTTTTGATTTTCTGATTATTCTAGCAAGGATTTTAGGAAATAAATATGAAATTATTGTATTGTCATGGGTCCCATACAAGTATACAAAGTCTCAAGTCTATCCTATGTTTCTAAGTGGGTGAAAATCATGTTCAAAGATTCCGTTACATAAATACAAAGACACTTTTTTTTATTTTCTGATGATTCTGGCCAGGAATTTAGGAAATAAATATGAAATTATTGTATTGTCACGTCTCCTTTACAAGTATACAAAATTTCAAGTCGATCCAATTATCTTAAGTGGGTGAAAATCACGTTGAAAGATTCAGTTACATAGATAGATAGATACAGGTCAAGCTAATATAAAGCGTGTAAAAACAGTCCTGGTCTAGAGCGAGAGAAGACATTATTGTTAAATCTTTCAAGAAGTGCGGTGTAAGTAACGCTATCAATGACAGTTAACACCATCTTATGTATGAAGAGGACAACGATGACGATGAAGAAGAAGAAAGTTCAGATGACAATTTTCAGGCATTTTAAAGATCAGAACTGTTTTATAAACTAAGATTTTTTTTTTTAGTCTGGCTTTGTATTCTAATAATAAAAATCATAAAAATGTTATTTAAAAAAAAATGCTTAAAAATTAAGGTGCGTCTTATAGTCCATAAAGTGTGTTAACTCACTAGCACTATCAAACCCATAGGTTCATAGCCACACAGACATAAGCTCTCCATACATCCCTAACCTGGGTTAATATTTTTCAATCATCCCCTGTATAACCTACTTCCCTCAAATCATGGTTAATGTTATTCTCCCTCTTCATTCTTGTTCTACCAACTGGGCAGTTTCCCTCTAGTTTCTCTACAAGCAACTTCCATCCCCATTCGTGCCACATGTCCTGCCCATCACAGTCTACAAGACTTAACTGTTCTTATATCTGGTTTCCTATAAAGATCATGTATCCCACTTATGTAATCTTCTCCATTCACCTGTTCATCTCATATTGGTACAAAAATTTTCCAAAGAATTTTATTCTCAAATACTCATAACATTTTGTCCTACCTTAAAGTAAGAGTCCATGTTTCGCATCCATATAATATAACTGGTAGAATAACAGTTTTACATATGTCCAGATCAGAAGACATGTCTTAGGAAAATTAATTTGATTTTTATAAACAAAAACCAGAAGCCAAGAGCAAGTAAAATGGTTTTCACTATAAAATATTTAATTAATCTAAATACAGTACAATCCTTACAAACTATAAATATATTCTTTACACACACGTGCACAAAATTTTAAAAAAATTATCCTGATTTCTTCAAACATAATCAACTAGTTATATACATTATTTTTTTACACTCATTCATTCAGATGTCTCATAATGTGAAATAACATAAGTGAATTATATTTGAAGAGAAAAATTTTCGCCTAGGCCGAGACTCGAACCCGGGACCTTTGGCTTGCTGGGCAAATGCTCTACCAACTGAGCTACCGAGGCGAGTTGCAATCTAGACACAAATTTTTCTCTTATATACGTTGTAATTCCCTCGTGCCAAGTGCATTTGCATCTAGATCGCAATTCGCCTCAGTAGCTCAGTTGGTAGAGCATTTGCCCAGCAAGCCAAAGGTCCCGGGTTCGAGTCTCGCTCTAGGCGAAAATTTTTCTCTTCAAATATAATTTATCCTTCAGTGAGAGGTGTTAAATCAATAATAAAAACATCAACATAAGTGAATATACACCAAAACATTCTATAAAAGGGCTTAAGGACATATGTCTGTGATAAAAAACTGAATTATACCATGAAATTGAAGTTATAAAAACTATGATGTTTTTATTATTAATTTAACATTTCTCTTCAAATTTAATTTATCTTTCATTGAGAAATGTTAAATTAATAATAAAAACATCATTAGAGGCCTTACTGGCTTTTAAAGTAATGTTAAATTTCCAATAAATGTCTTCTTAACTAAGAAGCCGCCATTTGCAAAGATAGAAACAATGGTTTCAAAAGCATTTGGCAATAGGGGATTACAACGTATATAAGAGAAAAATTTGCGTCTAGATCGTAACTCGCCTCGGTAGCTCAGTTGGTAGAGCACTTGGCCCGGAAAGCCAAGGGTCCCGGGTTCGAGTCCCGGTCTAGGCGAAAATTTTTCTCTTCAAATTTAATTTATCTTTCATTGAGAAATGTTAAATTAATAATAAAAACATCATTAGAGGCCTTACTGGCTTTTAAAGTAATGTTAAATTTCCAATAAATGTCTTCTTAACTAAGAAGCCGCCATTTGCAAAGATAGAAACAATGGTTTCAAAAGCATTTGGTGATAGGGAATTACAACGTATATAAGAGAAAAAGTTGCGTCTAGATCGTAACTCGCCTCGGTAGCTCAGTTGGTAGAGCACTTGGCCCGGAAAGCCAAGGGTCCCGGGTTCGAGTCCCGGTCTAGGCGAAAATTTTTCTCTTCAAATTTATAAAAACTATCTCTACTTTTACACGTGAAACAATGAAATATATAAAGCTCCCTGATGTGGAATTTCATAAAGCAAGTGTTACTTGTATGCCTTTCTCAGCAATTTAGGTTATGGTGCAGAAAGCGGACGTCTGATTTTTGAAACTATTTAACTCATAATAATTAAATGAGTCGTGATTTCTTCTTACCTCATACTTCTATGTTTCTTTAAACACAGCACTGCAGTATCGGCGACACGTTGTTGTCATCATCAGCTGTTTTCACGACTGTCAATTTTTTCCCTTTTGCCGGTAATTCTCTAGACTGCCATCTGGTGTTATTTTGAATGAATCATTTTCTAAACTGCTATCTGTTGTATTTTTGAAGAACTTTGTAATCGAGCTCGGTTCGTCCGACAACAAAAAATCTGGAATTTATCAAATTGATTGCAAAGATTGCAACAGGATATATATAGGAAAAACAAAAAGGAACTTGGAAACTCGTAAAAAAGAGCACTTCAGAAACATAAAGAATGGAGAAATTGAAAAATCAGCTATAGCAGCACATAGTTTATTAGAGCATCATAGAATTGAAAAAGAAGCAAAACTTTTAAAACATCTATCTAAACCTTTGGATTTAACAGTTTGGGAAAAAATATATATTCAAAAAAACCATACTAGAACTATGAACTTTGAGATTCCAGACGAACCAAGCTTGATTACAAAGAAGAAATTCAGGATACATTTAATTAATATTAATTCAACCTCATAATGTTAAAAATTCCCAAATTTATTATAAATATTTAACTCATGCGGGAGTCAATAACCAATCATGTTTCGATGAATTTTGTTTTACAACCAATGACAGTCGTGTTTCACCTCGATATTTAATTGTTTACCAAATAAAGAAAGCTTCTCCTTTTTAATATTCCAAACAGGTCAGAAAATTATTTTGCAGTGACTGACTCTCTAACAAATACGTTGAATATAGCAAATAATGATTCCTTCGACCTACACATTTGATAACTGTGTGTTAAATAATTGTGTTTTTAAATAATGATTTTAGCGAGTTGTTTCCAAAAGCTCCGCAAGCCTCTTGAAGACTTTGGTGACACTGCCGTGCTTTATGACCTCTTGAAACATAATCAATCCAACTCAGTTGTTTAAATTTGAAGAGAAAAATTTTCGCCTAGACCAGGACTCGAACCCGGGACCCTTGGCTTTCCGGGCCAAGTGCTCTACCAACTGAGCTACCGAGGCGAGTTACGATCTAGACGCAAATTTTTCTCTTATATACGTTGTAATTCCCTATCGCCAAATGCTTTTGAAACCATTGTTTCTATCTTTGCAAATGGCAGCTTCTTAGTTAAGAAGACATTTATTGGGAATTTAACATTACTTTAAAAGCTAGTAAGGCTTCTAATGATGTTTTTATTATTAATTTAACATTTCTCAATGAAAGATAAATTAAATTTTTCTCTTCAAATTTAATTTATCTTTCATTGAGAAATGTTAAATTAATAATAAAAACATCAACTCAGTTGTTCCTGTTTTGAAAACATTGTGACACCACTACATTAGACCACCAGCTAACAAGAGACCGTTCCTCTTGCACGTGATGTAGGAAGAGCTTATATATTCTGAGGTAAGGGAAGTATGTAACTGACATGTTATATACAGCAGTGTTGCCACTATTAAACTTCCAACTCTCGTAGATTTTATTTATTTGTGGTAAACACTTCATGACATAAATTATTCACTAATCAATCATTAACACAACTAAAGAAAGATAAAACTGAATCAGACTTTTAACACCTCACAAAATGACCACAAGACCAAGAGGCTGATCATTTTTTTCTTTAGTTGTGATATCCATTGCTTTATAGACAGCTTGTCTCAATATTTATACTAGGTCATTCAATAAGTGATAGATATAATTTTAGTTCTCGACTGCCTTTCACTCCAAATAAACAAAAGTTCTATAATTAAATTAAAAGTTTACAGATTAAATTATTGTAATCAATGGTAAAGAGAAAAATTACAATAATTTAATTGTATTAAAATACAATATAGTCTGTAATCACTGACGATGGGGCTCAAAAGCCTTGAAACACATGCTCGACAAAAACAACCATAAGAGATAAGAATGTACAGTCTAAATGTCTTAATTTAATTGTGTTCATTAATTTACTTATTTCTATCATAGTAATAGCTTTAGCTCCTCAAGTTAATTTAATAAAAAGCTTACAGAACTTAACTTCAATCCTTCCTTTATAAAATCACAAAGTTTCATTGTTTTCTGACAGATAGTTGTGAAGAACTTCAATTTTAAAATGGCTGCTGCTTGTGACACATGTACAAGCAGAGAGCTGCGACTGAATATCTTTCTGCAGAGCAGGAGACCATTTCAAACATTTACAGATGCTTACAAAATGTCTGTAGGGATCAAGCAGTAGATAGGAGTACTGTCAGCAGAACGAGGTAAAGCACGACTGTCGGATTCCCCTGATCTTCAATCACAGCTCTATGCTTTGTACATGTTTCACTAGCTTCCGCCATTTTAAAACTAAAGTACATCACAGCCATGTCAGAAAAGAATGAAACTTTGTTACATTATAAAGGAAGGATTGAAGATAAGTAAAGTTTATAAGAATTAAATGAATCGTGATTTCTCCATACCTCATACTTCTATGTTTTTTTAAACACAGCACTGCAGCATCAGTGACCATTATCACCATCCTCAGCTGTTTTCATGACTGTCAATTTTTTCTTTTGTTGGTAATTATCCAAACTGCCATCTGGTGTTCTTTTGAAGGAATTATTTTCTAAATTGCCATCTGGTGTATTTTTGAAGAACTTTGTAATCAAGCTCGGTTTGTCTGGAATCTCAAAGTTCATGGTTCTAGTATGGCTTTTTTGAATATATATTTTTTCCCAAACTGTTAAATCCAAAGGTTTGGATAGATGTTTCAAAAGTTTTGCTTCTTTTTCAATCCTATGATGCTCTAATAAACTATGTGCTGCTATAGCTGATTTTTCAATTTCACCATTCTATATGTTTCTGAAGTGTTCTTTTTTACGAGTTTCCAAGTTCCTTTTTGTTTTTTCCTACATATATCCTGTTGCAATCTTTGTAATCAATTTGATACATTCCAGATTTTTTGTGGTCTGGGTTTTAACTTTATTATTAGTTAACAGAAGATTACCCAGGCTGAATTTGTTAATTGGAGCCAATGTTATATTAAATTTTCTGAAAATCACGATTCATTTAATTCTTATGAATTAAACCTCATAATGTTAAAAATTCCCAAATTTATTATATGAAAGTAAAGTTTAGTTCATTTCAATGAAAGGTAATCGAGAATTAAAATTATGTGCATTATTTACTGAACGTCATACGTACATCATATGATAAAAAATCTCAACCCTCTTATAACATAAAACTAATAACTGCAAGGAACTGATCATTTAGCCAGTATGTAGGGACAGAGGTTCCAGATCATTCATAAGGATATTTTTTCTAAATAAAAGGCTTATTACGGAAATAAAGACTTTTTTGGATTTGGAAAAAGATAAAAAGGATTTTCAAAGGAATTTAATTGACTTGAAATGTGCCCCTCTGTCGAACTCTGGAATGCCAGCTCCGGTAGCATTTAGTAACTGCAATAAAATAACACAATAAAAATTACAAAGCAATATTCATGTAAAAATTCTATTTTTTTTTAAACTGTTAGAATAATTTAAAGACCTCCCTTGATTAATACAAAAGTTGGCTATTGATAGGGAGACGATGCACTATGAATGTAAGAATGGACACAGGTTACAAACTATATGATCACAAGCCATATGTATGCACTTAATTGTCATGATTTGACAATAAAACCACTTGTGGATGTGAGGTCAGCAGCTGGCGGGTAGACCAAGGGCCTTCTAGGCCTGTAGCGCTTGGAGTTGGAGTGCATCAGTTCCCTAACAACCTCTGCCATTAAACATTATGGACTTTTTCTTCCCTTCCTACCACCAAAGAGCAGTGTATTTTAGTGAATTTTTACATCAAGGGTGTGTATTACTTATTAATGAGTTGGTTATTTTGACTCACGTCGTGAATAACAAGAAATATGAGGTGAATCAAAATAACCAACTCACCGATAATTAAAAGAAACATCATAGCATTATTTCCTACCTATATTAAATAAAAAAAAGTGTGTATTATATATGACAGTAACTCCTGCAACGAGGGTCATACTGAAAGTTGTGAGCAACCCATTGTTAAAATTCGAATTTCAACAATGTAACAAAAATAACTGCAGGATCGTAATCTACAGACTTTACACCACAACATTGCCGTTTTGTGGCGTCATAGCTTCTATCATGTGACCACACGCAGTGTTTCCAAAATGGCAGACATCAATGTTTCGTTTCAACAGCACGCTGTCATTGAATTCCTTGTTAAAGAGGAACAATCTGCTGTTGATATTCACCAAAGACTTCAATGTGCTTACGGAGATGCTTGCATGGGTGCCAGCAGTGTTAGGAGATGGGTGAAATATTTTAAAGGTGGGAACACGAGTATCAAAGATGAGCCTCGTAGCGGTCCCCCACGCTCTGCCTCCATGGATTGCAACAAGGAAAGAGTTGATGCGCTCATTAGAGACGACAGGCATAACACAGTGAATGAAATCGCTACAAAACTTGCAGTAGGACACAGTGCAGTGCAAGAAATGATTCACAGCTTAGGTTACCGAAAAATTAGTGCCCGTTGGGTTCCACGTTTATTGAGTGAAGACCACAAACTTCAGAGAAGAACCATCAGCCATAACCTTCTTCAGAGATTTCGAAATGAAGGTAATGATTTTTTGACGAGTATTGTGACAGGTGACGAAAGCTGGTTTCATCACTACGAGCCTGAAACAAAACGCCAGAGTATGGAATGGCACCACTTGAATTCGCCATCAAAGAAAAAAGCGAAGACAGTGCAATCTGTTGGGAAAGTTATGGGCAGCGTCTTCTGGGATGTGCAAAGTTGCATTCTGGTTGAATTTCTTGAACCTGGACAAACCATAAATGCTGCCCGCTATATCCAGACACTTGTGAAGCTCCGTCGTGCATTGCACGACAAACACCCTGGAAGGAAGATCATTCTGCAACACGATAACGCGTGTCTTCACACTGCTCGTGCCACTGTGGAGAAGATCAGGACATTTGGGTGGGAAACTCTTCCACATCCTCCCTATAGTCCCGATTTGGCACCCTCCGACTATTTTCGGTTCTGTGAAGGAGCAGATGACAGGCCAATGCTACGAGACGCTGGAGGATCTTCGGAAAGCAGTGTGTCAGTGTCTTCGAGCAGCTGGAACGGACTTCTATCATAAGGGAATTTTCAAGCTTGCAGAATGCTGGACAAAATGTGTGCAAAGAAATGAAGACTATGTTGAAAAGTAACACAAAGGTCTGTAGATTAACATGGTGTACTTCGTTTGTCTAAAATAAATATTATGATTGTTTAAAAAAATGTTGCTCATGACTTTCAGTATGACCCTCGTTCATAAATTTAATATAAATAAATGTTTTTTTGTTGAGTTGTTTCTTGACTCACCTCATACTTCTTAACTCCCTCGCAGATCTAGATTTCGTCACTATTTGTGACATTCTCAATGCTGTTCATGTTCGCAACAGTTGTGACGAAATCTAGATCTTTGAGGGAGTTAAGAAGTATGAGGTGAGTCAAGAAACAACTCAACAAAATTAAAATAAACTTCATAGTGTTATTTCCTACCCACATAACTTAATAAATAAATGTTACTTACGCTGTAGTGAATTCCTGATCTGAAGTCGCATCCTCCACTTCCTCTCCTTGTTCCTCCTCCTCGGCTGCAAAAACATTAAACACAACCTCAGTTTTAAGCTAATAATATGAACTGTGTAGCATTCCTCAACATGCCTTGTTTTGTAGTTTCCAATTCTGCCATCTCCTTTCCATGTCACCAGTGCACTATACTGTATGCTTTGGCCATAGAGAACAAATGTCCATTTATTTCAGTATGTTGTGTATTTTTAATTTTGTTGAGTTGTTTCTTGACTCATCTCATACTTCTTAACTCCGTCACAGATCTACATTTCGTCACGAGAAACCATGGGCAGCTATCTCGCAGAATAAAAACTTAATACCTGAACAACCAAGACATGAGGCAGTAGCAACATTCAGACTGTTAACACCTGGCAGCACACCTCCATAAAATTGGAATCTTCAACTCTCCAAATTGTATCCTGTGCCAAGACAATAACACTACCATGAACAAAGATCATCTTGCTAGCTGTGAGGCTCTGAAGATGTCACCTACAAGAACTCTGGCAGGACTCTATTGGGAAGCAAGAAAACAAATGGAACACATCAAAGCTAATGGGCATTAGACTACTACTACTACATTTCGTCACTGTATTTGTGACATTCTCACTGTAACATGAACAGCATTGAGAATGTCACAAATACAGTGACGAAATCTAGATCTGTGAGGGAGTTAAGAAGTATGAGATGAGTCAAGAAACAACTCAACAAAATTAAAATAAATCTCATAGTATTATTTCCTACCTACATAACTTAATGTCGTGTATTGTTAATGGATGGAAATTATAAGACACATGGAATAACCAAGATAGAAGTAGGTGCGTTTGTTTGCATCTTACCTCATAAAAGTTAAGTTCTTTAGGACATTAATATAATGAATTTGGGAATTTAGAACATTTAAATTTAGAATTTAAAACACTTTAGAAACATAAAGAATGGTGAAATTGAAAAATCAGCTATAGCAGCACATAGTTTATTAGGGAATCATAGAATTGAAAAAAAAAAAGCAAAACTTTTCAAACATCTATCTAAACATTGTTTATTTTTTATTTCACTCACCTCCTAGCATACCCAGGGTTTCATCACATCCTTTGTGACATTCTCAATGCTGTGTCACGTTCACAACTCAGAACTTTGTTGGCGATTGGTGTTATGTCGATCGGAAGAAAAACTGCCAATCGACATAACACCAGTCGCTTCTGAGGATGAGACAGTTGTCTCGAAATCGCAATCAACTTAGAAAATTTATATGAGGAGAGGTAAGAAACATTTAATTTCACCATAAATTCTCTCTACTTTCATAATAACAAATATTCATATCCAAGTAGATTTACCTGTGTACTCCTTCTTCTTGCGGCTGTACGCTCTCTTTGAAGTGACAGGTGGTTGATCGGTCTCCCCATGCACCAAGCTGTTACGGTACATCAGCAGCGGTTGCCAGTCTTCTCCGCGGCTTGATGGCATACCTGCAGCTATTCGACGATCCAGGAATGTTAACCTATAAATATTTTTTTTATTTATTATTATCCAACATTTACAAAGCCTAATAAACAAGGTGAATCCAGAGTCATCTTATGTCATAACTTGTTGTGTTCTGTTTGAACATGTTTCGATACATCATTCTGAAAAATCACAAATATGAGATGAGACAAAATAACCTAACTCCTCATAATTAAAATAAACCTCATAGTAATCAATGGTAAAGAAAAAATTGTTTAAGTTATGTAGGTAGGAAATAACACTATGAGGTTTATTTTAATTTTGTTTAGTTGTTTCTTGACTCACCTCATACTTCTTAATTCCCTTGCATATCTAGATTTCGTCAATGTATTTGTGACATTCTCAATGCTGTTCACGTTCACAACTGACGTCCAATGGTCTCCTCCTGGAGGTCAGTCTACAGGAGAGGGGACCATTGGACGTCAGTTGTGAACGTGAACAGCATTGAGAATGTCACAAATACATTGACGAAATCTAGATCTGCGAGGGAGTTAAGAAGTATGAGGTGAGTCAAGAAACAACTCAACAAAATTAAAAAAGAAAATTTTTTGCCTGAACTGCAAATTGAACCGCAAACCTTCAGCTTTCTGTGCTGATGCTCTGACCACTGAGCTAATTCAGGCTACATTCCCATCAAATCATAAATCCTCCCTTTACCTTACTCTCTTGATCCCACATGTTCGGGGTTTGATTCTCGATTCAGGCAAACATTTTTTCTAATAATCAAATGAATCGTGAATTCTTCTTACCTCATACTTCTATGTTTTTTAAACACAGCACTGAAGTATTGGCGACCATTGTCAGCTGAGGATACTGACGATGGTCACCGATACTGCGGTGCTGTGTTAAAAAAAAACATAGAAGTATGAGGTAAGAAGAATTGTCGATTCATTTGATTCTTATCAATAAAACCTCATAATGTTAAAAATTCCCAAATTTATTATATTAAAATAACATTTTTCTCTTTACCATTGATTACAATAATTTAGTTGTGTACATTAATTTACTTATTTCTATCATAGTAACAGCTTTAGCTTCCTAATATTAACCTTTTCACTGCTGACACATTTGCAGCCTTTAAAACCCTCCTTGCTCAATGCAGGGAGAAATATGGAAAAAGTTTATTTAGGTTGCTAAGAGATGGCAGTATATGCCTGCTTAGTTTGAAAGCAATGCAATACGTATTATATAACTAGCAGGCGTTTGGAGTTGAGAATGGATATACATGCCCATAGCACAGCAAGCATTTTCTTTGCCAACGCATATACCGTTCGTAGCAGTGTAAAGGTTAATTTAATAAATAATGCTATAGCTGTGTGGAGTCCCTTCATGTCTTCTTAATGTAGAAACATCATCATCATCACTTGGTGACAGCTATTGGAGCTGTCCAGTGTGCCTTTCCTGGGACTTGTCATTGTCCCTTGTTGGCGAATTCGCGTGTGTATTCGGTATTGGAGCTGGTATACCCTAGCCTACACGGCGATTTTATGGGGATTTATTTTATTATTGTTTATTTTTTATTATTTCACTCACCTCATACTTCATGAGGTGAGTGAAATAATAAAAAATAAACAATATTAAAGAACCTCATAGTGTTATTTCCTATCTACATAACTTAATTTATTTTATTGTTTGGAGTAATGTGAGATTTATATGGATATTGTTGCCAAGACGAATAGATCTCGCTTGATTGGGGCATCGGAAACCGTGTCGCTGAAGAGCTCGGCTCGATTCAGGACCGGAATGAGCCACGCCACTCTGCACTGATCATTCTGACCTTGGTTGCTACATGCTAAGTACTATGGATTATTTATTTGGTCAAATATGTTTCTATGTGTAGTACGCCATTGTGGAAGGTGTCCTATATTGCGTACTATTGGGTTTCCATGACCACTTATGTTTTGAAACATGGTGGTGACCCTTTCTGCTATGATAGTATCAATATATGGTACCTGTGTGGCCTCGTGCAGCTCTGTTAAGCCATTCATTGTGTATTTGTGAATGATGATTCATTGCATTGAACATGAAACCAAGAGAATAAGGTAAAGGGAGAATTTATGCTTGGATGGGAATGTAGCCTGAATTAGTGCAGTGGTCAGAGCATCAGCACAGAAAGCTGAAGGTTCGGGGTTCGATTCCCGGTTAAGGCAAACACTTTTCTCTTTATATTTGAAGAGAAAAATTCTCGCCTAGACCGAGATTCGAACCCGGGACCCTTGGCTTTCCAGGCCAAGTGCTCTACCAACTGAGTTATCGAGGCGAGTTGCAATCCAGACGAAAATTTTTCTCTTATATACATTGTAATTCCTTCGCGCCAAATGCTTGAAACTGTAGCTTCTATCTTTGCAAATGGCGGCTTCTTAGTTAAGAAGACATTTTTTTCTCTTTACCATTGATTTACAATAATTTAGTTGTGTTCATTAATTTAGTTAGTAACAGCTTTAGCTTCTTAATATTAATTTAATAAACCTCAGAGTGTTACTTCCTTTAAATATTAAAGACAGAAGGATACTCACACGACGCGCTTGTCCTGTTTGAGCAGTTTATTGGTGAACTCTGTGAGGATTTCTAGAAATGGCAGGTTCGGAGGAGGTCCAGTAGGATCTTCACTGTTTTCTAGAGGATTCACAGAGAATAATATTCCTTCTCGATGTAGAGCTGTTATGGCTTCACGGTTCTTCACAGCATCCAAGCCAAAAGACAATGCAAATCTCTTCGCTAGTTCCTGTAAATACATTATATTCAGTAGAAAAAAACTAACCCTTTACCTATTCTGAACTAAGTTCCAGTTGTAATATAAACAAACCAAATGTATGACTGCATTTTCATTGGTCAAATAATTGTTTTATCTTTAAGCATGTAAGAAAATGTAGTTCTCTCTCTAACACTTGAAATTAAGGAAATAAAAATATATATATTATCTAGCACATGTCTGTATAAGTTATATGGGAGAATATTAAAATATATAATTACAATTATATCTGAAGAGAAAAATTTGCGCCTAGACCGAGACTCGAACCTGGGACCCTTGGTTTTCCGGGCCAAGTGCTCTACCAACTGAGCTACCGAGGCGAGTTACGATTTAGATGCAAATTTTTCTCTTATATACGTTGTAATTCCGTATCGCCAAATGCTTTTGAAACCATTGCTTCTATCTTTGCAAATGGTTTCAAAAGCATTTGGCGATAGGGAATTACAACGCAAATAAGAGAAAAATTTGCGTCTAAATCGTAACTCGCCTCGGTAGCTCAGTTGGTAGAGCACTTGGCCCGGAAAGCCAAGGGTCCCGGGTTCGAGTCTCGGTCTAGGCGAAAATTTTGATCTTCAAATATAATTTATCTTTCAGTGAGAAATGTTAAATCAATAATAAAAACATTAAAATAATTACAATTTTAATACATTAAATAAACATTGTTTTAATAATTCAGTTTGTATTTTTTAACATTCTTACCTCATATGATTGTTTAGTTGGACATATGAGGTAAGAATGTTAAAAAATACAAACTCAATTATTAAATCAAACTTCATAATTAATATTTTATTTTAGGAAGTGATATTTTGAGGTTAGATTAATTAAATTATTTTTAGTCTGATCAGACTAAAAATAATTTAAACCTCATAATGTTACTTCCTAATGATTAAAAAAAAAAGCATTGTTTTATTCTTATGCATGCACAATTTAGAATATGTTGGAATTTCAATTGTTTCAAAATGGCCACTTCTGTAGAATTTCTTAAAACATTGGAAAGGAAAGCATTTGAAAAGTGGAGAGAAACAAATTATTTTGAATATTTTCAAAGAGTTTAGTGAAAAATATCCCACATTAGCCATTGAGGATGTGGTGAAAATAACAGTAGAATTTTCAGGTGAGTCAGCATGGAACATAAATTCTGCTCATAATGAAATTGTAAAAATTTTCCTAAGTACTTTATTTGAGAATAAAGTTCTTAGGACAATTTTTGGACCAAAGAGAGATGAACAGACAGGTTAATGGAGAAGACAACATAACAATGAACTACATGGTCTTTATAGGAAGCCAGATATAATAAGAACAGTTAAGTCTCGTAGACGATGGGCAGGACATGTTGCGCGTATGGGGAATGAAAGACTTGCATGGAAGCTTCTTGTAGGGAAGCCAGAGGGAAAACGCCCAGTTGGTAGACCAAGAATGAGATGGGAGAATAACATTAACTATGATTTGAGGGAAGTAGATTATACAGGGAATGATTGGAAAGCATTAGCTCAGGATAGGGAATATGGAGAGCTTATGTCCGTGCGGCCTACGGGTTCGATAGTGACAGTGAATGAATGAAATTGTACCGGTAAATATAGGTTATCTATTATCATCATGGAAAAGACAAACGTCTAATTAGGTAAGGCCATATATAATTTGTTGTCATAAATAAATAAGAAATGGAGGAAGTTTCTCATCATTGGTGCCATCTTACCTTGTGTTCAGTCTTCTTTTTCGTAAAATACGATACTGCCTTAGAACAATGATTCTCTTCTCTTCTTCTTCCTTCCAAGTATTAGGCCAAGGCCTGTTACGATCCTATAGAAAATTTTCCCTCCAGGGGACTCTACCGTACACAATACAGTCATATGGCAGGTAAAAGTAGCACTACGGTTCCAATAGGTGGAGTAATACCTTATGCAAGTTTGTTTAAAGTACAACTGGAACTTATCCAGGAATTAATATAGTTCACCAGTGCTGATGGTAAATATCAACTTTGGAACTTACCTTGAGACTGATAAATTCTTCACTCTGCCTGTTGATGCGGTTGCCATCTCTCTGCAGTTCTCGGAACAACATAGTTAAACTTATAGCCATAGTACGAGCACAATTTGTCTTATTAATTTCTCTCGCTTTTCCTAGAGTGGCTTTGATTATGTCTCCGTAGTCGTTGTAATACTGAAAACAAAACATTAAACAAGTTTTTTATAAGTAGCATATAAAACCAATTAAATAAAAATTGACACTAAAAGTTATTATTTTTGAAAAGAAAATCTTTGCCTGTATCAGGAAATTGAAAGAAAGGCCAATAAAAGGAAGAGAAAAACCTAAGTAGCCTACTGTTTGGGGAAAAAAATCCACATTGAAAAACTAAGAAAGGAAAATTATTAAATTTTGAAATTTCTGGGGAAGTTGATATGATTGGGAAGTTCATTGGTCCACCAACAGATGGAGTAAGAAGCAGTGCTCCAACATCGGTTGTGTAACTACTGAAGATGTAACCACTAAGGTTACAAAACCGGTCTAATTAGAAGACAGGATATGAGGTGAGGTGTAAAAAACTTCCTTTTAAATTATAATTTTTTTTATTCAGTGCCCCAGGTTGTCATTTGGACATTTCTGGTGTACTCTCCTGGCATGGTACAACCCACTTCTGAGGTTGGTGCACCTGAAAGTTGGAGTTACACTGCCCCGATGATACAAGAGTTGATGTTGGTAATCATACGCTAGGAGAGGTCTTAAATTTAATTTAATATAATAAATAAGAATCAAATGAATCGTGAATTCTTCTTACCTCATACATCTATGTTTTTTTAACACAGAACTGCAGTATCAGAAAAAATATCTTTTCCATCTTCAGCTGTTTTCACGACTGTCAATTTTTTTCTTTTGCTGGTAATTTTCTAAACTGCCATCTGGTGTACTTTTGAAGAAGTAATTTTCTAATCTGCCATCTGGTGTACTTTTGAAGAACTTTCCAGACAAATCAAATTTTATTACAAAGTTCTTCAAAAGTACACCAGATGGCAGTTTAGAAAATTACTGAGATAATGAAAAATTGACAGTTGTGAAAACAGATGAAGATGAGAATGATATGTTTCCCGATACTGCAGTTAAAAAACATAGAAGTATGAGGTAAGAAGAATTCATGATTCTTATTAAGAAAACCTCATAACATAAAAATTTCCAACTTTGTTATATTATTTCAATATAATAAATTTGGGAATTTTTAACATTATGAGGTTTTATTAATAAGAATTAAATTAATCGTGAATTCTTCTTACCTCATACTTCTAGGTTTTTTTTTAAACACAGCACTGCACTATCAACGATCATCGTCACCAACCTCAGCTGTTTTGACAACTGTCAATTTTTTCTTTTGCCGGTAATTATCCAAACTGTCATCTGGTGTTCTTTTGAAGAAGTTATTTTCTAAACTGCCATCTGGTGTTCTTTTGAAGGAATCATTTTCTAAACTGCCATGTGCTTGATTACAAAATTCTTAAAAAATACAACAGATGACAGTTTAGAAAATGGTTCCTACAAAAGAACACCAGATGGCAGTTTGGATAATTACCAGCAAAAGAAAAAATTGACAGTCGTGAAAACAGCTGATGATGGTGATGATGGTCATTGACACTGCAAAACATAGAGGTATGATGTAAGAAGAATTCACGATTCATTTAATTCTTCTTCTTCTTCCTTCCAAGTATTAGGCCAAGGCCTGTTACGATCCTATAGAAAATTGATCCTTCCGGAAAATTCTCGTATAAGACTTGAAAGCATAATAATAGTCCCTTCGATTGGTTGCTGGCCAAAGGAAGGCAAGATCAGTGATGGGGCTGCCATCTTATAGCCTCTGGTCAGGCTTTTCTGGAGAAGAAAAGAAAATAAAGGAAAGAAGAAATGGAAGAAAGGAAAGACTCCCTAGCCCTCGGATGCCCTAATAGCGTCGGGGTCGAAAAAACAAGAGTTAACCAAGAGAGGTTAGATAGTAAAGTTAAAAGAGTGCAAAACACAAGTAAGTGGAAGAAATGTTTTGCTCAGCTTGGGCACCTTGTTTATTTATTATATTAAGTCGACAAGGTGGCAAAAGCCATATAAGCAAGGCTTGAAGAGCAGAGGAAGCAGTCCTATCTGTAGGGACAGATGGTTGGATGCTCTGAGCCAGCAGCCCTGTCACCATTCTTTGTCTGCTAAGCACTCTTGATGCTTCCAGGAGACTCTCAATTTACTGATGAGCTTCACAAAATTGAGCCAGAATGGGCTGATGACTTGAGTAACTGATGATGGTTATTAACTTACCTTGACGTAGTGTTTGAAGATGTCGGCTGCTACTTTAACAGGCATCATGTTGTACACTATCAACTTGCAGAAAGAAGCCAAGAAGTTTCGACGCTTGTGCAGTTCCTCTATTTTTGAATGTTCATCTTGTTCTTCTAAACAAAACAGAACAACTTCATGTTACAAACATTAACAATAATTTATACAGAATAACATTAACGAGGGAAGTAGATTATACAGGGGATGACTGCAAAACATTAGCTCAGGATAGGGATCTATGAAGAGTTATGTCCACATGGCCATGAACCTACAGGTTCCATAGTGCCAGAGAGTTAATTGAGTTAGTCCTGATAGTTTACATGTATACTTTCAAAGCTAAATGCAGTCTCAATTAAAACAACAAATTATAATAAATTTATCTCTCGGATAAAGGAACACATGAGAGCATATAACAGAAATTTAGAAAATTCAAAATATGCTAACCACCTATTCCAATTTAATCATTGTTTCGATCCAAATTTTGAAATTTTACATATTTGTGATGAGGGTAAGAAGTTAGATCTTTTGGAGGCTGTAGAAATTAATAAATTTAAAAAACTGTTCTTATTATTAATTTCATCTCATTGAGATGTATGAAATTAATAATAAGAACATCGAAAAAAGCCGTACTGGCATTTATAATGTAATGTATAATTCCCAAATATGTCTTCTTAATATAGGAGCCGCCATTTGCAAAGATAGAAGCAAAGGCTTCAAAGTATTTGGTGGGCGGGAATTACAACGTATATAGAGAAAAATTTGCGTTTAGATCGGTACTTGCTCAGGTAGCTCAAATGGTAGAGCACTTGGACTAGAAAACCAAGGGTCCCGGGTTCAAGTCCCGGTCTGAGCGTATAATTTTTCTCTTCAAATATAGTAAAAAACTGTTAAATTCTCAACTTGATTTGAATGAATCCCCTTTGTTAAATTTAAAATTTAAATAAATATTGTATTCAAAGTTAAAATTGGGAAACACATTATATATAAATATTCTATTGTTGCTTAGATCAGTTGGAACACAATTCATAATTTGTTAACATGTCTGAAGAAGGTACAGTGTACCAAAACAGCTGTCACTGAATTATATAATAAATATGAAAATCAAATAAAACTACGTTTTATTTTTATTTAATTAATAAATACGGATTTTCATCAAGTAAACACCAACTCAATTGATTAATTATAATAAAGTCGGATAATTAAAAGAAGAGATATAAATTTTTTATTACCAGGTAAAGGATAATCTTTCCATTAAGCGCAGTGAGAATTTTTTTCTAAGATCCAGGCAGACACCACATGCATGCACCAACAAACGCAAAGCAGTTTATTCTATGGAATATCGTGATGCAGCCAACATCATACATGCTATTTAACAAACCTAAAAGCTAACCTAATGTAATTTAAGTACTCTAATCTGTGAAAGACCAACCTAAAAGCTAACCAAACGCAATTTAAGCACTCTAATTTTGTTTATTTGTTTCTTGACTCAACTCATACTTCTAATTTGGAAAAAATCAAACATTATACAACAATAAGCAAAATAGATGTTGAACTGTACTTTTTACATTTAAAATTTACCAATAATTTAGGCCAAACAGTTTGGGATAACCTGGAAAAAAACTTCGATAACCAACTTAACCACAAAATGAAGAGGAAAATTGATGTACAAAAGAAAAAGATAATTAATTTTAAGAAGTATGAGGTGAGTCAAGAAACAACTAAACAAAATTAAAATAAACCTCATAGTGTTATTTCGTACCTACATAACTTAACGTGAGAACAACTGTCCAGCAGTGCAGAACACTATTTTAAACTCACCATCGTCCTCCATGATGAACACATAGTTCTGAATGAACTCGTTGAGCTGAACTTGCAGAGAACGATCTGCTTCGTAGACGAGGTCTACCAGCGCCTGGTTGTTACCCAACTGGTCACAGAATACCACCAACAAGTCGCATATTGTAAGGTATGCCTGCAACACAATATAAAAGTCTGTCATACAGGAGCTGTGTAAACGAGCAAATTCCTAACAAAGTTTAATTTATGGCCTGATTTTGCTGGTTTACAGAATATATCTTTCTTTTATTAATTAAATTGTATCTATCTATTTAACTTTTACAGGAATTAATCACTATGAGGTTTAATTTATGGTACAATTAAATGTTTCTTACCTCTCTTCATATAAATTTTCTAAGTAGGTCGCGATTTCGAGACCATAATGGTCTCATCTTCAGTACTTTTTTGGCGACTGATGTTATGTCGATCGGAAGAAACTGTTCTTTTTTCCTCTGTTGGTGGACCGATGAACCTCTGGATGAGGTCAAAATTTATGGGAATTCAGATTCAGAAAAACTCTTCAAATATAAAAAACTTATGGACTTTGAAATTAATTGAATCAAAAGCCGGTCTAATTAAACAAATAGACAAACAAAAGGAACTCATGGTTCGGGAAAAGATCCACATACAAAGGAAAACTTATGAACTTCGAAATTCCCGCAAATTTTGACCTGATCCAGAGGTTCATCGGTCCACCAATAGAGGGAAGAAGAAGAGTTTCTTCCAATCGACATAACATCAGTCGCCAAAAAAGTAGTGAAGATGACACCGTTATGGTCTCGAAATTGCGATCTACTTAGAAGATATATATGAGAGGTAAGAAACATTTAATTTCACCATAAATTAAACCTCATAGTGATTAATTCCTATAAAAGTTAAATATAAGTGGCAACTATTGATATGGTCAGTAATTAGTGGTCCATTTCAAGATTCAGAGGTGATTATCAACACTAGATAAACCTTAATACTGGACATAACAAGTAACACAAAAGTATAGGATCATTTACCTCTTCGATATAGGTTTGGTTGTGACGAGATGTGAGGAGGTTCTTCATCGTTTCCATGAACATGGTCAATCTTTTTTTGAGAAGCTGCAGTTGTTCTGTTCCCGTCGCACCATTGTCCATCACTTCCTCCAAGTGATGTATATCCCACAGGATCGCAAAGAAACAGGCTGATATGCAGTATCTCACAGCCTAAAATGCACACATCACAATCACAATGCATTCCATCAGACTACTGCTCAATGTAATTAAAAATGATAATTTTTTTATTTTAGATATTAAATTTTCCTTTATATGTTAAATTTGGGAATTTTTAACATTATGAGGTTCAATTAATAATAATTAAACGAATCGTGATTTCTTCTTACCTCATACTTCTATGTTTTTTTAAACACAGCACTGCAGTATCGGCGACAAATTGTCGTCATCATCAGCTGTTTTCACGACTGTCAATTTTTTTCCCTTTTGCCGGTAATTCTCTAGACTGCCACCTGGTGTTCTTTTGAAGGAATTACTCTTCAAACTGCCATCTGGTGTTATTTTGAATGAATCATTTTCTAAACTGCCATCTGTTGTATTTTTGAAGAACTTTGTAATCAAGCTCGGTTCGTCCGGAATCTCAAAGTTCATAGTTCTAGTATGGTTTTTTTGAATATATATTTTTTCCCAAACTGTTAAATCAAAAGGTTTGGATAGATGTTTTAAAAGTTTTGCTTCTTTTTCAATCCTATGATGCTCTAATAAACTATGTGCTGCTATAGCTGATTTTTCAATTTCTCCATTCTTTATGTTTCTGAAGTGCTCTTTTTTACGAGTTTCCAAGTTCCTTTTTGTTTTTCCTATATATATCCTGTTGCAATCTTTGCAATCAATTTGATAAATTCCAGATTTTTTGTTGTCTGGGGTATTACATTTATTATTAGTTAACAGAAGATTACCCAGGCTGTCACCGATACTGCGGTGCTGTGTTTAAAAAAACATAGAAGTATGAGGTAAGAAGAAATCACGATTCATTTAATTATTATTAAATTTTCCATTTCTCACCGAAAGACAAATTTCATTTAAAAAGAAAAATATATACTGAATTGGGATTCGAACCCAATGTATTTGGTTCTGTACACAAGTGCTCTGACCACTGAGATACCAGGATCCTGTATCAGACGAATATTATTTCTCTCTTAATAAAAATTAAATGAATAATGAATCTTACCTCATACATCTATGTTTTTTTAACACAGAACTGCAGTATCGGGAAAAATATCATTCCCATCTTCAGCTGTTTTCACGACTGTCAATTTTTCATTATGCTGGTAATTTTCCAAACTGCTATTTGGTGTACTTTTGAAGAACTTTGTAATCAAGTTAGGTTTGTCTGGAAACTCGAAGTTCATGGTTCTATCATATTTGAAGAGAAAAATGATATGCTCAGACCGGGACTTGTACCCGGGACCCTTGGTTCTCTAGACCAAGTGCTCTACCATCTGAGCTACCTGAGCAATTACCGATCTAAATGCAAATTTTTCTCTATATACGTTTAGATCGGTACTTGCTCAGGTAGCTCAGATGGTAGAGCACTTGGTCTGAGAACCAAGGGTCCCGGGTTCAAGTCCCGATCTGAGCGTATAATTTTTCTCGTCAAATATGATTTATCCATCATTGAGATGTATGAAATTAATAATAAAAACATTCATGGTTCTAGTATATTTTTTTAATGTATATCTTTTCCCAAACTGTTAATTCCAAAGGTTTAGATAGATGTTTCAAAAGTTTTGCTTCTTTTTCAATTCTATGATTCTCTAATAAACTATGTGCTGCTATAGCTGATTTTTCAATCCATTCTTTATGTTTCTAAAGTGTTCTTTTTTGCAAGTGTCCATATTCCTTTTTGTTTGCCTATATATACTTTATTGCAATCTTTGTAACTAAACAGCTGACGATGGGAATGATGTTTCCTGATACTGCAGTTCTGTGTTAAGAAACACAGAAGATTGAGGTAAGAAGAATTCACGATTTATTTGAATTTAATTAATTCTTCTTCTTCCTTCCAAGTATTATGCCATGGCCTGTTACGATCCTATAGAAAATTTTCCCTCCAGCGATTTAATTAAGAAATCCTCATAATGTAAAAATTCCCAACTTTATTAAATGAATATATTTTTCTAACATGAGGTATGAGGTAAGATTATATTTGAAGAGAAAAATTTTTGCCTAGACCGGGACCCTTGGCTTTCCGGGCCAAGTGCTCTACCAACTGAGCTACCGAGGCGAGTTACGATCTAGACGCAAATTTTTCTCTTATATACGTTGTAATTCCCTATCGCCAAATGCTTTTGAAACCATTGCTTCTATCTTTGCAAATGGCGGCTTCTTAGTTAAGATTGTAACTCGCCTCGGTAGCTCAGTTGGTAGAGCACTTGGCCCGGAAAGCCAAGGGTCCCGGGTTCGAGTCCCGGTCTAGGCGAAAATTTTTCTCTTCAAATATAATTTATCTTTCATTGAGAAATGTTAAATCAATAATAAAAACATCATGAGGTAAGATGATGACTTATTTATTAAGAAGAACCTGACAATATGACTCACCTCTTCAGGCAATGTCTTGTTGCCATCTTTTGCATCGTTGATGTCTTTAAACAAGGAATCCCAGATTCCCCAGTTACCCAGATTGTGACAATTGTAAAAAATTGCTACTTTCTTCAGACTGTAGACAACATTGAATGTTTCATCTTCATCAGGAGTTTCAGCCTAAAACATCAATAAAACAACATTTCAAACCAAGAGCTGATATATTTACAAAAAAAAAAGTAAAATTATTATTTTTTTCCCTCAGCAGGTTGATTTATAACTTCTTTATTTTTTATTTCACTCACCTCATACTTCATAACTCCTAGCAAGCATACCCAGGGTTTCGTCACATCCTTTGTGACATTCTCAATGCTGTGTCACGTTCACAACTGACGTCCGGCTGCCTTCTATCCTGCAGACTGACCTCCGCGCCATCTGATGGCTGACTGACAAACTTCCGAATCAGTCCTCTCTCCTTATAACCGGGTATTTCAAAATCCATAGTTGTATTTTCATTCTTGCATATGTAATTTTTTTCCCAAATTGTGAGTTCCTTTGGTTTTTCCAATTGTTTAAGTAATTTTGTTTTGGTTTCTATTCTATGTTTTTCTGACCAGGCATGTGCAGCTATTGCAGATTTTTCTGTTTCTCCATTTTTAACATTTCTGAGGTGTTCCTTTAATCTTGTATTTAGATGTTTCTATAACATTTATGGCTTTCTCCCCTGGCATTGGTGGAATTGTAATCCATTTCTTAGGTTGGGGCACCTGAAAGGCAGAGTTACGTTACCCTGATCATATCATCATCCTCTTATCGTGTCCTCCTTTTGGAAGGTCGATTCCAAATATGCCTCCAACCATGTATATCTTCCCATGCTTTGCTTCTTTTTAGTTCTTCCCAGTCGCATCTTTTCTCTTGTAGACCTTTCTTCACTCGGTTAATCCATATTTCTCGTGGTCGTTTTTCTTGTATCTAGAGATTTAACAGTCTTTGTGGTAGTCTTTCCTTTTCCCATTCTTTTTTAAATATCCAAACCATTTTAGTCGTTTTTCTATGTCTGTTCTTCATTTTTCTACACTTAATGTCTCCTTGATTTTGTCATTCCGTATTCTATATCTCCTTGTTTTATGTACCATTCCACATAAGAATTTCATTTCTATAGCTTTGATTCTGCTCAATTCCTTCAATTCCTCAATTCTCCGATGATATGATGGGTAATAAATGATAATGTAGCACCAGGAGAGTTCTTAACCTAAACTTAACCTAAATTCCAGACTGGGCAACCACAGGAATAATTCCCTTTAAGGAAAAATTCCTATTGTTTGATTGGGAATCGAACCTGGGACTTCATGAACAGTAGTGAGAAATGCTGACCATTAGCTCATGAGGCTGGTGTTCGTTAAAAAAACTTTGTTGTAGGTCTTTTGGAACATGGTCCATCCTCAGCTGCTGATGAAGTATTATTTATATGTAAGATAAATTAAATGTTTCATACCTCACCTCATATCCAGTCTTCTAATTAGATCGTGGTTTCAAAGCCTTGGCAGCTTCATCTTCAGTAATTTATCACCGACTGATGTTATGTTGATCAGAAGAACTATTACTTCTTCCAAATGTTGGTGGACTGACAAAATTTACTTAGGAAAAAACACAAAGAAATTTGAAAACAAGAGTGAAAGAACCTCTTAGAAATGTCAAAAATGGTGAAGTGGAAAAGTCAGAAGCTCCTGATGCTTGCTCTGTAAAAACATCTAATTGAATCAAAAGCCAGTCTAATTTAACAAATAGAAAAACAAAAAGAACTCACGGTTTGAGAAAAAATCCACATTCAAAAAAACAAGAAAGAAAAACTTATGAACTTCGAAATTCCCGTGGATTCTGTTTGGATCCGGAGGTATATTGATCCACCAACAGAGAGAAGAAGTATAAACTATATTTGAAAAGAAAAATTATATGCTCAGACTGGGGTTTGAACCCAGGACATTTGGTTTTCTAGGCCAATGCTCTAGCACTGAGCTGCTACCCAAGAGTAGAGCATTGGCATAGAAAACCATAGGTTCTGGGTTCAAACCCCAGTCTAGCATTAAATTTTTCTCTTCAAATATAATTTATCCTTCAATGAGAAGTGTTAAATTAATAATAAAAACATCTAAAGAAGTAATTTTGTTAAGTTGTTTCTTGACTCACTAACTCCCTCGCAGATCTAGATTTCGTCACTGTATTTGTGACATTCTCAATGCTGTTCACATTCACAACTGACGTCCAATGGTCCAGAGGAGACCACTGGACGTCAGTTGTGAACGTGAACAGCATTGAGAATGTCACAAATACAGTGACGAAATCTAGATCTGCGAGAAGTATGAGGTGAGTCAAGAAACAACTCAACAAAATTAAAATAAACCTCATATAGTGTTATTTCCTACCTACGAAATTTAATCAAAAGAAGTATTCTTCTGATCGACATAACATCAGTCGATGAGATATTACTGAAGATGAAGCTGTCCAGGCTTCGAAACATCAGTCCAATTAGAAGACTGGACATGAGGTGAGGTATGAAACATTTTAATTTAATCTTAAATTAACCCTCGTGATTTTTCCTATAAAAGTTTAATTAATATGTGTACTCTTCTATAAATAACTTACCCCTTCAATGAGAGATCGCCAGTCATCAACTGCCTCTTTGTACTTGTTAACTATCATGTCAATCAGAGTAGAGCGAGCCACATCGCAACGTGTGAAGATGGCATTGCCGTCCGTACATAGCAACTCCAAGGTCTTGGAGCACGTTTCCAACACATCTGTATCATGATGTTTCTCAACTATTGAAGACATTTTCTTCAGCAACAGGTCCAGATTCTGTAATCACAACCATTTTCAATTTTAGTAAATTTCAAAGGAATAAAGGAACCAAAGTTGTTCTCAAGAAAAGGTTTTTGAAAAATTATTACAATCATTATAAAATTACAATAGGAAGTAATATTGTGAGGTTCTTCTTAATAAATAAGGTGAGTCTGTTGCATCTTACCTCATAAAAGTTGGGTTCTTTTAGGGCACTGAGGGTCATATTTATGAATGCATTAGACCGTAAAAGTCGTTCTCAGCTTGTACTCTGCTGAGAAAGTTGCATCCAAAGATGTTTTTGTGTACTCAAAAATCTGTTCATGCGATAATAATTGTCAAAATTCCTAAGCTGCCTGGCGAGGTGACTTTGCAGAGAACGAATTGTGAGGAACCCGATGGTAACCAATGTACTTTGAAACCTTGCTGCTTTATCCAAGATGTCGGACCTTGAAGACTTCAATCATGTTTTCAGCATATGCAAAGAAGAGGAATTTGATAAGAGTCTACCAAAGAATTCAACTGGAAGAACAGGAGAATCGGCGTAATATCGCGTGATGCAGACGTCGTCGTATACGGTTTTATTTGCAGGACGCAAGCGTAAATGCATTCCTCTAGCAGACAAAAATAACGGAAGTGGTTTTATCGCTGAGAATTCTGGGTAATTTCTTGCCAATATTACGAAAAAACACTTTCATGCATGACCACTCAGCGACTCACTAATTCGAACTTTGCACATTCTCACGGAACACTCAGCTCACCAGAGACTAATGTATTTGCATGCGGCCCTGAGACATGTTCTAATAGAACTCAAGTTTTATAAGGTAAGATGCAACAGATTCACCTTAAATTTGAAGAGAAAAATATATGCCTAAATTGGAATTTTAACCCAATATCTCTGGTTCGGTACACTAGTACTTTATCGATTTAGCTATTTACACATCGATTTTCATGCTTTGGTCGTTGTAAGTTTGATCCTTCCGGGAAATTCTCGTATAAGACTTGGAAGCATAATAATAGTCCCTTCGATTGGTTGCTGGCCAAAGGAAGGCAAGACCAGTGATCAGGCTGCCATCTTATAGCCTCTGGTCAGGCTTTTCTGGAGAACAAAAGAAAATAAAGGAAAGAAGAAATGGAAGAAAGCAAAGACTCCCTGCCCTCGGATGCCCTAATAGTGTCGGGGTCAAGGAATTCAATATACTCACATCGCCTTTGTTGACTTCATAAAGGCTTTCGACAAAGTAGACAGAAATATATTATTCAAATATATTATTACAAATTTTAGCTGATGATAACGTTCCACAACAATATATTACTAATATCTTCAACATCTATAAAGATAATGAAATCTCTGTTAAACAAGATGGCAAACTATCTTCTTGCAAAAAGATCAACACTGGAGTAAGACAGGGATGTGGTCTTTAACTGGTGCTTTTCATTATATATATATATATATATGAATAGAATAATAAACAAATGGAGGAAAACACAACAGGGATATATACCCATCAATAGGAACATCAAACTCGATGCTATTCTTTTCGCAGACGATTTAGCTCTTCTGACACTTTCCGAAAATTATTTGCAATAATCAATTTACAATTTACAAAAAATAGCTGCCAAATTTAATACGGAAATATCAATTACCAATACTAAAATTATGGCATTTCATGGGAAGGACCCCATACAAAGTAAAAACTGTCTCCAGAATAAAATTTTAGAGAGATCTAATCAATTTAAATATCTTGGATATCATCTCTCTATCTGGGATGAAAAGGATATCCCTGAAAATATTACTAGTTATCATAAAAGTTTGGGAATTATTAATCAAGTTATGAAACCATCCCTTGTACAAAAAAACACCAGATTACGTTTATATAACACTTTGGCTAGACCAGTGTTGACCTAAGGTAGTGAAGCATGGACACTAAAAAGATAAAATGAAAGCAGAATAACGGCTTGTGAAATGAGATTCATACGCAAAACAGCGGGTTACACCAGATGAGATCGGAAAAGGAACACCGATATCTTAAAAGAATTGAAGACTATGCCAATTTTGGAATATATTAAACAGTACCAACTAAATTGGAAACACCATCTTGAAAGAATGAGTTCAAATCGGATCCCCAAAGCTGTTTATAATTATATACCAAGAGGACGAAGATCTCTGGGCCGTCCTATGAAATGCTGGAGGGAAAATTTTCTATAGGATCGTAACAGGCCTTGGCCTAATACTTGGAAGGAAGAAGAAGAAGACACATAGATTTTTAATTATATTATTTTTAGTCTGGACATCTTCCCAGACTGGGAAAGCTGACGATAAAACAGAATTGTTTTGAAACATGTTCAAGAACAAATCAACATTAATATTGAGGTAAGATGTCCAGACCAAAAATAATATAATTAAAATAACCTCAAAATATAACTTCCTAAAATTAAATATTAATTACATAGATTTTTCTCTTATATTAATACTTTATTTTAATAATTTTGCATTCACTTTAATTCTATGTTTTTATGACCAAGGTTAAGCAGATATTGAAATTTTACTTACTTCCCCACTTTTTATATTTCTAAGATGTTCTTTCATTCTAATGTTAAAAAATCATGGAACTTTATCTCGTAGTGTTACTTCCCATTATAATTTTTATTGAAATAACAACTTACAGTTTCTTGTCTTGAAGTAGTATAAATATCCAGATCAAAGTATTGTGGTATTGATAACAGGTTGGCCAACTTCTCAGGATCAGCTCGATATTTGTCCAACATGGCAGGTAACGTCTGAATGTAATGTTCTGTGAGCCGCAGTTTGTCATCCTGGACTTGTTTGATTTCCTTGGCTGACAGAATCTGCATAACAAATATGTAAACTGTTAGAAACTTGGATAAGAACGGAGCTAGGTTTAGAGGGCTGTGATGTCATGATGATACCTTGCGTGTAGGTCCTCTGCCAACAGGTGGCTCTCCTGTAGCCGCCTGACGAATGCAACACACCATAATCTCAATGAGGCTAGTTTCCTGGCGATCGTCGAGCGCCTCCTCGGATGGCCCTGGTTCTTCAAGCAGGAGATCCGTCATACATTCCCAGTCCTTCATCATCTCATTTGACTCTATCAGTGAGTCAACTAGGTATGCTCCGTGTTCGTGAAGCTGAAATGTAACAAAATCATTAACAACTTCTTTAACTTAAACTGTTTTATTTAAATTAATATTGGGAAGTAAACATTATGAGGTTATATCACTAAGCCATGACTGAAGAGGGACAAGATATTGTCTGAAACCGCCGGTATCAAAGAAATTTGAAATTATATGAGGTGAGTCGTTAAAAATATGTTCTCCACTCACTATTAATTAGACTGTTTTATTTTTTCTTTCAATATTATCATCTGAAGACCACCATGCTGGCCCAGAAGGTACCACACCTGCTTCCTGAGTGGTTGACCTGGTTTTGATACTCAGCAGGATTGAAAATTTCAATTGTTAAATTAAATTAATTAATTTAATTGTAAACCCTCCATGATATCTTTATCTTGTCATGGTGGAGTGGCTTGCATGCTTAAATGACCCCAAGAGCTATGCCAGCGGTAGCATTGCTGCCGATAGGGTTACCCATGCCGGACTGGTTGAAGGTGTTAAGCCAGACGAAAAAGGTATCTTGGTCAAAAGAGTGATGATCTTTCATCGTAAAAATACAACCGTCAAGAAATGCGGACATGGATTCCACTGGGGTAAAATTTTCCGGAATGGATGCGAAACATGGACTCTTACTTTAAGGGAGGAAAGGAGATTATGAGTATTTGAGAATAAAGTTCTTAGGAAAATTTTTGGACCAAAGAGAGATGAACAGACATGTGAATGGAGAAGACTACTAACAGTGAACTACATGGTCTTTATAGGAAGCCAGATATAATAAGAACAGTTAAGTCTTGTAGACTGCGATGGGCAGGACATGTGGAATGAAAGATGTGCATGGAAATTCTTGTACGAAAACCAGAGGGAAAACGCCCAGTTGGTAGACCAAGAATGAGGTGGGAGAAGAGCATTAACTATGGTTTGAGAGAAGTAGATTATACAGGGGATGATTGTAAAACATTAGCTCATGATAGGGATGTATGGAGAGCTTATGTCCATGTGGCCATGAACCTACAGGTTCGATAGTGCAAGTGAGTTAAAGTTAGTTAATTTAAATGTAAATTTCTCAATTTCAGGGACAGAAAGGTTGTGCTACTAATACCCAGAAGGGCTGTAGTTTGTTTGACAATTGAGTGGAATAGACAAAATGCAGCAACACGAGTGTCTGTGTCAAACTTACTTCTGACTCTATGAAGAACTGAACGAGGTCTCTTATCAATGGTGTGTTGGGAAGACGTTTCTTGCCACGTTTAGTTTTAACTCCAGCGACAGCTTCTTCATCTGGCACAAATAATCGTTCGTTCAAGAATTCACCCGCCGCCTGAGCCACAGCTCGGTGAGATGAATATACTAGTTCGTACACATGTTCACAATCCTTGTCCGTCAGAATATCTCTGTGATGCCTGTCAAATTAAAATTACATTTTTTTTTAATCATTCTGGACATAATGTATTAATTATTGATTTAACATTTCTCACTGAAAGATAAATTATATTTGAAGAGAAAAATTTCCGCCTAGACCGAGACTCGAACCCGGGATACTTGGCTTTCCGGGCCAAGTGCTCTACCAACTGAGCTACCGAGGCGAGTTACGATATAGACACAAATTTTTCTCTTCAAATATAATTCTGGACATATTTTATTTGAAGAGGAAAATATATACCTGAATCGGGATTTGAACCTGATGTCTCTGGTTCTGTACACCAGCGCTCTATCCACTAAGCTACCAGGCTTTCCAATTCAAATGCATACTATTTCTTTGCTTTATTATATGATTCAAGTGTGCCGAGGTATAAACTTTTCATCCAATAATAATATAGAAAGTGGAAAGTGAAAAATCGATTTATGGTAGCGTTATCTACTGCAAACTCATTGAACTAAATCAATCCCAATGTATGGAATAATAATAATTTAATATTGCCAGTATTGGAAAGTATTAATATTTAAATATAAGTGAGAAGTGTTAAATCAATAATAAAAACATCAACAGAAGCCCTACTGGCTTTATAAAGTAATGTTAAATTCCCAATAAATGTCTTCTTAACTAAGAAGCCGCCGTTTGCAAAGTTAGAAGCTACGGTTTCAAGCATTTGGCGCGAGGGAATTACAATGTATACAAGAGAAAAATTTGCGTCTAGATCGTAACTCGCCTCGGTAGCTCAGTTGGTAGAGCACTTGGCCCGGAAAGCTAAGGGTCCCGGGTTCGAGTCTCGGTCTAGGCAAAAATTTTTCTCTTCAAATATAATTTAAATATAACATCAAAATATTAAGCTATACTGCTTGGACTAGTGGTTATGCTCTATGCCTCTGATTCTGAGGGTCATGGATTCAAAACCGGTCGGGGTCGATGGATTTTTTTTTTTTAAGGATAGAAAAATCCAAGTAGCAAGTCCTCCAGTAGGAACTTTAAGTCGTGGGTCCCGAGACTGAAGATTTCCAGGCTCGTAAAAGATCCTTAAGCCTGAATAAAGGTGCCTCTAAGCAAAATTTACCAATCTCAAACATCCTACGTAGTAATACCTTAGTTCCCTCCTAGATGTCTCATTGAATCAGTGTGTTGATCATATGCCACTCTTGACATGTATGGGCAAATTAGGTAACTAAATGAATTTGGTTTAACTTCAAACAAAAGAGAGGCTATGGCTGAACACTGAGATATGCCATTATAGATAATAGATAGATAGATTGCTTAAAAAGATAGTTTAAAATTCTCATTAAAAATACTTCTTGAATAGAAACCATCTGTTGGCTATTGGTAGCGCCATCTATCTGCCTTCAGACAATTAGAGAATTGTATATGAGGAAAGAAATGTTAATTTTTGTATTGTGTCTTTGAATGGTGTAATGGATTGCATACTGGTGCATAGAATCAGAGGTCCGGGGTTCAAGCATTAATTTTTTCTTTTCAAAATAATATTGTCCAGTATTGGAAAGTATTAATATCTAAATATAACATCAAATAATGAGATGTTTTCTTTGACACTCACTTGAGAATGCTGATGACGAGACGAACAGCCTGCACTGCCACATCGTATTCCTTATCTAACGTCATTGCAACTATACGATCTTTAAACTTGCTCGTGAAAAGTTCCAGCTTTCCTTTTAGTTCCTCACTTGCATAAAGAGGTTGTAGAGCCTGAAAAAAAGCACATTGATTAAAAAGAAAACATTAATACAACTTGATAAACAGTTTTTTTTATATTAAATTAATGTTGGGAAGTAAACATTATGAGGTATTTTTATTATTGATTTAATATTTAAAATTAAATTTAATATTTAATATTAAATTAATAATAAAAACATCAATAGAAGCCTTACTAGCTTCATAAAGTAATGTTAAATTCCCAATAAATGTCTTCTTAACTAAGAAGCTGCCATTTGCAAAGATAGAAGCAATGGTTTCAAAAGCATTTGGCGATAGGGAATTACAACGTATATAAGAGAAAAATTTGCGTCTAGATCGCAACTCGCCTCGGTAGCTCAGTTGGTAGAGCGTTTGGCCCGGCAAACCAAAGGTCCCGGGTTCGAGTCTCGGTCTAGGCGAAAATTTTTCTCTTCAAATATAATTATGAGGTATAATCATTAAAATTCATCGGAGAACATATTGTTTAAACAACTCACCTCATAGGATTCATGCTTCCATGATATCGCAATTTCAAACATAGTCATGTTCATCTTCAGCCATAACTCCGACTGGCGAAATTCTTCGGCCGTCAACTATTATCTTCAGTGCTGCCATCTATGGTTGAATTTATGAACTTCGAAATCAATGTAATTTCGTTAGGAATATCAAAATTCATTGATTTATTTTTGTTTTTCTGAATGTTGTATATTTTTTCCCAAACTGTCAATTCCAAAGGTTTCTCTACATTCAGAAAAACAAAAATAGATCAATGAATTTTGATATCCCTAACAAAATTACATTGATTTCGAAGTTCATAAATTCAACCATAGATGGCGACAATAGAATAGTTGACGGCCGAAGAATTTCGTCAGTCGGAGTTATGGCTGAAGATGAACATGACTATGTTTGAAATCGCGATATCATGGAAGCATGAATCCTATGAGGTGAGTTGTTTAAACAATATTGTTCTCCGATGAATTTTTAGTTTTTTTTTTGCCTAATTTTAATCCTTACAGAGTTATAACTAACTAACTGGCAATATTGAGCCTTGAATTTCATGCATGTGATAGCAAGTTATCAGCATCATCATCCTTTTATTGTGTCCTCCTTTCAGAAGGTTGAGTCCAAATACGCCTCCAACCATCTCTCTCTTCCCATGCTTTGCTTCTTTTTAGTTCTTCCCGTTCATATCCTCTCTCTTGTAGACTTTTCTTCACTTGATTAATCCATCTTTCTAGTGGTCTACCTCGTGGTCATTTTCCTTGTATCTTGAGATTTAACAGTCTTTGTGGTAGTCTTTCCTTTTCCATTCTTTTTAAATGTCGAAACCATTTTGGTATATTTTTTCTATGTCTGTTATTAATTTTTCTACATTTAATGTCTCCCTGATTTTGTCATTTCTTATTCTAATTCTCCTTGTAGCAAGTGTTGGAAATAAATCGTTGAGAAGGTCAAAGCATTCAACTAAATGAAGGCTCAATAAGAAATAAAGATTCATTATTATTTTATGTAATGATTTTTTTAATACATGAAAAAAATTATAAATTTCAAAGTATGTGTGGGACTATTAAAAGAACACTGCAATATTTTAAGAATGGACTCTTCTTCTTCCTTCCAAGTATTAGGCCAAGGCCTGTTACGATCCTATACAAAATTTTCCCTCCAGCGTTTCATAGGACGGCCCAGAGATCTTCATCCTCTATGGACTCTTCTAGGGTAACAAAACAAGCACTAATATTTAATTTTAGGAAGTTATATTTTGAGGTTATTTTATTTATATTATTTTTAGTCTGGACATCTTACCTCAATATTAATGTTGATTTGTTCTTGGACATGTTTCAAAACAATTCTGTTTTATCGTCAGCTTTCCCAGACTGGGAAAGAATTGGGACAGAATTGTTTTGAAACATGTCCAAGAACAAATCAACATTAATATTGAGGTAAGATGTCCAGACTAAAAATAATATAAGCACTAATATTGTTTAGTTGTTTCTTGACTCACCTCATACTTCTTAACTCCCACTTCATTTGTGACATTCTCAATGCTGTATTACGTTCACAACTGATGTAATACAGCATTGAGAATGCCACAAATGAAGTGAAGGAACTTGAGTCTGCGTGGGAGTTAAGAAGTATGAGGTGAGTCCAACTAAACAATATTAAAATAAACCTCATAGTGTTATTTCCTACCTACATAACTTAATAAAACAAGCACTGTTGTACTAATCTCAAGGCTATAGAGATGTCCTAGCAGACGATGGGAAGATGAATTCTGAGAGTGGAACAGGCCGATGGCCTACATTAAGATGATGATCATTTTTTTAATATTTAAAGGAAGTGACACTATGAGGTTAATTGTAATTAACAGAGAGTTATAATTATATTTGAAGAGAAAAATTTTCGCCTAGACCTGGACTCGAACCCAGGACCCTTGGCTTTCCGGGCCAAGTGCTCTACCAACTGAGCTACCGAGGCAAGTTACAATCTAGACGCAAATTTTTCTCTTATGTACGTTGTAATTCCCTCGCGCCAAATGCTTGAAACCATAGCTTCTATCTTTGCAAATGGCGGCTTCTTAGTTAAGAAGACATTTATTGGGAATTTAACACTACTTTATAGCCAGTAGGGCTTCTATTGACGATTTTATTATTAATTTAACACTTCTCATTGAAGGATAAATTATATTTGAAGAGAAAAATTTTCGCCTAGACCGGGACTCGAACCCAGGACCCATTTCCTCTAAGTTTCAGCGCTATCAGTCGGAGTGCACTTTTTTTAGTGTTAGAAATATTATTAGTTTCGATCCTTTAAAGTCAAGTAGCTGTAAATAATTGATAGCGCATTTATTTGACCCAAACGTTGGAGTTAGAATAATTATTTAAACATGTGCAGTGAATAATAAATATACGCTTCCGGCCACCAATAGCCTTCGTGTCAAGTCGTCGTCAAATACGACAAGTGTAAATTTTAGTGCCAATAAAAGTGGATCATCCAACTTAAATCAGCACAGAGAGTCTATTGTTTTCCCCAGTGAATATTCATCACGGATACCCGAGATAAATCCTTGTTCTCCGAAAACCTGAACCCAATTAGTCCGGTGCAACAATTGTCCATGTAAATAAATTAATGAGTCATTTTAACATCTTACCTCATATTTCATGTTTTATCAAACACGGTAACTATAGTTTTCAAATGAATGACAAGATCATTTGATGATATAGTTACCGTGTTTGATAAAACATGAAATATGAGGTAAGATGTTAAAATGACTCATTAATTTATTAATTAAGAACCTCATAATGTGTTTCCCAATTTTAACTTTGAATTGTCCATGTACTATATCCTGGAGTACCAATCCTGTTCCACCAGGGAAACAAATTTGATTTGGAAGTTCATCAGTCAGCCAACAGAGGGAGCAGAAATCAACCTACAACAGGATCATCAACCACCGATTCAACAGTTACAATTAACAATGATATGTAACATGTTGAAACTGGTCTTCAAGAAATTTACAAATATGAGGTGAGTCCTGAAAATTCAAACTCTCTGTTAATTAGGTAATGATATTTTTTAACACGAAAAGGTAATTACCTGCAGGCATTTGAGACGCACTTCTCCCACTTTGTCATGGAGCGTCCAACCTATATACTTCAAATATGAATCATCTAGAAAGTTCTGATGGAATTTTTTCATCCACACTCCAATTTCAGCCATGCAAATTGCTCGGATTTCTGGCAGAGTATCCCTAAAAACATTAACAAATTATTAATGTAAATTCTTATCACTCACCTCATATTGTTCTTCTTAGACTAGTTTCAAAACCTTACTTGGTTCCATCATCAATTTTGTTGACAGAACAACAGTTGTCAAAATACTGATTATGGAACTGATTAAGGTTTTGAAACTGGTCTAAGAAGAACAACATGAGGTGAGTTATAATTTATATAAATAAATAATACCTCTTAGTTATATTTAATTAATGTTGGGAAGTAAACATTATGAGGTATAATCATTAAATTCATCGGAGAACATATTGTTTAAACAACTCACCTCATAGGATTCACGCTTCCATGATATCGCGATTTCAAACTCTACAAAATTGCAAAGAAAAGAAAAAAATACAAGAAAATTACTTACCATCCTGAAATGCATAGGAAATTTCAAAAAATTTTTGACAAATACAACATTTCTTTGGCACCAATAAATAAATTTAGTCTGGGTAATCTTCTAAGTACCAATAAAAAAGTCAATGTTCCAGACAGTAAGAAATCTGGAATTTATCAAATAAATTGTGAAGATTGCAATAAAGTTTATATAGGAAAAACAAAAAGGAATTTGGAAATTCGGACAAAAGAACATTTCAGAAATATTAAAAATTGTGAAATTGAAAAATCTGCAATTGCTGCACATAGTTTATTAGAACATCATAAAATTGGAAGAGAAGCTAAACTTTTAAAACAAGTAGAGAAACCTTTGGAATTGACAGTTTGGGAAAAAATATACATTCAGAAAAACAAAAATAGATCAATGAATTTTGATATCCCTAACGAAATTACATTGATTTCGAAGTTCATAAATTCAACCATAGATGGCGACAATAGAATAGTTGACGGCCGAAGAATTTCATCAGTCGGAGTTATGGCTGACGATGAACATTTGGAAATTCGGACAAAAGAACATTTCAGAAATATTAAAAATTGTGAAATTGAAAAATCTGCAATTGCTGCACATAGTTTATTAGAACATCATAAAATTGGAAGAGAAGCTAAACTTTTAAAACAAGTAGAGAAACCTTTGGAATTGACAGTTTGGGAAAAAATATACATTCAGAAAAACAAAAATAGATCAATGAATTTTGATATCCCTAACGAAATTACATTGATTTCGAAGTTCATAAATTCAACCATAGATGGCGACAATAGAATAGTTGACGGCCGAAGAATTTCATCAGTCGGAGTTATGGCTGACGATGAACATGATTATGTTTGAAATCGCGATATCATGGAAGCATGAATCCTATGAGGTGAGTTGTTTAAACAATATGTTCTCCGATGAATTTAATACCTCTTAGTGTTAATTCCTTAAGAACTACGAGGGTGAATCAAATATAAACTGGAATTATTGTTTACAATTTTATTGAATTAACAAAAAAATACAAAACCACCACGTCATTTTTCTACATAGTCTCCTGCAATTCCAACACATTTTTGCCCCTGAATATTGGTTTCGCTATGTGGATGACACGTTTGTAGTATGGAGACACGGTAACGAGGAATTAGAGCGACTCCTACAACATCTCAATGGCCGAAACAGTAAAATACAGTTCACCATAGAAAAAGAAAATAACGGAAAACTTCCGTTCCTGGATATTCAGATAACAAGAAAAGACAACGGAGAAATTCAACATACAGTCTATAGAAAACCCACACACACGGACCGGTATCTACACAAGAATTCTAATCACCACCCTAGACAAAAAGAGGCATCATAAAGACACTGTTTGACAGAGCAAAGAAGATATGCCAGCCACAATATCTTAACCAGGAGCAGCACCATCTTTTTGACTGTTTTAGGAAGAATGGATATACATCCAAAGAAATAAAACAATCAATAAATCCACGTAAACAACAACGCAAAACGGATAATACATCAACAGTCAGCACAGCTTTCTTACCATATATACAACGGGTCACAGATCAGATCGGAAAAGTACTAAAAAGCACAATATTAGAACCTACAAGGAAAATAGAAAATTGCCTTCGCTCATCAAAGGATCCTCGACCACCACTCTCCACTTGCAGTGTATACCGGCTTCCGTGTTCTTGTGGAAAATCTTACATAGGAACCACAAAAAGAAGCATAGCCACCCATCTGACTGAACATAGAAGAAACTGCAGACTAGGACAAATAGAAAAGTCGGCCGTAGCAGAACACGTTATTACTGAAAACGGACATCAGATTCTCTACAATCAAACACAAGTTTTAGTTACAACACCATATTATTTCCCAAGATTAAACAGGGAGGCCATAGAAATTTATAAACACAAGGACAATTTCAATAGAAAAGATGAAGGAATAAAACTAGCCAAAGCCTGGTATCACACATTAGACAATAGACAGTCAAAACCTACCAATAACAAGGAGAGAGTTCCGAACCAATCAGAAGCCAGTATGATGACGTCAAGCCAATCAGCTGCGACTCACACAATGTCAGCACTAGTATAAATAAGAGCGTCCAGCTTTCTGCCGTTCATTCGCAGTCGAGCCTACGACAGGGAAACAACAGTTGGAAGCGCTCGCCACTGAAGATGCCCTCCGCAGTTGAGGGAGAAACGTCTGGAAGAAACGCCAGTTATAGACCACGGCCACATAGCCTGGAATCTTTTAATACTTTTGAATATATTATTTGATCCATTACCTTACAATCCACTGGATTTTCAGAGGATTTCTCCACCAGTGTGGATTCAACAATTACATCATCAAACAAAAGACACTGACCTACAGATATGACACTTACCTGTATCTGTGCACAAACACAGACTTGAACATGTATGTTAACATGTTTTTTATTTCGTCCATGTTTTCTTCCAGTTCTTGCCGTTTTGTCATCAGAGATTCAAGACGGTCACTTGCTCTCTTATCACGTGCTTTCTGTCTCTCGGCTTCGTACTGTCTCTGTGTGTTGTCCAGGTTCACAGATACAGTGAGTGCAACGTCCACCAACGCTGTCATTAGTTTCATTGCTGCCAACATAAACATACTAATTATTCATGGGAACCAACACTCTCATATAAACATGAATCTGAAATTTAACATATGGTTAATTCAATGAACACAATTGTAAACACTCTCACGATAATCCACCGAGAAAACATTCCAGCTAGGATAAATATATTTGAAGATCTCGAAATTATAAAGGAAACAAACAACACCTCACTTCTTAATGAGAACGCACCCCAGTCAAACCCATTATACGAAATCGTCAAAAACAAGTCAGTTGCTGCTACAAACAGTTGGAGTATACATCACCGTACACAACAACAAGTAGCGGAAACTCAACCTGCAGAAGACGGAAGATAACTTCCGAAAGCGCTCCAGTTAATTTCATACATATATATTAACAAAGTTGAGGACGACGGCACCTACCAACAGGTACAATATAATTTTTAACTTTCATCATAAGACAAATTATATTTAAAGATACAAATTTACAATTTATATAAGTGGGTCATAAGTAACTTTTTACATCTCACCTACACACACATATACATACAAATCTAAAGGTCTTGAAATCCCAGTTCAGGCATTAATTTTCCTTAATTTTGTTTAGTTGTTTCTTGACTCACCTCATACTTCTTAACTCCCTTGCATATCTAGATTTCATCACTGTATTTGTGACATTCTCAATGCTGTTCACGTTCACAACAAAATTAAAATAAACCTCATAGTGTTATTTCCTACCTACATAACTTAATTAATTTTTCTTTTCAAAATAATAATTATATAAATTATATTTGAAGAGAAAAATTTTCGTCTAGACCGGGACTCGAACCCGGGACCTTTGGCTTGCCAGGCCAAATGCTCTACCAACTGAGCTACCGAGGCGAGTTACGATCTAGAGACAAATTTTTCTCTTATATACGTTGTAATTCCCTTTCGCCAAATGCTTTTGAAACCATTGCTTCTACCTCACCTTGGTAGCTCAGTTGGTAGAGCATTTGGCCCGGCAAGCCAAAGGTCCCAGGTTCGAGTCCCGGTCTAGGCGAAAATTTTTCTCTTCAAATATAATTTATCTTTCAGTGAGAAATGTTAAATCAATAATAAAAACATCATTAGAAGCCTTACTAGCTTTATAAAGTAATGTTAAATTCCCAATAAATGTCTTCTTAACTAAGAAGCCGCCATTTGCAAAGATAGAAGCAATGGTTTCAAAAGCATTTGGCGAGTGGGAATTACAACGTACATAAGAGAAAAATTTGCATCTAGATCGTAACTCGCCTCGGTAGCTCAGTTGGTAGAGCATTTGGCCCGGAAAGCCAAGGGTCCCGGATTTGAGTCCCGGTCTAGGCGAAAATTTTTCTCTTCAAATTTAATTTATCTTTCATTGAGAAATGTTAAATCAATAATAAAAAAAAAAAAAAAAATTTTCTCTTCAAATATAATTATGTAGTTTACCTGCGAGTGTAGCCGTGTGCCTGAAGGCTCGAACTTGTGAATCCGAGAGACCAGTCAGCAACGAGATGACGTTATCCATGAGGTGCTGATCGTAGATGATTGAATACTGACACTGTTTCACTAGAAGCTGTACAAACTCACAAAAGTTATTACGGAATTTCTTCCAAGTCTGACCCGTCATGATGAGAGGGTATTCTCCACTTTCCTGCAGCACACAAAAACAAGTCACAACGTAAACACAAATAACTAACTAGTAGTGTAATTTTTAAAAATTACGAATTCATCTCTACTTGCCACACCAGGAATTACCTACCACATCACTTAGGTGCTGCCAGACATTACAATCATTCAAAAAGAAATCTAAATTTGTATTTGGTTTAAACAGTAGCATAGATTTAATAGTGAGTGGAGAACATATTTTTAACAAAATAAAAATAAATGTAAGAATTAAATTAATGTTTTTATTACCTCACCTCATATCCTTTTTCTTCTATACTGCAGTTTCGGAGCTTATCTCCAACATCAGTAGCCTCTGGTCGACTGGTGTTATGTCGTTTCTTGGCGGTTTTCTTCTTACTTATATCGGTGGACCGATGGACCTCTTGATCAGGTCAAAATTTGGGGGAGTTTCGAAATTCATGAGTTTATCTTTCTTGTTTTTATCCAAAAAAACAAGAAAGGAAAAAACTCATGAATTTTGAAACTCCTGCAAATTTTGATTTTTATCCAAAAAAAAAACAAGAAAGAAAAACTCATGAATTTCAAAACTCCTGCAAATTTTGACCTGATCCAGAGGATCATCGGTCCACCGATAGAAGTAAGAAGAAAACCGCCAAGAAACGACATAACACCAGTCGACCAGAGGCTAATGATGATGGAGATAAGCTCCGAAACTGCAGTCTAGAAGAAAAAAGGATATGAGGTGAGGTAATAAAAACATTAATTTAATTCTTAAATTAAACCTCATAGCGTTCTTTCCCTGTGAAAGTTAAATAAAAATAAATGGGTTAAAAATATGTTCTCCACTCACAATTAATGATATAACCTCATAATTTTTACTTCCCAACATTAATTTAAATATAGTAGCATAAATATTATGAGTTAGATACAAACTACTCACCTCATATTTGTAGCTTTTTTGAAGACTTAAGTTTCGATGCCTTAGACATCATACTCAATTCTATCTAACAGTTACAAAGAAAGAATTGACAATAATGCCTATGGCATCAAAACTTAAGGGTCGTATCTATGAATGCATTAGACCGTAAAAGTCATTTTCTGCTGAGAAAGTTGCATCCAAAGACGTTTTTGCATACTCAAAAGTCTGTTCATGCGATAATAATTGTCGAAATTCCTAAGCTACCTGGCGAGGTGACTTTGCAGAGAACGAATCGTGAGCAACCCAATGGGAACCGATGTACTTTGAAACCTTGCTGCTTTATCCAAGATGTCGGACCTTGAAGACTTTGATCATGTTTTCGGTATATGCGGAGAAGAGGAATTTGATAGTCTACCAAAGAATTCAACTGGAAGAACAGGAGAATCGGCGTAATATTGTGCGATGCAGACGTCGTTGTATACGGTATTATTTGCGGGATGCAAGCGTAAATGCGTTCCTCTAGCAGACGAAAATAACGGAAGTGGTTTTATTGCTGAGAATTCTGGGTAATTTCTTGCCAATATTACGAAAACAACGACTTTCATGCACGACCAGTTAGTGGGTCGCTAATTCGATCTTTGCACTTGCTCACGGTGAGTCAGCTCACCAGTGATTGGAAGTAATTTGAGTAGAGACTAATATATTTGCATGCGGCCCTTAGTGATCTCTTTGAATATGAAAATGAGGTTTACTTCCAACAAGATGGGGCTCCACTTCACTTTCATACCGATGTGAGAAATTTTCTCGATCACACATTCAATCAGATATGGATAGAACGAAGAGGAAGTACTATGGAGTTCCTGCCTCAAACTCCCAATTTAACCTCTGTAGACTTTTACCTTTGAGAAACTTTAAAGAATCCGGTCACGAAACCACAAACACTGGAGGAATTGAGAGGTAAGATTAAATATACCATCAATGATATTCCATTAACAACAATCCAGACAGTATGTTACTCTAATAAATTAATGAGTCATTTTAACATCTTACCTCATATTTCATGTTTTTCAAACACGGTAACTATAGACGATTTTTATTATTAATTTAACACTTCTCATAGAAGGATAAATTATATTTGAAGAGAAAAATTTTCGCCTAGACCGGGACTCGAACCCGGGACCCTTGGCTTTCCGGGCCAAGTGCTCTACCAACTGAGCTACCGAGGCGAGTTACGATCTAGACGCAAATTTTTCTCTTATGTACGTTGTAATTCCCTCGTGCCAAATGCTTGAAACCATAGCTTCTATCTTTGCAAATGGCGGCTTCTTAGTTAAGAAGACATTTATTGGGAATTTAACACTACTTTATAGCCAGTAGGGCTTCTATTGACTATTTTTATTATTAATTTAACACTTCTCATAACATTACAACGTACATAAGAGAAAAATTTGCGTCTAGATCGTAACTCGCCTCGGTAGCTCAGTTGGTAGAGCACTTGGCCCAGAAAGCCAAGGGTCCCGGGTTCGAGTCCCGGTCTAGGCGGAAAAAAAAATGTTCTCTTCAAATACGGTAACTATAGTTTTCAAATGATCTTGTCATTCATTTTCAACCGCCATTATGACTACCGGATATTCGTTGGAATCTCCCTCTATAACGTTGCCATCTGGTGTTGATTTGACGAACTTCGAGATATCGTTGCCATCTGGTGTTGATTCGATGAATGACAAGATCATTTGAAAACTATAGTTACCGTGTTTGAAAAACATGAAATATGAGGGTCTGAATGTAGTCTTGGTGGAAAGGCCCTGCGGCTAGCCAAATTAATGACAAGCGGTGAGCAATTCCTTTTGACTCTCCAGGATGTCCTAGAAAGGAGAGCCCCGGGTTCCTGCTTAAGCATTAGCCCTGGTGTAAATTAGAAAATGAATGAGTACCGATAAGATAATAAATTAAAACGAAAACCATCATTCTAACCTGCATGGTAGCGACGATGTGCTCCGACTAGTGTATGAATTCGTAATTTTTGAATATGGCGCTTGTGGCCGTCAGCCAATCAGAGGCTGGTGATTTTTTGTATTAATTTATTAGGATATCATGTTCGAGTGATATCCATGGTGTTCTTAATGCTTGTTTAAATCTAATACCGAGATATTATTAGTTTAATTTAATTTAAAATATATTATTGTCACGAATTTGTATTAGCCATTCGCGTGGCTGTCTGGGGATGCCACGCCCCTTTTTTGAAAATGTGTTATTTTGGACGATTCGAAATATATATTGATGTTATTTCGATTCTGTGATATATTATGTGGTCCATGAATGTATTTGACGTGTTTTCAATTAAGTTTGATTATTTAAAGTGCCTAAAACGCAGTCGTGTCTCTGAGCCAATCCGGAGGCTGTATGATATTGCCACGCCTATTTTCGCGGTTTCTCGCAAGTTTGTACATTAGTAGCCCAAAGTCGATCCAGAGAATTTGTGCACCCTATGATGGAATAAAGATGTTAAAATGACTCATTAATTTATTAATTAAGAACCTCATAATGTGTTTCCCAATTTTAACTTTGAATTGAGTATGTTACTCTGTTCGATGTCATTCTTGGGAGTGTACTGTAGTAGAAGGTGGGCATTTTGTACATGTAGGGGCTTAAGGAAGTGTAAGAAATAAACACAATAAAAATTGTATTTTTGTCTCATTTCGTTGCTGAGACATAGTGTGTATACACTCTGTATATGTATACATTATTCATTACTACGTTAACATCCAGCTTGTGTGGTCCCTGCTAACAATCAGCACATCTTGAACAAATGACACTAGAACACACTATTGTAAGCCTCATGGTCCCAAACTACAATCAGTTTCACTTACGTATTATTGGCGGTGAGCAACAATGAAATATACAAATATATGTTGACATTAACCTAATAAATGGGACTTCTACATTTTTTTTTTCCAAATAAAATTTTGCCAAACATTTAAATTCATACATTAAATTAAACCATTTTTCCCCAAAACAAATTCTCTACATATATTATCTTAACAGCATTGCAATTACTGTCTTTTGCAGTATTATTATAATTAGAGTCTGGATGTTAGGCACTTAAAAAATTCAAAATAGGCAGGCAAAAAGGCACTAAAAACCATTAATATAGGCACTTACAAAAAATGGACTACAACATACATTTTTACAGTTTTACGTTAAGAATATACACATATTTATGCTATCAATACCATGCGAAGATATCAGAGATGCTTTTGGAATTTATTTTGCCTTTTTACAAAGAGCAGATTCTGCTTTGCAGAAATATGGCACTTAGCAGAACAATATTGAACCGTCACTTGAGAATATTTCCGCACTAAATTATTTCATGAAATTGGTCAGTTTGTCTTTTACTGTTGTCTGCTCTTTAGGTATCATAAAAAAAACTGTTTTCTAAAGGCAAATGAGGACTACAGACTGAATTCAGTGCCATCCCACCCAATTAAAATTCTAACTATATTTGGGCTAATAATTAAGAATATTATAGATGCTACAAATAAAAGGACAAGAAAAATAAATTGATTACATAAACTTTTAAAATAAATAAAATCATCCTTCACAGTACAAATAACTATCAAAGATCCTATTTTATACCAACATCTATTTTGATTTTTTGGTCATCCAGAAGTATACATTTTAATTCTTCCTGGATTTGGAATGTTACCAACATAAACATAATATTTCCAGTCACTTAAAGGTTTCAGCGCCAGATGTGAGGCAGGGAAAGAAAGCTTGAGCCATCTACCCTCTTTGTCACTCAGCAATGTTTGTATTAAAAAGAAGCAAAGCTGTACTATAGAACTTTCTCCAAGCCTTAAAGCCGGAGCATAATACAATGAGACATAGCATAGGGCTATTTCGCTTAACGGGAATGCATGAGGTAGGAAAATACAATAGTTACCTAACGGGAGTGCATTGAGGGAGAAACCATCTTCCTGCTAGTTTTTGGGTCTATTGCCACCCTTATCCTAAAATATTCTAAGGGAATTTATAAAAAGAACACTTGAAAACTTCTATGAAATAATTTGTGCCATGAAGTTTGTCCATTTCAATTGACTTCATTGAAATACGGAGTTAATTTAAAGAAAAAAATTGACAAATAGGCATTTATAGGCAAAATGAACTTCGTGGAAAACAACTCTAACATCGTTGGTATGAACTTATATGAAGTCACTTTTACAATATCTATAATAAATAACTATATGCATTTTCCCTAACATCCGGTCTCTAATTATAATATAGTATGTTAGTGCCAGTGAATAAAACGTGACAACGCCACTTGATAGACCTACCTAATCAAAAAGCAAAGTGTCTGAAAACTGAGTCCACCATACTATAAAGCTGAAAATCTGTAGTTCAAATCCGAGCGATAACACATTTTTTTTGGATTTATACTAACTGTACTGGACTGTGGCTGAAAACTCTACAAAAGATTTGTTCCCTTTGGGGACTCATCTCCTTACATCCTGTAGATCTTCACCAAATCATTTGCAAATTATAATTATAATGTTTTGCAATAATTGATAATTTAGAATCAACTTTTCTCACTAGACTTCTCTTAAAATTAATTTAATGGGTGCATAAACAAAACATTTTTATTATTGTCATCACTCTACTCAGAAAACAGGACATTTAGATTAACTCGTAATTATCGCCAGATTTGTGCTTTTATGACGGATGTTCAACCAGCAACAAAGAGATTTAAAACTAAGCAAGATTTCTCCATCAAATTTAAAATTAAATTCTTTTAGCTCATCTTATATCCTGTCTTCTAAGTATACCTGTTTTGTAGCCTTAGTTGTTACATGACCAATGTTTTGTCGTCCAGAACCACTGCTTCTTACTCCATCCATTGGTGGACCAATGAACCTACCAATGAACCTCCCAATGAAATAAACTTCCCCAGAGAATTTCAAAATTAATGAATTTTGAAATTCTCTGGGGAAGTTGATTTCATTGGGATGTTCATTGGTCCACCAACAGCTTTTGGAATTGTGTGATATGGCATTCGTTTAAGATGGGCTTTCCAGTTGTTGTTAGTTTTGTATACGGTGGAGAATGGGTTCTACATCCAACTCTTCCATAATTTCCTCATTTATTTTATGGTTGGAAATAATTAGACCAATGTTTGGCTGGGATGACATTAAAGTTGAGAACCTAAAATAAATCATCCCTAAAATAAATCACCAGAGTTTTATATTTATGCAAATATTCATAAACTCTTCTCTTCATGTACTCTCTTATTCTTTTTTGTTCTCGATCCATCAACTGATTTTCAATTACTTTAAGTTTGGATGTCCCGCGCCGTAGCCCAGTGGTTAAGACAGGAAGCCTTGGCGCAGAGCTACGGGACTTGCGCTGGTTCGAGTCCCCATGCGGTAAGAAATTTTCTCATGGAATTTCAGCCAGTATGGGACTGGTGCCCACCGAGCATTGTGAGGCATTTAGGTAGCTACAATAAGTAGTGACTCCAGGTTGAGAAGAGCAACGGCTGGGGGACCCAACATGCTGACCACATGTCACCCCTACAATATCTGGATGATCATCTACCTCTGTGATTAACACATGTGGATGTGAGGCAGCAGCTGGATGGTAGGCAAAGAGCCTTCTAGGCCTGTCACACTTGGAGTTTGATAAGTTTGGGTGGTAGTTCTAGTTTAGAATAAGGTTTCATTCTAACTGTTGCACTTTCTTGCTAGGTTATCTACAGTTTCGTTTCCTTTTAAGTAGACTGTCCAGGTATTGACTGAAGTACTATATCTGAATTTATATTTTTAATTGCTCTGTATAGTTTTTTATATCGTGAACTATTGAAGTATCATGATAGCTGTTGTTTTGGATTTTCTGTCTGAGAGAAAAAATATAAGTAGAGAAATTATGTTTTTGAAATTAATTTTTATGCAAACTGATTTTTTAAAAATTTATTTGGAGAAAAAAAAGTTTGTGTAGATTTTGGTTGTCCCATCAGAATGGCACGTGTTCACCCAATTGAAACATTTATCAGATACTAACAAATACGTGAACACTATTTTACTCACATGACAAAATTTCCCCTTCAAATTTTGCTTTGAAATGAACAAAACAAGTGAGTATCAACATACTGCAAACAAATTAATTATGTAAATACAGATATCACACACGTCACATTAATTATCAATACAAACCTCATCAAACTCTTCTGTCATTTTGCGAATGATGGCCGCGTGTTCCATCGACGCCTGCATGGAGGACGTGATCTTGCCCTTGCAGCCAGATGCATTTATAAAAAACTGCATTAAAGACAGCAAAGCTGCTTCTCTGTTCACTTTGTAGCTTTCTATCCAATCATCAACCACAGCCTGTCAAATTAATAATAATCATAATCAACTGGTTTTAGCACAAGACAAATTTGATATGGAATTCATGATAAAAAGGTTGAAAAACACATTAATCACAGGGTCTCACAGTAAATTTACAAAAAACAGAATATCTGGCAGTAAATAGCAATGAACGAGAAAATTTAATATTGGAGGAAGGAATCCAAATAAAGCAAGTGAAACAAACTAAATATTTGGGAATAATTATGGATAGCATTGAAGGTACAGGCAAAGAGAACATAAAACATAGAATTGAATTGAGTAGCAAAATAATATCATCGTTAAATTCCATATGGTGGGATAAGCACATTTGGAAAGACACAAAAAAAAATATTGGTAAAACATTGGTGGAATCTGTTGCAATGTATGGGAGTGAAGTATGGACAATCAATAAGTACCACAAGAATAGACTAAGAGCTCTAGAAATGGATTGTTTATGCACAAGTGCCAGAAAGTCTAAATTAGAACATGTCACAAATAAGGAAATTAGAAACATAATGAAAGCAGAAGAAAGCATAATTGAAAGAATTGAGGAGAAGGAATTAAAGTGGTTAGGACATGTTTTAAGAATGGAAGATGAGCGATGGCCAAAGCAACTATACCAATGGCATCCAACCAGAAGGAGGAAGAGAGGGAGACCGAAGTTAACATGGAAGGAAAACATGAAGACATTAATGCAAGCAAGAGGGCTAAGCATTGAAGATGCCCAAGATCGTAGGATATGGAGGTTTGGCACGGGAAGACGGCAGCAGTTGTAAAAACCCGAAGATAGAGAGATAATAATAATAGCTCACAAAGAAACAGTTTTCAATAGTTTGACATATATACCCATGAACAAAGAAAATTATGAAAAAAAGGAACACATAATCAACATAGCCACGAAAAATGGTTTTGCAGAAAGAATGATACTCAAGAAAATAAACAAGTTCAAAAGACAAAAATTTATTAATCAAAGCACTCTTCTAAAAGTAAAAGAAGAAATTTCAGATATCCACTAAAAACACCACAAGTTTCAAACATTTTTTTAAGATTTCAACGTAAGGGTTTAGCACCCAAAAATGACTACAGCATCAGTAGATTGATTAGACCGAACAAAAAAGAGAAAATAAAAGAAGAAGTCAAATCAGGGATTTATCAGATTAAATATGAAGAATGTGAGAAATTCTACATAGGAAAAACTAAGAGAAATTTGAAAACTAGAGTGAAAGAACATCTCAGGAATGTCAAGAAAAGGGTAGAAAAATCTGCAGTGGCTGCCCATGCATGGTCTGAAAAACATCTTATCGAGAAAGAAGCTAAATTATTAAAACAAATAGAAAAAACCAAAAGAACTTACTGTTTGGGAAAAGATCTACATTCAAAAGAGCAAAAAGAAGAAATTGATGAACTTTGAAATTCCCGGTGAGAATGACCTGGTTTTGATGTTTTTCAGTCAGCCAATGGAAGGAGCGAAGGGCGGTTCTTCAAGATGACAGAACAACGGTCGTGATGATACTGAGGATGGAACAGAAACTATGTTCCGAAACTAGTTTATAGTCAAATAAGAAGAACAATATGAGGTGAGTAATAAAAAATTCTACCTAAATAATAATGTTTTATTTATTCTGGCAGAGTTAAGGCCATAAGCTTTTTGTAAGACATGTTTCAAAGCATCTTTGCTCCATCTTCAGTTGGTACAGACTGATGCTAGAACCATAGGTCCAGAGTTCAAGCCAGATTTCAAGTTTTAATTTTTCTTTTTAAAATAATAATAACCAGTATTGGAAAGTATTACTATTTAAGTATAATATCAAAACAAAATATACCTGTTAAATCGTTGGAGACATCCTGTCAACTTACAAAAATAAAAAAAGTCTTCTTAAAAAAGGAGCTGCCATTTGCGTGATAGTGCAAGGTTCGTAGTATTTCGCACTCAGGAATTAACAATGTATAAGAGAAATATTGGCATTTGGATTGGAGTGCTCAGGTAGCTCAATTGGTAGAGCATTAATATAGAAAGCCAAATGTCCTGGGTTCAAACCCCAGTCAGAGCATATATTTTTCTTTTAAAATATAAAAAAAAAGTGCCCAAAGTAACATAGAATAAAAATAATAGAGAAAAAAAACAATTATCCAATATTTGAGTTTGTATTTCTTTTTTAACATTCTTACCTCATATGATTGTTTTTGTCGGACATATGTTTCAAAGCTATTGCTCCATCATCAGCGGTTTCACAAACTCTCAAACTCAAACAGTTTGTGAAAACGGTGATGATGGAGCAACAGCTTTGAAACATATTTATTTAACTTTCACAGGGAAACATATGTCCGACAAAACAATCACATGAGGTAAGAATGTTAAAAAAAAATATATATACAAACTCAAATATCAAATTAAACCTCGTAATGTTACTTCCTAATGATTTTAAAATTATCCAGTGTTATTCACCATTAGAATTTATTAAATCATCATTTGTAAATAAAATTATTGTGAATCAAAGAAGATTGTGAAGTTTTAATGAAATCAGCGTATCAACGTCTAAAGAAATTCTACTTGGTAACAGAGTTTTATTAATTTAGGTAGCACAGTACTGAAGTGCTATGGTGATTGTATTAATCCTTAAATTATGGTGAAATTAAATGTTTCTTACCTCTCCTCATATAAATTTTCTAAGTAGATCGCGATTTCAAGAACACAATAGTCTCATCGTCAGCACTTCCTTGGCGACGGATGTTATGTCGATCGGAAGAAACTCTTCTTCTTCCCTCTGTTGGTGGACCAATGAACCTCTGGATCAGGCCAAAATTTGCAGGAATTTCAAAGTTCATAAGTTTTCCTTTGTTTTTCTGAATGTGGATCTTTTCCCAAACCGTGAGTTCTTTTTGTTTGTCTATTTGTTTAATTAGACTGGCTTTTGATTCAAATAAATGTTTTTCAGACCAAGCATGAGCAGCTACTGCTGACTTTTCCACTTCTCCATTTTTGATGTTTCTAAGATGTTCTTTCACCCTTGTTTTCAAATTTCTTTTCGTTTTTCCAATATAAATTTTGTCACAATCCCTGCATTTGATCTGATTCTGCAAATTTTGACCTGATCCAGAGGTTCATCGGTCCACCAACAGAGGGAAGAAGAAGAGTTTCTTCCGATCGACATAACATCCGTCGCAAAGAAAGTGCTGACGATGAGACCGTTATGGTCTCGAAATCGCGATCTACTTAGAAAATTTATATGAGGAGAGGTAAGAAACATTTAATTTCACCATAAATTAAACCTCATAGTGATTAATTCCTATAAAAGTTAAATCCTTAAATAATTTGATTGAAATTAGTGTTTTTACCTGCAAGGATGCTCTCCCCTGCCGGATGATGAAATAGAGACTATTTTCATCCTCTGCCATCAGTTCCGAAATAGGTTTCCTGCCTGGACGTCTCTTCTTGGGTTCTTCTATAGCCAAACCACCAAACCGACGTGTCACTGTTGTGGTTATTGGTGGTTGTGACATTGCTGAAAAGTACATAAAAAACACTTATTTCTCATTTGATATAAGTTTAGTCCTGTCTTAACTAACTGGGGCTTCATAAATTAATTATGGGAAATAACATTATGAGTTGATAACTAATAAAAACTCAGGATAAAGTAAAATATGAAGTGAGGTATGACTCAGTTTTTATTATCTGGGGCTTCCTGCTTATTTATGCCTGGATTTTCACTTGGTTGTAGCACACACATACTTACATTAATGTCATCTATCTATCTATATATATATATATATATATATATATATATAACTAGAAGTCCTGGCCACGCGTTGCTGTGGCTAAGGTATACGTTAAAAATTTTAATTAAGTTGCTGTCTTTCAGCCAGATTACGTAAAACTAATACTTACACATGAAATTAATAATATTGAAAATAAAATAAACACTGAACACACTTAAATGATGAAATAATCAATATTTGTAATTCAATTGAAATTCGCGGTTGCAACAAAAAGCACAGCCATCTGGATCTCTCTTTGTTAAATAATAAACCAATTACCTTACCAAATTATAGCTCGGGACCCAGCCCCGTGTGTCTGAAAGGAATTTGCTGATTTCGCTGTTAGTACTATGCAAAGCAGAGAAGTGTACCTCCTCCATTCCCCACACTTCCCCCCTAAAAACACACAGAGCTTGGACCCGAGCTGTTACACCGCCATCTGTTAGAATCGTATGGACTCACAGATAATTATAACTCTTTGTTAAATAATAAACAAACAATTAAAAAAAAATTATCTTCTTCTTCTTCTTCCAAGTATTAGGCCAAGGCCTGTTACGATCCTATAGAAAATTTTCCCTCCAACGTTCGAGGGAAATTCTCGTATAAGACTTGAAAGCATAATAATAGTCCCTTTGATTGGTTGCTGGCCAAAGGAAATTATGCGATTATTAATTTAGTTATAAACTACCCTTTGTCTCAAGTTGGATCAAACTGCACACAGTGTGCAAAATTTTATTAAAATTGGTTCAGTAGTTTAGGATTCCATCGCGGACAAACAACGTGACACAAAATTTTTATATATTACGATATAATTCTTCTGTACATGTGTATTTCATTGAACTCCTCCAAAACGACTGGACCGATTTTCATGAAATCTTTTGTGTGTGTTTGAATGGATCCCTAAATGGTTTAGATTCACAATTCGACCCTCTAAAACCATAACGTGTAGGAGTTTACCTGAAGTGAAAATTTAAAAATCTCTCTAGCAGTCACAATTTTCGATGTTTCATAACGAAACTCAGCATATCTCATTAAAATAAACTGAGGTAGGTATTGTCCAAAAATGAGCAAAACCCGACAATTATAAGTGGTGGTTTACCTGAAATCCAAATTTAAAAAATTGCCTAAACGACTGGACTGATTATGATTTATTTTTTGTGTGTGTTTGAGTGGGTCCCTGGATGGTTTAGATTCACGAAGGACTCGCAGGAAGTATATGTTTACAGTTAGTTAAGTCTTGTAGACAGTGATGGGCAGGACATGTGGCACGAATGGAGAATGACAGACATGCATGGAAGCTTCTTGTAGGAAAACCAAGAATGAGGTGGGAGAATAAAATTAACTATGATTTGGGGGAAGTAGATTATACAGGGAATGACTGAAAAGCATTAGCTCAGGATAGGGATGTATGGAGAGCTTATGTCTGCATGGCCATGAACCTACGGGTTCGATAGTGCCAGTGAGTGAGTAAGTAAGTATGTGTACAGTTAATTAGTACATACTTTATGTTGGCTGCACTGGAACACGACTTTGTTTTTGCTTAGAATATTTGTTAAATCAATATGGCTGCCACCTCTTCATGCTACGTATGTAGTTAAATATCATAGAAAAATATATTGATATAATCGTCAGAAAAATGTAAAAATCATTGTAAATGGTGGGAAATAATTTGAAAAATGAAACCTAAGAATAAAATATATTTGAAGAGAAAAAATTTTGCCTAGACCGAGACTCGAACCCGGGACCTTTGGCTTGCCAGGTCAAATGCTCTACCAACTGAGCTACCGAGGCGAATTACGATCTAGACGCAAATTTTTCTCTTATATTAAGAAGACATTTTTTCTTAATTAAGAAGCCGCCATTTGCAAAGATAGAAGCTTTGGTTTCAAAAGCATTTAGCGAGAGGGAATTACAAAGTATATAAGAGAAAAATTTGCGTCTAGATCGTAATTCGCCTCAGTAGCTCAGTTGGTACAGCATTTGGCCCGGCAAGCCAAAGGTCCCGGGTTCGAGTCTCGGTCTAGGCGAAAATTTTTCTCTTCAAATATAATTTATCTTTCAGTGAGAAATGTTAAATCAATAAAACACATCTAAGAATAAAATTTGACAGGAGTTTGTGAAGAAATATAATCAATGGCAAAGAGAAAAATTCATCCATGAATCAGTGAGGCATTGCCAATGATTACAATAGTTTAATCGTGTAGATTGATTAAGGCGAACCTGTTGGATTGGCTGCTGCCTGAGCTGCACGCACCCGAGCTCGAGTCACGCGCACTCTGGTCACGATGGCTGGAGTCGCCGGCTGTTCGTACTGTGTACTATCAAAATTAGCAGCAAGCGTCTGGTGCTGTTGCTGAATCTCAAACTGCTGGCTCTGTTGCTGTTCATACAATTGCTGATGTTGGAATGATTGTCCCTGTGTTGCCTCGCTGTACTCTCCACCTCCATACATATCATTTCTACAACACAAGTATATATTATATTATTTTTGGTCTGGACATCTTACCTCAATATTAATGTTGATTTGTTCTTGGACATGTTTCAAAACAATTCTGTTTTATCGTCAGCTTTCCCAAACTGTCCAGACCAAAAATAATATCAAACTGGGAAAGCTGACGATAAAACAGAATTGTTTTGAAACATGTCCAAGAACAAATCAACATTAATATTGAGGTAAGATGTCCAGACCAAAAATAATATCAAACTGGGAAAGCTGACGATAAAACAGAATTGTTTTGAAACATGTCCAAGAACAAATCAACATTAATATTGAGGTAAGATGTCCAGACCAAAAATAATATAATTAAAATAACCTCAAAATATAACTTCCTAAAATTAAATATTAATTACAAGTATATATGTTTTTATTACTGATTTAACATTTCTCACAGAAAGATAAATTATATCTGAAGAGAAAAATTTTCGCCTAGACCGAGACTCGAACCCGGGACCCTTGGCTTTCCGGGCCAAGTGCACTACCAACTGAGCTACCGAGGCGAGTTACGATATAGATGCAAATTTTTCTCTTATATACGTTGTAATTCCCACTCGCCAAATGCTTTTGAAACCATCGCTTCTATCTTTGCAAATGGCGGCTTCTTAGTTAAGAAGACATTTATTGGGAATTTAATATTACTTTATAAAGCTAGTAAGGCTTCTAATGATGTTTTTATTATTGATTTAACATTTCTCACAAAAAGATAATATAACGTTATATTACAACGTATATAAGAGAAAAATTTGCGTCTAGATCGTAACTCGCCTCGGTAGCTCAGTTGGTAGAGCACTTGGCCCGGAAAGCCAAGGGTCCCGGGTTCGAGTCTCGGTCTAGGCAAAAATTTTTCTCTTCAAATATAATTTATCTTTCTGTGAGAAATGTTAAATCAATAATAAAAACATCATTAGAAGCCTTACTAGCTTTATAAAATAATGTTAAATTCCCAATAAATGTCTTCTTAACTAAGAAGCCGCCATTTGCAAAGATAGAAGCAATGGTTTCAAAAGCATTTGGCGATAGGGAATTACAACGTATATAAGAGATAAATTTGCGTCTAGATCGTAACTCGCCTCGGTAGCTCAGTTGGTAGAGCACTTGGCCCGGAAAGCCAAGGGTCCCGGGTTCAAGTCTCGGTCTAGGCGAAAATTTTTCTCTTCAAATACAAGTATATATATTACTTCTTAACATTTCACGGCTCAACAGCCTTACACCTCTTCCGAGCTAAGTTCCAGTTGTAATGTGAACAAAGCAGACGTTTGACTGTATTTTCATTGGTTGAATAATGATTTTACCTTTGAGCGTGTAAGAAAATGTAGTTCATAGTTAAATATGGGAAATAACATTATGAGGTTCTTCATTCGTAAATTAATGAGTCATTTTTTAACATCTTATCTCATTATATTATATTATTTTTAGTCTGATCATCTTACCTCAATATTAATGTTGATTTGTTCTTGAACATGTTTCAAAACAATTCTGTTTTATCGTCAGCTTGTCCAGACTGGTTTTATTTATGTTGCATTATGTTGCACAACCTGGATGTTGATGTCAGCTCCATCCTGTGGTTGGCCAAAGAACCTCCAAACAAGGTCACGCTCCATCGGTATATCAAAATTCATAACTCTGTTTTTGTTCTTCTGAATATAAATTTTTTCCCAAATAGTCAGCTCTTTTGTATTTTCTAATATGGAGCGTGACCTTGTTTGGAGGTTCTTTGGCCAACCACAGGATGGAGCTGACATCGGCATCCAGGTTGTGCAACATAAATAAAACCAGTCTGGACAAGCTGACGATAAAACAGAATTGTTTTGAAACATGTTCAAGAACAAATCAACATTAATATTGAGGTAAGATGATCAGACTAAAAATAATATAATTAAAATAACCTCAAAATATCACTTCCTAATATTAAATATTAATTACAACATCTTACCTCATATTTTATGTTTCTTCAAACACGGGAACTAGTTTTCGAGAGAAGGATCTCTCTCATTTTCAACCGACATTATGACTACCGGATTTTCGTTGGAATCTCCACCAATAACGTTGCCATCTGGTGTTGATTTGATGAACTTTGAGATGATGTCACGTTCATCACGAATCTCGAAATTCATAACTCTGTTTTTGTTCTTCTGAATATATATCTTCTCCCAAATTGTCAATTCTAAAGGTTTTTCAAATGTTTTAAAAGTAGGGCTTCTTTTTCAACATTTGAAAAAACCTTTAGAATTGACAATTTGGGAGAAGATATATATTCAGAAAAACAAATTTAGATCCATGAATTTTGAGATTCCTGATGAACGTGTCCTCATCTCAAAGTTCATCAAATCAACACCAGATGGCAACGTTATTGATGGAGATTCCAACGAAAATCCGGTAGTCATAATGTCGGTTGAAAATGAGAGAGATCCTTCTCTCGAAAACTAGTTCCCGTGTTTGAAGAAACATAAAATATGAGGTAAGATGTTAAAAAATTACTCATTAATTTAAGAAAATGTAAGTCTCCTCTCTAACACTCAAAATAGAGAAAGTAAAAATATATATTATCTAATATAAATCTACCCTTTTCAACATCTACCTGGAAGACCTAATGAAGAACTGCTTCAGCAATACGGGAGGCGTAAACATGGGAGGAACAAGAATAAAGTGCATAAGATTTAATGATGATATGGGCTTTGCTAGCGATAGCAGAAACAGAGGCAATGACACTGAGGAACATGCTGATGGAGCGCTAATGATAAGTGCGGGGAGAGGATTATGGGATGAAGATAAAAATTAAATAAGACGAAGGCCATGCTTATGGCAAAGAAACCAAGGAAGATAAACATGAGGATTAAAGATGAGGCCATTGAGAAAGTGGAGAGCTTCAAATACTTGGGTTGTACTATCAGTAGTAACATGAACTACAGTCAAGAAGTAAAGCAGAGGGCAGCAATGGCAAAAGAAGCTTTTAACAAGAAGAGAAGCATTTTCTGCAGACCTCTGGCAAAAGAATTACGGAAAATGCTATTGGTGCGAGTGAGAGGTGTCTCTTTCTAGAAATTTCTCGCAACGTTAAGCCAAATGAATTAAAGCTGCAACTCACGCTGTATGCAGTGGTGTGGTGGGCTGGTTGTTGTACGGTGTATACGGTGTGTAAGGTTCTTGTATGTCTCCACCACTTCCATCGAGCGGGGTCATTGGGGTCATGGGATTCTCATATTCCGGAGGAGGTGGATCATCCATCCGGATCCTCTTCCCGCCTCTTCTTTGCATCATCATTGGTAACTACTACAATATATCTGTGAAAAAAAATAAATAAACAGGTAAAAATAATGAGGAAATACATTGTATTAAATAACACCAAGAAACTGGAGCTGGAAGTAAACATCAATAAAACAATTCTAGGCTTCAAAATATCTCAAAGCTATTTCTAGAAATTCTTCTCGAAAGGGAAAGGAGACACTGGTAAAACTGTCCGGTAAGACACTCCAGACACTTTGGTCGGTTTGTGCGGGTCCTATAACTCGTGATTCTTGTCCAGCCCACACAATTCAAACGTCACTATGTGACATGTAATATATATATATATCCTGTGCCATAGTTGAGTGGTTAAGGCAAGATGCCTTGGCACAAATCTATGGGACTTGCACTGGCTCTGGTCTCCATGGGAGAAGAAATTTCGGCCAGTATGGGACTGGTGCCCACCCAGCATCAAGAGACATTTGGGTAGCTACTATAAATAACAGCTCAAGGTTGAGAAAACCAGCTGTAACGGCTGGGGACCTGACATGTCACCCTTACACTGGCTGGATAATCATCTACCTCTGTGATTGAGACATGTGGATGTGAGGCCAGTAACAAGCTGGTAGGCCACTTCTAGGCCTGTCATGCCATGGAGTTTAATATACATACATACATACATACACACACACACACACCTTAGGACGGTAACTATATTTTACAACGATAATTTGTGCATTTTTTGGGATTTTTATCAAAGTTATAGCATTCCATTGTTTTGTTGACAATCCCCTATTTTAATAATATTGTATGAAATAAAATATATAATTCCGTCCGGCTTAATCATATGAGACTTTGGTTGAGAAAGATTGTTTTAAGTGGTAGGTTTCCAGCCCGACGCACAATCCCCAACCTGGAGGACTGGAGGTTTTCTGTTGGGGTCCTTTTCTCTTAGAAGGTTGCCTTCTCCTCGGCTGACAAGAGTCCTTTTCCCGGGTTTATTTTCAGAGTTTTCCTTCTCGTACACCCTTACCAATACTCACACTTTGGGTAAAGTGTGTTGGGGCATTTTATCGACAGCCATGTCTAAAATATATAAAACACTGCGCTGAACAGATGTGAGATCGGAACAGGCAAAGACCTAATCCGTGAAGGATGATGATGATAAAATATATTTTACAGGGGTAAATCCAATCACGAGGCTGGTTAAACAAACATTCAAAACAAGGGATAAGGTGTATAAACCGTCGCACATGAATTCTTCAAAGTTCTATAGAATCGCAGTGCGCATGCGCGAGTTGCAGGAGTTGCTGTAATGGTTAATGTATCTTCTGGTAGATGGCTCTGAAGTCGGCATCACCAACTTTGGGAATAAATTCCCAAACACTAAAAAAATGGACATAAAGTAACTTCCCATTTCCTAACCTAACAAAACAGTTTACATGAATATTATTTATTTCCAAATGCAAAAAAAAAAAAAAATGGACGTAAACTAACTTCCCATTTCCTAACCTAACAAAACAGTTTACATGCATATTATAATGCAAAAAAAAAAAAAAATGGACATAAACTAACTTCCCATTTCCTAACCTAACAAAACAATTTACATGCATATCATTTAACAAACTATAAACTAATTTTACGTACACTAACACTAAATATGGTTTCGAATTATTTTCAAATGTTGGTAACTGCGATGTGAGAGTCGCCTAGAGGATGTTACATGAAGCATTTCCGCGCCTGTAGAACTCGGATGTACAATATTTGCATAATTTAGAAATATTTAAAAATTGTAAGAAATGTTTATAAAATGGTTCCAAAATGTTGAAAATAGTACCAAACGTTATTATAAATGGTTGAAAAGTGTTTAGTGCATCAGTGGCATAAGAATATTACATGGAAAATTGTGTGTGACGGTTTATACATCACAGCCAAAACAAGTAATGTGATTTCACAGTTTAGAAAATGTGGAATTGCTCTGATGTGTCTTGATAAAGTTCTGAGTCAATTTCCAACCAAATCAAGATAACGTCAACAATGATTGAAAACATGGAGAAGTTTTGAACTTCAACCATCTTAAAAAAAAAAAAAAGTTAGATTTGGAGAATTTAACATTCCAACTACATAATCATGCCAAGCATTTGAAACTACAGCTAGAGAAAGGGATTATAGCAAAGAATCTAGGTGCTGACCTAGAGAAGCTGAAGAGGAGGAGCCAGGGAAAGAACTTAATGTTACTCTATTCATGTTTCTCTTCCACAAGTCAAATCCTCCCAAGAGATGAAAACATTAATGCAGAGGGTGCGGCAATTGAAGTGTGCAGGGGAAACAGTATTAGTAAATTAAAAAAAAATAATTAAAATGTGGGAAGTGGATTTCTTAGGCAAAAATTTTCAGGAAACAAAGGATTGTGTTATTTAAATATGGTTGTACCACGTTTTTTCAAAAAAACTTTTAAAAACTGATCGGATTCGCCTAATTCTGTTTATTCGCATTAAGAAGATTCACCCCCCAGTTATGAAGGGACTCAAATCAACGCAAAAAAAAATTATTATAAAATGCCGTAAATCAATAATGAGACTATCAATATCATTTGTCTATTATCATTTAATTACACTAATATCTGTCACAAACTTTCAAATATATAATTTGTAACGATTTCAATTTCACTTTAATAATAATAATTTCACTTTTACGGACAGTATAACTAAGTTCCCAGGAACAGATCAAAAACCAAACTTTACGTTTAGCCTATATTTTTTCTTTTCATTTCCTTACTTTTTAGTGAATGTTATTTGGAAATTCAAATTGTGATTTGATTGTAAAAATAAGGTCCTAATAAAAATGAGTTAAGCACATCAACCTGAAATTAATTATTAATAAAAACAACAGTCAATTGGTATAATTACCGCCAAATAACAAGCCTCTGTCGTACTTACCAAAACAACAACAAAAAGAACAAAAAACACTATTTCCACCAATTATATACGACCATACCAATTTCTTCTCCCTTGCGTTTGCGGCGGATTATATCTAGGGTTTGTAGGTTATAGTTAACAAAAAATATAGGGTCGTTGACATTTAAAGATATTCGAGATTGCTCTCACAAAAGAATCGGAAAATTAACAAACAAACAAACAAAAATTTCCCTAACAGAGTCTGTTTTTCAATTCATTTTGTTAACCATTTTCTATTATTATTTCATACGGTATTCTCTCATATATATAAATGCTAGTTCTCTTCTCCCACGTAAGACACAGTATTTATATTTAAATAAGATTTAGATCTATAATTTACCATTAGTAAATAATATACATATATTGGCGCGTACGCTGTGATCACTTGACAGGCAAGAAGGGACAACGTTGAATTTTACAATAATCTTTTCCAAATACCCAATATTGTTTTCTTAAAGTTTCAAATAAATCATTATCTAATAAACAGGGAGATTTTAATTTATTTACCCCACGTAGTCATAATTTTAATTAAATTTACTAGATTAAAATTTTTGTATAATAAAAGGGAAATTACTGTTCCATCTGTTTACAATAAAGAAAGCTTGGCGCATATGCTGCGTGTGTTCAAAATGGCAGGAAAAAGTTTTTTTTTTTGTAATGAAACACGTGTTTAGCAGCTGTAGTTAAGAAGTGTTTTAGTTGAACATTTGTATTTAAATTTCTGTGTTACTAGTAACATTAAGAAACATGAAGAAAACGTAAAACTTCTTCTAACTGGAAGCCTGTTCAATTAACAGGGGATCTGGTTGCTAAAGGAGTCGAAGGTTTAATTGGAATAGAAGAGCTCCACGATTATTCACTTGAAAATGAAAATAGAAAAGCTTCAAAAAATGTTAGCAACGGTAAGAGCTTAAATAATAAGAGAAAAGTAACGACCAAGGGAAACGATTCAAATGAACCAAAAAGCAAAAAGAAGAAACTTATTAAAAGAAAAAATGTTACTGAAGAAAATGATGGTGAAGTGGATGATTGTACAGATAAAGTAGATAACCTAACAGATTTACACAAGAGAAAAATAAAGAGTAAGGTAAAAGATTCAAATAAAGCAAAAAGGAAAAAGAAGAAACTCATTTAAAAGAAAAAATAAGTTCGGAAAGAAAAAATTTTGAGGGGTGGGAAGTGGATGATTGTACAGTTAAACACAAAACAAATTTACAAAAGAGGAAAAAGTTAACGAGGGGGGCAAGTTAAAAGATTCAAATAAAGCCAAAAAAAAAAGAAAAAAGAAAACTCATTAAAAAAGAAAAAGGGTTTCTGAAAAGACAGTGAAGATTGGACGGTTGCGGGATTTTTAAAAATGGTTGATTGTACAGATAATTTAACCAGATTTACATGATGAAATGTCTGCATGGAATGGTCTTGGTATTCCAGACTTGATATTAAGAGCATTAGCAGAACAAGGATTTAAGGAGCCTACAGTAATTCAGATCAGAACATTGCCACCTGCTGTAATGGGTCGAAGGGACATTCTTGGTGCTGCGGAGACTGGTAGTGGTAAGACACTTGCGTTTGGTATTCCAATCCTTCATCACATCTTAGAAGATAAGGAATGGGATAAGAAAAACGAGGAAATAATTCAGTGTGATAAAATTCAAGAGGAAAATAGTGACACTGAAAATAATGATGATGTTGATGACAGTAATTATGTTAACGGCAATGATGACGGTAGCAGTGATGATGATGATGATGATGTAGACAGCAATACTGATGACATAGAGAACAGTGATGATGATGATGATAATGACGAAGAAAAAGAAGAGGAAGAATTGGTGGAGATTTTGGAGATAATGTGGGTTGCGTTCAAGTTATAAATAACATTTCATTACCCTCGCAAATGCAAGTGATGTCCGATTCAAAGTTGTATGCGCTGATTTTAACGCCGACTCGAGAACTTGCAATTCAGATTAACAATCATCTCAAAGCAGCTGCGAAGTACACAGGCATTAAGATAGCGGTGGTTATCGGAGGAATGTCAATTCAAAAACAGGAGAGATTATTAAATCAGAGACCAGAAATTGTGGTGGCGACTCCTGGAAGACTTTGGGAAATGATTGAAAATGGTAACCACCATCTTTCTCAAGTTGGCAGCATCAGATATCTTGCGATTGACGAGACAGACAGAATGCTGGAGAAAGGTCATTTTCAAGAATTACAAAACCTGTTAGAATTAATCAACGTAGATGAGAAAATCAAGAAAAAGAGACAGAACTTTGTGTTTTCAGCTACGCTTACAATGGTACATGATCCACCAAAACATTTGAAATTGCAGAAAAAGAAATTAAAAATTACGCCGGGACAAAAACTCCAAAGCATAATGACAGCTCTCGGCATTACAAATCCTAAAGTAATTGACATTACTAGTGAGTCAGGAACTGCTAGAACGTTGACAGAAGCTCGGATATTGTGCACCCTAGAAGAAAAAGATTTCTATTTGTACTACTTCCTTCAGCGTCATCCAGGGCGGACACTTATTTTCTGTAAAGCATTAGCTGCGTACGTCGATTGGCACATTTGCTTACTTTATTGAAATGTAATCCTTTACCACTTCACGCTAACATGGAACAGCGACAACGACTGAAGAATTTAGATCGTTTCCGAGATAATCCTGTTGGTGTGTTATTAGCAACAGATGTTGCAGCTAGAGGTTTGGACATCCCTAATGTTCAGCATGTTGTACATTACCAAGTTCCAAGGACGTCGGAGGGCTATGTGCATCGCAGTGGGCGAACGGCACGAGCTCAGAAGCAGGGATTAACGCTTCTGTTGGTCGAACCGACCGAAGCGCAGTATTACACTCGTGTATGTCAAACGCTGGGAAGATCAAAAGACTTGCCATTGTTTCCTGTTGAAAGTAACGCCTTAAGCGTAGCAAAGAAGAGAGTTGCCCTGGCAAGAGAAGTGGATCGACTTGAGCTCGTGTCTCGGAGATCGACGTCTGAAACTGGATGGTTTCGTAAGGCGCTGGCAGACATGGATATGCTTGTGGATGAAGATGATGTGCCCAGACAATTGGACGATGACGAATGCAGTAGGAATCGTAAATTAGTGACAGTGAAGAAAAAACAACTGGATGCTTTAGTTTCTAAACCTGTGTTTGTAACAAATGTATCAAATAATTCCCTAGACTTTATGTCAACCATCTCATCTCCTAAGGTTGTAAACTCTGGAATGTATGTTAAGAAGAAAGGGAAAAACAGAAAAACCAGATTTAGAAAGAAAAATAAACCATCAAACACTTAGTTACAATCTGTACTTTTGGCTGAGGTCCATTATTTGGCGGACACATTTCTACACTTACATTCTTATGCCACTGATGCACTGAATACTTGTAAACACGTTTCGTACTATTTTAAACATTTTGAAACGATTTTTAAATATTTATAAATTATGCAAAATTTGTGCATTGGGTTCTAGAGATGCGGAAATGCTTCATGTAACATCTGATAGGTGGCACTCAAATCAGAGTTACCAACATTTGAAAATAATTTCAAACCATATTTAGTGTTAGTGTACGTAAAATTAGTTTATAGTTTATTAAATAATACGCATGTAAATTGTTTTGTTATGTTAGGAAATGGGAAGTTGGTTTACGTCCATTTTTTTTAGCATTTGGTAATAAATAATATGCATGTAAATTGTTTTCTTTGGTTAGGAAATGGCAAGTTAGTTTACGTCCATTTTTTTTTTTTTTAGCATTTGGGAATTTATTCCCAATGTTGGTGCCATAATGCCGACTGCAGAGCCATCTACCAGAGGCTACATTAACCATTATAGCAACTCCAACTCTCACTGCGATTCTGTGGATCTTAGAAGAATTTGTGTCTGCCAAATACTGGACTTTTTCCATACTTTTTTTTTTACTCTTTGGTTTTTTTTAAATGAAAGGTAGAAGGGGGAAAAAAAAACAGGGAAGTCACTTTTTTTGTTAAAATGGAATTTGAGGTTGCATTAGATTCTCCATGGAAAGCACTATAATTTAGAAGTGTGAAACAGTAAAAGATACTGTTTAGTTCTGGATTTATTTACCTCCAAAGTTTATCGTCCAGGTATGGAAGTATGTTTGTTAAACAACTAAAAGTATGTTTTCTAGGTTTCAAGGAAAAAATTATATCTGTTCTTTTTTTCTCCCTGTATTTTCAAATACATTATATTCCTGTTGTATAAATACATATTTTGTACTCCCATCATCCCTTACTAATATGCAGCAGCTTTGTGTAAAAGAAGTTACGTCAAATGACCTCATTTTCAGAAGAATAATAAAATGTACATATGCCTCCAGTACTGTAATTGGAGGAGTATGTGTGTGTGTGTATATATATATATAGGCTATAAATGGAAGCTGCTATAAATAATGAACAGCTTTATTTTGCCTGGCAGAATTAATATAAATCTGGCTGAGGTTTCCATTAAGCGCAGTGAGAATTTTTAAGTCCCAGGCAGACACCAATGTGCATGCTCCATCACGGTTCTATTTTCAAATTATTTCCCATCATTTACAATAAATTTTAATTTTTTTCTAATGATTATTTCAACATATATTTTTGTCTAACTACTCACATAACAAGAAGACGTGGCAGCCATATTGATTTTAACACATGTTCAAGTGCAGCCAACATAGAGTATCTACTTCAGAATTTCAGAACTTACTGTTTATTTGTGGACATTGCATTCTTTCATGGGTTAGAATGCTTAAATTGCATTAGGTTAGCTTTTAGGTTGGTATTTCACTGGCAAGATTACTTAAATTGCATTAGGTTTAGCTTTTAGTATAGTTAAATAACTTGTATATGTTGGCTGCATCGCGTGATTCCATAGTGTAAACTGCTTTGCATTTGTTAGTGCATGTGCGTCATGTCTATCTGGGACTGAAAAATTTCTCACTGCGTTTAATGGAAACTTTATCTGGTAAGTCTTCCCAAATGTTTTTGTACCTATGTCAGAAACTACCCCTTCTTCACATAATCTTGAGCACTGAATCTCTGTATTTAATCTCTTTTACTCAGAAAGACAATTGTATTGAAATGAGTACGTATCCAACTTAATCCCTTTAGACAAAAACCTCCGAGTTGTCTGATTCACTTTCATTCGTTGGTCCATAATAATTGATCCAATGCACATACCACGATTTGACATTTAAATTGACTATATGTTAACTTAAACATACACTGAATTACAAAAATGCATGCTATTGTCTGTCCAAAGGATCTGTGCCCCCGTAAGATATGCGAACTAAAGCCTAATTCCTTTTCTGCCTTGGCAAATCACTTCCCTCCCTGCATTCCTATCTCTTTCTTGCACTCCAGTGTTGTCAACTCGACTCCAATCTTGAAATATTCAAGAGCCATAACACTGGGGGAAGTTTGGTAACATCGTTACTCGATAAGTTACTGTTGCTGCTGTTTGATGTAATGGGAGGGGAGTGGGGTGAAATGGTGCGAGTATTGACGTGTATCTTTCTAAGAACAATGCTAGCGCTATAGGAGCACAGATCCGTTAGTCTGAGTATAAATAATACTAGATATTAATTGGCTGAAGATGGGAGCAACACCTCTTGAAAACTACAGTTCCCATGTTAAAAAACATTAAGTATGAGGTAAGATAAGAATTGATTCATTAATTGAAGAACCTCATAATGTTATTTCCTATAATCAACTTATGAATATTAAATATCGATAGGAAACTGGGGCTGGAAGTATCAATAAAACAAAGACAGTAAACTTTCTTTTAATACAATAGGAAGAATAATTAAGAGGTTTATTTAATGGAAGAGGAGCAGGGACTCAAGAAGCCTCAGGGTGTGACCAATTGAGGAAATTCAGTCTGTTTACAAGCTGCAGATGGGGCTCACAAAGGCCTTGATGAAACCATATGTTCAACAAAAAAACCAACCATAAGAGGTAAGAATACACAGACCAAATATCTTAATTACAGTAAAACCTGCTCAAAGTAGAATCACATGGAATCAATTTTTACTGCATTATCATCATCAGCAGCAGCACTACACCTGATTCGAACCTTTGCTTTCCTCAGAATTCTGTTTCTGGCAACTGCCACCATTTCTTGATTCTCTGATTTTGCTGGTTATCGAACTTATTTTTTTAAATTAAATATTGTATGCCGATTTGTTTTGATGTAACAAAAATTGTGGTCTCTGGAGCATTAATGTACACACACATATATATATATATTTTTTTTTTTGGTCATGGTCATTTTCGGTATTTGCTAGATAGGATTGGTGAAGATCTGTGAAATTAAAAAAAAATATATAATCTTTCAGAATTCGCTAAAAGTAGACAGGATATGACTATAGATGTTAAAGCATCTTTAAATAAGAGTAAATAAAAAAAGCTTACTTTCAACCATTGCATGCTGAAATTTCTTCATCACCTGGTATCATGGCAGCTGCCGCCATCTTGTAAAAACCAAATGCCATTCCTCTCTGTCCATCCATTGATCTTCCTCCATTCCTCTGATATTCATAGCTGCTTGTACCCCTTCTATCTAAGTGCTGAAACTTACTTTTAAATTTCCCCAAAGTATTTGAGAATAAAGTTCTTAAGAAAATGTTTTACCAACGAAAGAGGGACAGACAGGTGAATGGAGAAGACTTTCTTAAGAGTAAGCTACATGATCTTTATAGGAAACCAGATCGGTTGTTTTATTATCTTCTGAAACAATATCAGACAAATGAAAGTCCAAAATTCAATATAGAGTTTGTGAGATACAACTAGACTGGTATGGTCATGTATGTAGAATGCCAGAGACAAGCTTTGGAATGAATTCAACCTGGGAAAGGAAAGGTCCACCTAGATTTAAATGGATGGATGATGTAAGAAGACGTATGAGGGAGCTAGGTCTGGAAATATTGGAATGGGAAATGAAGATAAAAATTTAAAAAGCTTTGGGCACAGGAAGATGTTTTATTACATTGTAAACCTGTTGGTAGGTGCCGTCGTCCTCAACTTTGTTAATATATTGTATATAAAATGAACTTTTTAATTTTATATACAATATATTAAAAAGTGCTATTCATATTTCACTCCAACAATTACTATACAGAATAAATAAATTTCAAAATGCTGTGATTCTGAGGCAGCAATATATGCAATAAATTCACACAAAATGAAGTCAATACAAATTAAAGAGAGCTACAAAATGATTCAAAAACTACAGAAAAGAATTCAATTGCAATGGACACCTGCACATTGTGGAATTGCTGGAAATGACACTGCTGATTTTCTTGCCAAAAAAGACTCCAATCTAATTCAGAATACAACTAAAAGCTTACCTTTCACATCCATATAAAGAATAATTAAAAACAAATATAAAACCAAACAAAACCAAGACGTATGTAATAAAGCCAAAGACAAAAAATGGAATATTTTAGTAAAAAAGCCAGATATTATTACAGAAATACCAAGTAAAACTACAGTAGCAAAATTTAGACTGCTTACAGAACATGACTATTTGGCCAAACATTTATATAAAATAGGAATCTACACGAATCCAAATTGTCCTCTATGCAACAAAGATGAAGAACACCTACAAACCTGTGAAGTATTACCTGTTGGATCCACCATAGAGAAATGTTGGAGAGCAAGAACACTAATGGCTTCATTGCCAAGGCCCAGCATTTGAAAACAACATATATTAACAAAGTTGAGGACGACGTCACCTACCAACAGGTACAATTTAATTTTTAACTTTCATCGTATGACTTGACCTCAACGGAATTTAATATGAATTTTACTAGTATTGACTGTAAACCTGTTTATAAATAAATAAAATAGTTAATTCATTAGATTGGCCTAAGAAAGATTTCTCAATTCCTCAAATTAGGTTGATTCTGAAATCTATGTACTAGAGCATAAACAAATATGTGACAGTACTTCTCACTATTGAATTATATATTTGTAACTTATTTTCCTGGTTATATGTCTGTTCCATAAGACTCCATTCATCATTGCTGTTATTGCTCTACCTTTATTTATTCTGTTCTTAACATCACTTTCTTGTTTATCGTCTTTATCTACTTTTACTCCCAAATACACAAATTCTTCACATCCTCTAATATACCCCTTTTGATCTTCTAATATTAAATCTTCGGTCTCGGCTCCACATCCCAAATAAAATGTTTTTTTCTAAATTTATTTTCAAACCCCAGCTATTGTGTTCGTCCAATAATTTTTTGAACATAAACTCCATGTCTTCATAATAATTAAAATATTAATAATGATAAAGTAAAGTAATCCTTCTACAGCCCATGGGGACCTGCGTGATGGCCGTCTTTACCCCCCAGAACAAGTGCCTGGTACTCATTTCAGTTAGAGGCTGAGTTGACCTCATGGTCTTGGTACTGCCAGAAGATTTGGGTCAGTTTAAAAATCCTGATCCACTGGGACTCAAAACCTCGACCTTCCGATTTGTAGTGTACGCAACCAACTATGTATGGCATGTCCCAATACAAGGTTGTAATGCTATTCTTTAGTTCAGTCGGGACTACATAACGGTGAGCTACATGATCTTTATGGGAAACTAGGCAATACAAACAGTTATGTCTTGTAGACTGCAATGGGCAGGACATGTGGCACGAATGGGGAATGAAAGAGGGTCATGGAAACTTTATTTAGGAAAACCAGAGGGAAGGGCATGGGGAATGAAAGACGTCCATGGAAGCTTCTTGTAGGAAAACCAGACGGAAAACGCCCAGTTGGTAGACCAAGAATGAGGTGGGAGAATACATTAACTCTGATTTAAGGGAAGTAGATTATACAGGGAAAGATTGGAAAACATTGGCTCAGGATAGGGATGTATGAAGAGCTTATGTCCACGCGGCCATGAACCTACGGGTTTGATAGTGCCTGTGAGTTATTATTATTATTATTTAGATAGATCATCTGTTAATTAATGTCTTTGACATCGTCCGATTCCTAATAGCCAGTTTTGTCCGTCCATCCAATCTCCTGGTTTTAGATGTTTCTCCTTCATATATAAACACATTCCCTGACTCCAGGAGGTTAGGTCTTCCTCTGCATCGTCTTCCCTCAGGTTTCCATTCCAAAACAGATTTTGGTAGTCTGTCCTCTTCCATTCGCTGGACATGTCCGTACCATCTTAATTGCTGAGTTTTAATATAATCTAAAATAGTGTCTTCAATCTTCATTTTCTCCTTTATAACTGAGTTCCTAATTTTTTTCTCTTCTTGAAATTCTAGCGGCCCTTCGTATAAAATCCATTTCCGTTGCCAAAAGATACTTATTTGTTTTTGTTTAATGGCCAAAGTTCTGCTCCATAAGTAATGATGCTTCTAACAATTGTATGATATATATTCATTTTATTTTTATCCCACAATATTCCATTGAGGCAATCAATTGCATTGTTTTCCTTTATTATTTCTATTTCTTATTTCCTCTTCATAACTCCCATTTTTATTTATTTTAATTCATTATAATCATCATTATCATTATTATAATTATTATTATTATTATTATTATTACGATTATTATTGTTATTATCATTATTATGGATTTTCCAAATTTTTAAGTTATCTTTATGTTGTGTTTATATTTATAAAGTTTTAAGAAATGGCTAATTAACTTGTGAAATCTGTTTACAAAACATGGTCTAAGAAATAATGTAGATATGGCAACAACGTACTGGTCATTCTCCGTCTCCGGAAAAATCAATAAGCAGCTCAATGGCCTTCATAATATTTCAATCAAATTTGCATATTACATTATTTTTAATATTTACACGAAAACTACCAAAGTTGCATAACAAATAAACATTTTCAGACAATTTTGAAAAATTAAGCTATTCAAAAATAATATTAAAACATCTCTGAGTAATTACATAGAGTGTATATTTTATTTTGAACTTGAAAGTTTTTAAAATATTACTTACCCATGTTAATTGACGACCCCTTTCCACTGTCAGGAAAGCGTCAAGGTGACGCAAGGTGACACCAAGCGATTGTGTTTTGTTAATTTGCAACACTGTAGGCGTACATTGTATGAACCAGGCGCCTGTCGAGAATAAATCTTATATTTGACAAATATGAAGATGAGTGACGTAATGATAGCAGTTATAACTGTTCAAATAACAAGTAATAACAGTTATAAAAACAGTTAAACCGTAAAAACTATCTGTATATGTGTCTTAAACTTAATAAGTAACAAAAATATCTCATCCAAACTTTATTTTTTAATTTATTTTTGCCTACGAAATGTCGATTCGATCGGATTTTGGTTATTTTTTAATATTTCTTGACTTTAAACTTAATAGATGTGCTGAATAGCTGCGATCAGTCATAACTATTATCGATTCGCAATACGTGATTTCTCTTTACTAACATAATACAGTAAAACTTGTTTAGTCCGGAACGTGGATAATGCGGAAATCTGTCCATTGCGAACAAATGTATTGGTCCCGGCGAAATAATAGTAATTTTACGTGTATTTGTTTTGCATAAAACGGAATCTGTCCAACGCGGAAGGATATTTCTGCACAATTCATGAAAAATATATATAAAATGGAACGACAGAGAGAAATAAATTAGTTTGCACTTCATTAAATTCCCGTTAGGCCGAAAAAAAACAATAAGGAGTCATTTCTGCCTCCGGGTGAATTACAGATTCTACCTTACTTACGTACTTACTCACTGGCACTATCGAACCCGTAGGTTCGTGGCCGCGCGGACATAAGCTCTCCATACATCCCTATCCTGGGCTAATGTTTTCCAATCATCCCCTGTGTAATCTACTTCCCTCAAATCATGGTTAATGTTATTCTCCCACTTCATTATTAGTCTACCGAATGGTCGCTTTCGTTCTTGTTTTCCTACAAGAAGCTTGCATGCTCCTCTTTCATTCCCCATTCGTGACACGTCACAGTCCATGAGACTTATTATATGTGGTTTACAATATAGATCACATAGCTCACTGTTATGTAGCCTTCTCCATTCGCCCGTTTGTTCACCTCTTTTTTGTTCTAAAATTTTCCTAAAAACTTTATTCTGAAATTGTAGAGTATTTTCATCATATTATTGTTTATATTTATAATAATTATTATTATCATTATTATTATAATTATTATTATTATTATCATTATTATTATCATTATCATCATTATTATTATTATCATTACTATTATCATTATTTTTATCATTATTTTTACCATTATCATCGTCATAATCATCACCATTATCATCATCATTACCATAATTATTATTATTATTATTATTATTATTATTATTATTATTATTATTATTATAATTATCGTTATCATCATCATCATCATTATTATTATTATCATCATTATTATTATCATCATCATAATCAATATTATTATCATCAAGATCATAATCATCATCATCGTCGTCATCATCATCGTCATCATCGTCGTCATCATCGTTATCATCTTCGTCATCATCGTCGTCATCATCGTCATCATCGTCGTCATCATCGTCGTCATCATTGTCGTCATCATCGTTATCATCATCTCTAATTCTCATCATTATCATCATCATCACCACCATTATCATCATTATCACCATTATCATCATTATCATTATTATTAGTATCATTATCATTATTATTATTATTATTATTATTATTATTATCATTATTATTATTATTATTATTATTATTATTATTATTATTATTATTATAGATTTTCCAAATTTTTAAGTTATCTTTATGTTATGTTTGGTTTATATTTATAAAGTTTTAAAAAATGGCAAATTAACTTGCGAAATCTGTTTACAAAACATGATCTAAGAAGTAATGTAGATGTTGCAACAATGTACTGGTCATTCTCCGTCTCCGGAAAAATCAATAAGCAGCTCAATGGCCTACATAATATTTCAATCAAATTTGCATATTACATTATTTTTAATATTTACACGAAAACTATCAAAGTTGCATAATAAATAAACATTTTCAGACAATTTTGAAAAATTAAGCTATTCAAAAATAATATTAAAACATGTGTGAGTAATCACATAGAGTATATATTTTGTTTTGAACTTGAAAGTTTTTAAAATTTTACTTACCCATGTTAATTGACGACCCCTTTGCACTGTCAGGAAAGCGTCAAGGTGACGCAAGGTGACACCAAGCGATTGTGTTTTGTTAATTTGCAACACTGTAGGCGTACATCGTAAGAACCAGGCGCCTGCCGAGAATAAATCCTATATTTGACAAATATGAAGATCTGTGTGACGTAATCGTAGCAGTTATAACTGCTCAAATAACCACTTATAACAGTTATAAAAACAGTTAAATCGTTTAAAATATCCCTGTATGTGTCTTAAACTTAATAAGCAACAAAAATATCTCATCCAAACTTTATTTTTTATTTCATTTTTGTCTATGAAATGTCGATTCGTTCGGATTTTGGTTATTTTTTTAAATATTTCCTGACTTTAAACTGAACAGCTGTGCTGAATAGCTGCGATCAGTCATAACTATTATAGATTCGCAATACGTGATTTCTCCATACTAACATAATGCAGTAAAAACTTGTTAAGTACGGAACGTGTATAATGCGGAAATCTGTCCAATGCGAACAAATGTATTGGTCCCGGCGAAATAATAGTTATTTTACGTGTATTTATTTTGCATGAAACGGGAATCTGTCCAACGAGGAAGGATATTTCTACACAATTAATGAACAAAAATATAAAATGGAACGACAGAGAGAAATAAATTAGTTTGCAACTTCATTAAATTCCCGTTAGGCAAAAAAAACAATAAGGAATTATTTCGTGCCGTCGGGTGAATTGCAGATTATACCTCTACCTGAAATTGTATTTCGGCCTCACTGCAAACCCGTTACGCCAAATAAAGATACATGTCTTACAAATAACCATTGCACTGTGAAATATTAAATTAGTTCAAGTTCTGAAGACCGAAATTTCACAGGTAGCTTTCTGAATTTACGGAATAAAGATGGCTAAAACGCATGTATAATTCTTATTAAACGAAAACTGAAGGTGATTGAAGATAAATCTCCAAATTCCGGACCGATGCTCCAAAGTCAAATTCTTGCTAAATCCCTAGGGAATAACGTTTTTAAGGCATCTTCAGGTTGGCTGGACAGTTTTAAAATACGACACAATGTAGTGAGGAATGAAATTTGCGGGGAATCAAAAGAATGTTGACGAAAGTGTAGTTAGTGAGCGGAAACCGAAACTGCATACTTTAATCTAAGGGTACGCGCCAAAGTGACATTTTTAACGCTGACGAAACGGAACTGTTTTTTTTTTCGCGCGTTACCGGCGAAGTCGCTCATACATACTATACTTTATTTTTCAAAGGCAGCGGAACTACAATTAACCCAAAAAGACATACGGTACTGTATAATCTAAGATTAGGCTTATTAACAAGTTTCAGTTTTTTATAATGCGGAATTTTGTCTAATGTGGAAAAAAATTGGTCCCATGCGATTCCGATTTGAGCAAGTTTTACTGTATATTTAAAGTTTATTTTGAATCTCGTGGTAGCGCCAAAAGTTCACCTACATTATTCTTCCTCTTCACTTCACGGGCTAGGCAAAAATTGCCTGTTCCGCCTCACAATTGTTCTATCCATCTTTTCACTGGCCTTCCTACATTCCTTGAACCTCTTGGTTCTTAGTTGAATGCTGCTCTTGGTAATCTTGTTACATTTATTCTTTCCACATGTGTAAACCACTTCTGTCTATATTCTCTGATTTTCGGAGGACTAGTGGTTATGCTTCTTGCCTCTGGTCCCGAGGGTCGTGGGTTCAAACCCGGCCGGGGTCGATGGATTTTTTAGGATGGAAAAGTCCAAGGAGGAAGTCCTCCGGGAAGGACTTTAAGCCGTCGGTCTGAAGATTTTCAGGCTCGTAAAAGAAATCCTTAAACCTGTACATATTCCAGGACTGATTCTGTTTGAGAATGTCAGAATTTCTTTTATGGTCTGTCCTTGAATAGCCCGCAGTACGTCTCATAAATTTCTTTTATTGTATTATTTTATTTATTTAATGCAGGGCACTTCACCCAAATGACAGACCTTATTAACATATTTATAATAATTAAACACAATAGAAACAATAACATAAAAACACTATAAAAATATAAATAGAATAATCTTAGGTAGATTAGGAGGTTTGCAGTGAGATCATTTTCCCTCTTGCATCCCAGTAGTGTTGATGGAGTGTAGCAGTTGTTACTGCAGAACAGTGGAGTAGGTGAGCAGAATCCATATTGGCACCAGTCCTGCACAGCATACAGAGAGGATTGTTCAATATTCCCAGGCGATGAAGGTGGGTAGCGAGACAGTCATGTCCTGTTGCAATCCGAAATTCTGCGACAGCTTCTTTTCGTGGCCAATCTGGTACTTCAGAAACAATTTTATTTCTCCATTGGCTTTCTTTGGTCCCTACTCTACAATGATGTAACAGCCCTATATTGACCCTTAGCCTCTTCTTTGTTAGGAGGTACTAGACCTAGTTAATCCACTTATTCTTATTTGCCCACAGATGTCATGAATGGTATGCGGTCAACATACCGACCAATGAGACATCTAGAAGACAAGTAGAGTATTACGAGGGCTGTAAATTTTGTTTAGAGACCTCATTATTCAGGCTTAAGGATCTTTTATGAGCCAGAAAATCTTCACACTCGGGACCCACCCTTGCTCCTTGGATTTTTCCATCCTAAAAAAATCCATCGACCGCGACCGGGTTTGAACCCGCGATCCTCGATACCAGAGGCAAATGAACATAAGCACTACGACGCTTCTATTTATTGTAGCTATCCAAATTTCTCAGAAGGGTGGAGGAGCATCGGTCCTATATTGGCTGAAATTCCATGAGAAAAAAACTCTAACCAGCACAAGTTCCATATCTCTGCACCAAGGCATGATTCCTTAAACAGTTTGACTAAGGCACAGGACATTAAAAATTCTGAATTGGGTTTTCTGTACAGTTAATAAAGTGCAGACGATATCAAATATATACGTGAATACGGGTAGTCGTATTAAATAGTTCTAACTTTACACGCCAGACGGCATGCTTGTGTACGCTGGCGTAATGTTTATAGAAGTGGTCAGAAGATGGCACTGCAATGAACTGCATCACCGTTCTCTTTGCCGCAATCACACTAATGAAGCTGGTTGTAGTGTTTATTATTATAATATTATAAATATTTACATCGAAGAGTATTGTGTTCGGGTAATGTAATAACATTTTTTATTAATATAATCTTTAAAAAAGGTATATATAAGTTATGGACCTTAACCTTGCATAATAATGTTATTTATGTTATTTTGACAAATGTTTGAAATGCCGCCACATTGACTGAGAGAAAATTGTGCATAGGCCTGCTAGTTTCAAAATGGATGATTGATTCCAAAGAATAGACGATATTTTAAATATAATTTATAACACTTTAATAATTTTTCTGTAATTAAATAATGTTCGGTCAACAATAATATTGCCGGTTAAAATAATATTGTTTGAATTGAATTTCAAAAAGCGTACTCAGGACACCTATTAATAATAATTATTCAATTTCAGTAAAATTGTAAGATAGAGAAGATATGTTAAAACTAGTTGACCTAATTATAAGGCTTTTGGAATCTGCAGCTTCAAGCTGGCACGTGTCAACTAACTCACTGGCACTATCAAATCCGTAGGTTCATGGCCGCGCGGACATAATCTCTCTATACATCCCAAACCTGAATTAATGTTTTCCAGTAATTTCCTGTATAATTTATCTTCCTCAAATCATATATGGAAGTATTATAGCCTCACTCTGTTGGTTAACAGTTTATATAAAAGCGGGTGGCTCGCGGCAATGCTTGACATGCGGTGTTGTCACGTTTCTCATAGCGCTATGGGCATTTATTACTGATTATGTATGTTATTATTTAATTTTTATGTTGTAATTTGGTATTAAGTTTTAAAATTAAAATTATATACGTATTTATTAATTAAATAATTTAATTCCAAGATTATTACATAATTTTAATATCCGTACAAAATCATGCTGAAAATATTATTATTATTTTTATTATTATTATTATTATTATTATTATTATTATTATTATTATTATTATTATTATTATTATTATTATTATTATTATTATTATTATTATTATTATTATTATTATTATTATGAACTGTTAGGTCTGAAATTTTTTCCCATGGCCGCCACATGTTGAAATCACTGATATATAAACTAATATAATATGTAGATATGGTATTATTATTCTAGCTACATATCATACTAAATCACTGATAATTATACAATTAATTACGGTATACAATTTTAAAACTGGATCGAATGTTCCACATCGTTCCGAGTTTTAATTGAAACTGAGGGAAGAATAGCAATGTGGCAACATCGTAGTGGTCGCGGCAGTCAAGATCTTTGTATTTTAATAACATATAACAGCTGCGGGGAAACAAAGCGAGCCGCTTGTTAAGCATCATAGTGAGGCGATAATATTCTCCCATCTCATTTTTGGGCTACCTACTGGGTTCTTTTTCTCTGACTTTCCTACATGATGATTCCATGCCTCTCTTTCATTCCCTATTCGTGCTACATGTTTTTCCCACCGCAGCTTACGAGACTTAACTGTCTGACTATGTGTGATTTCCCATAACAATCATATAGCTCACTGCATTATCTAGTTTTCTCCATTCATCTGCCTGTTCAACTTTCTTTGGTCCAAATATTTTCCCAGGAACCTAATTCTCAGATATTCGTAATATTTTCTCTTCTCTTTAATTCTTTAAGCAATAAATCTATATTAGGGTGTCCCAAATAATCGTATTTTATTTTTAACGCATACCGTCTTCATTTATTTGTATGTTAACACAATTTTAATATAAAATTATGGAATATTCACCTGAAAGGTCCGTCTCCTCAACTTAATTAATCATTTAACTGTAGCGCTTTCGGGACTTGTCCCATCATCGGCAGGATTCAAAACTGGTGTTTCACTGAAGATCCGGTAGAGGGGGTTGCATGTATTAGGTTCGTTTTCGTTTATCAGGCTGTCGTTGTTGTGAGCTGCTTTCATGATTCCCATCTCTTCAGGTGAATATTCCATAATTTTATATTAGTTTTGAATAATACCTCAACGGAACACATCACGAATCTTATAAAAGTTGGTTAAGACAATTGTAAGTCAGTTTGGTGTACATAGGCCCACGCTAACCTGTGCCGCCTTTTTTTAAACATGTCAGTAGGCCTACCCTTGCAAACTTTCAGAACAAAATTTGAAAATTATAAAATGGTAAATATATGTTTTGGACATATTTATATTTTATTTACTAAATACACTTTTAGTTCTGGAATCCTTCTATACTAAAAAAAAAAAAAAGTAAAGTGATCCCACAACAGGCCTCAGGAGGCCCTTGGGGTAGTAGGAGGTTAAGGCTCCCACTTTTTCTAGACAATCGGTACTTTATGTCAGCCGGGTTGTCAGCCCTGCGTGACGGCCGCCTTTACCCCAGAACAAGCGTCTGGTACTCATTTCAGTTAGAGGCTGAGTCGACCCCAGGGCCATAGTGCCGCCAGAGGGTTTGGGTCAGTTTAAAAATCCTGACCCCAACGGCACTTGAACCCTCGACCCTCCGGCTTGTAGCTCAGTGCCTTAACCACTACGCTACGGCGTGCCCCCAAAGTAAAGTGATCCCACAACAGACCCGGAGGTCCTTGGGGTAGTTGGAGGTTAAGGCTCCCACTTTTTCTAGACAATCGACACTTTATGTCAGCCGGGTTGTCAGCCCTGCGTGACGGCCGCCTTTACCCCCAGAACAAGCGTCTGGTACTCATTTCGATTAGAGGCTGCTAACCCAGTACAAATTTCCATGTCTTATGTTTGGCACGAAGTCGGCACGGGTTGTCACGATGCAATCACAATATTTGTTATGTGAGTTATTAAGGTCAAAAAACAAGTAGAGGGTCTGCGTATTTGATTTTGCAAAAATAAATCTCATTTCTGTCTTGGGACACCCTAATATAGGGAAGGACTATATATTGAAAAAAATGGAGTAAATAAATAATTAATTATATCCATCCATAGTAATTCTGCCCGAAGGCAGGTCCTTCACTGCAATCATAACATTTTCATGCTATGCTTGCAGCTTTACTAGGGAATTGTAGGTGTGGTAGCTTCCCGTTGCTTTCCACACCGGTGAAGGATGATGATGATGGCCATATGATTTCGGGGACCGTTTGGGCCTTAAAGTTTTCCTCACATTTGTCTTACAGGTGAGGAAAAACCCCGATAAAAACCTCACCCGGAAAAATTGACCCGACCGGGAATCGAACCCGGGCCCGCTGCGTGACAAGGCAGCACGCTACCTCGAGACCACAGCGGTGGATATAAAAGGTAATTATATAACTATAATCAATAAATGCAATTTTTAGATTAATAGCTATTTTTTATACCTTTCGATTATGAAGATTGATCCTCCAGTTACGGTACTGGATACTTCCCTAGTGAGAAGTTCCTTAACCAGACGTATTTAGTTACGTTTATTTCCCTACGGATGTCAGCGTGGGGCATGTGGTTAGTACATCGCCTCGACGCGACATGTATTAGGAAAGTAAGGTATTACTCGGATGGATGAAGGTATTTTTATTCAAACTTGAGGTTCTTTTCCAACTCCACGGCGCGACAGGCCTACCAACCGGCTGCTGGCCTCACATTCACATATTTTAATAACAGAGATAGACTACCATGTAGCCTGTGTACGGGTGGCATGTCAGTATGTCGGGTCACCCAGCCGTTATAGTTGGTCTTCTCATCCTGGAGCCGCTACTTATTATAGCTACACAAATGCATCACGATGCTGGGTGGGAACCGGTCCCATACTGGCCGAAATTCCATGAGAAAATTTCTTCCCCCCATGGGGACTCGATCCAGCACAAGTCCAGTAGCTCTACGCAAAGTCATCTTGCTTTAACCACTCGGCTACGGCGCGAGACTGAAGTTCTTTTACGAGCCCAAAAATGTTCAGACACGGGACCCACGGCTTAACATCTCTCCCCAATAAATTTCCCTTGGATTTTCCACCCTAAAACTCCATGGACCGTATTAACTAGAGGCCAGGAAAATAATCACTAAACCATCGCGGACGACAGACAGATGACTGTTACTAAGCCTTATCATTGGTATGTGAAGGTGACATCTGAGAGTAGGTAGTTGGCAGTGGTTTGTTTTGATAGATTCCGGAACAAAAATGCGTTTGTACGTATTTCCAGCCCATACCGGAGAGAGCCAGTTCTTCCGCACGGTCGCCAGATTATTAACATAAACTTCAACAATCTGCCTTCTTTGTTTTTCTTCACCAAAGTATTTGTCGTAATATTTATTTTATTTCATAACATTTCCAAATATTAAATTACCTCAATTCTTTAGCTGAAACCAAAATAGATATAACTTTCTCTTTATCTTGTTTAACCTCTCCCTGGGCCATTTATTTGGGCGAATCTCACATAATTTAGGCGAAATAAGGGTTGTCATTTAGGCTAGTCACTAGAAAATCTGTTGAACGAGTTTTCTTGTAGATTCCCAAACATGTTTAAGAAATGGCTGTAAGCCTATACAAACTTTCCCCTTACTAACCCTAATCAAATAAAATACACACATATTAGATTGTAGATGTCGTTCCCAAACTGTTATTCTTCACAGAGTTATGTAGATGCGAAATAAGTTGGACTACTCTTATTTAAGGGAGGAGAAAACATTACGAGAATGAAAATGTTTGGACTAAAGAGAGATTAACAGATGCAAGAATGGACAAGGATACATAACAGTGAACTACATGATCTTAAAGGAAACCAGATATAATAAAAACAGTTAATAATAATAATAGCTTTATTTTACCTGGCAGAGTTAAGGCCTTAAGGTCTTGTCTGCACTCAATCAGCTTTTAAAAAATAAAAATAAATCGTTTTACATCTAAATTACAATATAATAAACGATTACATGTCATAAAAATACAATACAATTAATATTTATAAAGTATTTTGATTTACTCCTAGACTGCGATGGGCTGGGTATGTGGCACGAATGCAAAATGAAAGAGAGTATGGAAACTCCTTGCAGGAAAACCAGAGGGAAAGCGCCCCAGTAGGTAGACCAAGAATGAGGTGGGAGAATAACATTAAACATGATTTGAGGGAAGTTGATTATATAGGAGATGATTGGAAAACAGTTCAGAATAGAGATGCTTGGTCAGCTTATGTCCGTGCGCCATGAACCTATGTGCTAATGAGTTAGTTAGATGGCATTCACTATCATGTTTAAGACATGGATGTGCACTAACTTGTCTCTTCCTAACCTAATGAAATGAAGTGAGTACGTCCATTCCTTAAAAAAAACATGTTTAATAATGCAAAAAATAAAAGCATGAACCGGTATTTAAACTCAGAACCTCTAACTTTGTACGTTGGTGCGCTACGAGTTGCGCTATCCAGGCATCCTAGCACAAACACTTATTTTCCTTTATATACTATATATATTCTCTATCATAAGAGGTACCGAGAACTCAGTCTTTCTGCCCTCTCGTGGCTTCTATAACAAGTAAGCAAATTAAGGAAAATGTTTACTTTATAGCGTTCATTGCTAAATGTCAAAATTTAATTATAATATCGAAATAAAGGGTCGTCACTGGTATAAAGCAAATATTATCTTTAAATGCTTACTTTTTTATAGAAACCATGAGATGGCAATGCGACCGATGTACGGCTGTCTCTCATCAATAGAGTATTTATCGTATATGTAAGGAAACAAAACTAATTGTTTATGGTAGGATGCTTGAGTGGCGCAGATGATAGCGCACTAACGTTTGAAGTTAGAGGTATCGGGATCAAATACCGGTACAGATGTTTATATATATATATATATATATATATATATATATATATATATATCCATAGTAATTCTGCCCGAGGGCAGGTTCTTCATTGCTATCATAGCATTTTCATGCTATGCTTGCAGCTTTACTAGGGAATTGTAGGTTTGGTAGCTTCCCGTTGCTTTCCCCACCGGTGATGATAATAATGATGATGGCCGGATGATTTTCGGGGGCCGTTGGGTCCTAAGCTTCCTGACATTTGTCTTACAGGTGAGGAAAACCCAAAAAAAAACTCCACCCAGAAAAACTGCCCCGACCGGGGATCGAACCCTGGCCCGCTGCGTGACAAGGCACCACGCTACCTCGAGACCACAGCGGTGGACTATAGGCCTATATATATGACAAGATAAAAATAAATGCCTATACGTGATTTGAACCCGGACCTCTGAGTTGATATCTCAGTGCGCTACCACTTAACGCTACCAGGCGAATCCAGAACAAACATTTATTTCTCTTAAGGTACGTACACACTTGCGCGCCGCGCGCACCATGTTCGTCAGATTTGGACGGGGTTTTAAGGTGCGCGCGAACGGCGCGCGCGTCTCTCACCACGATCCACTCATTGTCGGTTTTTTCCACAAACACTTTGATGGTTCGCTGTTTAGATTTGGACGGGTACCTAAGAGGTTCGTTGTTTTCGGTGCGCACCTATTATTTGAGTATGGAGTGGTCAGAGGAAAACATGTTAAAACTTATTGATATTTATAGAAGCAAGCAATTATTGTGGGATCCTCAACATAAGGATCATTTTTAAAAATCATTGAAAGGAGATGCCTGTTTTTTTTTCAATGTGTTTTTTTTTCATGTGTACTGTAATTGTATGAATAAATTAGAATTATTTAGAAAACATTATTTATTTAAGACGTTCATTTCATAATATTATGCATGAAGTATCACAAAACAATACAATATATAAACACATTTATTACTAATTATTTATTTATTTCTTCAAAGACTCCAAAGAGCAAGATTGCTCATGTTAAGGGGCAATATACAAAAAATAATGGCCATAAAACAATTAACAATAAAAACAAGAAAACAAATTCAGGCATAAGTTTAAGTAATACAAACTACTATACATAGATGCACAATATACACATATAAATACAATATTTAAACAGGATAATATATTAATAATAATAAAATTAACAAAATTAACTAAGAAAGCAATGAGAAAAAATATTTTTAAATACAATTAGAAAAATGTTTAACATTCGTGAAATGTTGATATTCAATAGGTAAGTTATTGTAATGGTTGATTAATGCATAACGAATTCCTTTTATACCTTTTTTTTTTTAGAAACTAGTATCTTTGTGCAATAAAGTACAACCTCTAGTATAATAATCATGTACATCTTTATTAAAAATTAAGGCATGTTATGGTGAGATAGATTCTTAATAATTTTAAACATACATATACAAATCATATATTTTTTTAAATTCCTTTAATGCTATAATATTTGAAAAAGTATAAATAAAGTTATAAGATGTAATAAGTAATAAGCGTGACCAGACGTCCCGATTTAGGCGGGACAGTCCCGATTTTTAACAATTTGTCCCGCGTCCCGCGGCATTTAAAAAAAAAGTCCCTATTTTTGGGGAAAGAATGCAGGACAAGCGGGAGAACGGAAAGGGAATAGACATGGTTGGTTACACCTTCTCTGCAAAATGTCTACTGAAGGTTTGTGGGTTTCCTATGGATCGCAGGAGGTTCGTTGAAATTAATAATTTCGACGAACATAACACGCGCCGCGCATATGTGTACGTACCTTTACACATATTCTCTATTATTACCAGATGTAGCGGGAACTCGGTCTCCACTGCCCTCTATTTATATACATATAAATTTCGTGTCACGTTTGTCCGCGATGGAATCCTAAACTACTGAACCGATTTTAATAAAATTTTGCACACTGTGTGCAGTTTGATCCAACTTGAGACTTAGGGCAGTTTATAACTAACTTTATAGTCGCATTATTTTTTTATTGCAAATATTTGTTTAATATTTAACAAAGAGTTATAATTATCTGTGAGTTCCATACGATTCTAACAGATGGCGGTGTAATTATCTGTGAGTTCCATACGATTCTAACAGATGGCGGAGTAAGGTAATTTGGTAAGGTAATTGGTTTATTATTTAACAAAGAGAGATCCAGATGGCTGTGCTTTTTGTTGCAACCGCGAATTTCAATTGAATTACAAATATTGATTATTTAATAATTTAAGTGTGTTCAGTGTTTATTTTATTTCAATATTATTAATTTCGCGGACAAACAACGTGACACGAAATTTTTATATATTAAGATTTTGAATAATACGTACCTCAACGGAACACATCGTGAATCTTATAAAAGTTGATCTTTCACAGCTATCATAGCATTTTCATGCTGTGCTTTCCAGCTTTACTAGGGAATTAGCTTCCCGTTGCTTTCCACACCGAGGGATGATGACGATGATGATCAGAAGATGTTCGGGAACTGTTGGGCCTCAAACCTTCCTGACTTGTCTTACGGATGAGGAAACATCTCGTAAAAACTCTTATCCAGGAAGCTTGTCCCAACCGCGAATCGAACTCGTGCCCGCTGCGTGACAAGGCAGCACGCTACCTCGAGACCACAGCGGTGAAGTACAAAATCTTCGTTCCAGTCTCATGCAGAAAAAAAATTGGTCTCTCCATTGTGCTCTTGGCCGTCCCACACATCTATACCCCTCTGGCTTATATGTGAATAATTATTTTGTTATACGTTCTTGATCCTTCCTTCGAATGTGGTGGAACCAATTTTGTTTGTATTCTTTGTTCTGTCTGTTAAGCTGAACATGTTAAACTCATTCCTAATATCTTTGCTATATATTTTTTATCTTGTAAAGTATATCCAGCTACGTGTCTCTGGAAACTCATTTCTGCGGATTCTAATTTTTTGGTTGATATTTAGTCAAAGTTCAATTATCAGAGCCGTATAACCCAGCATCACGAGGAGTTGGATCGCTACATCAAGCTGCAATATAGGGATTTAGATCTCACGCCGTAGCGTAGTGGTTAAGGCACTGCGCTACAAGCCGGAAAGTCGAGGGTTCGAGTCCCGGTGGGGTCAGGAGTTTTAAACTGACCCAAATATTCTGGCGGCACTATGGCCCTGGGGTCGACTCAGCCTCTAACGGAAATGAGTGGAAGAGAAGGCCTTATGGCCTTAACTCTGCCAGCTAAAATAAATCATTATTATTATTACCAGACGCTTGTTCTGGGGGTAAAGACGGCCGTCACGCAGGGCTGACAAACCGGCTGACATCAAGTGCCGATTGTCCAGAAAAGTTGGAACCCTAACCTCCCACTACCCCAAGGGCCTCCTGAGGCCTGTAATGGGATACTTTTACCTAGGAGATATTGGAAGAAAAATACTGGAATAGGCAGGACATGTGTTGCGGAGGAAGCAAGAAAGAGGTGCAAGAAAGATTTTAGAAGGGAAACCGGAAGGAAGAACAAAGGTTGGAAGGCAGAAATTAAGATGGTTAGATAAGATTTGGGAAGACTTAAGACAACTAAAGGTGAAAAGGTGAAGTCGAAAAGCTAGTAATAGAGAAGAATGGGCAGTTTGTTATGAAGGAGACCAAGTTTGTCAGAGGACCGTAGAGCCAAAGGAAGGAGAAGACATCAAGTAGCGATTCCAGGTTGAGAAAACCGGCATAACGGCAGGAGAATTCGAAATGCTGACAACATCTCGCCCTTACACTGGCTGATTAATACGTGTGGACAGCAGGCGGCTGGTAGAGGAAGGGCCTGTGGCGTCATGGACTTTGGTTTAATTACAATGAATTAAGATGCCGTGCTTCGCATCCATAAGATTAGTTCTGATTTAACATTTTTAAGAGAAGTTGGGATGTAATGCAGAAAGCTGACGTAAAACTATAATACTTAATGACGTATTTACGACGAATGTAAGAACCAGTTCTCTCTGGTTCTGTCTTACCTGACCGCAGTTCGTCTGCGTATCTAAGTGACGGTAGGTATGTTTAGAGATTTAATTGGAATACCCAAGTGTGAACGTAAAAGAAAACAAAATGGAAATGAAGATCATACTATAACAACAAGAAGCATAGAATAGAAGAATAAACTAATAATGAAAGAAGAGAAGAGAAGAGAAGAGAAAAGAAGAGAAGGAGAAGAGAAGAGGAGAGAGAAAGCGGAAGAGAAGAGAAGAGAAGAGAAGAGAAGAGAAGAGAAGAGAAGAGTAAGAGAAGAGAAGAGATAGAGAAGAGAAGAGAAGAGAAGAGAAGAAGGAGAGAAAGAGAACGAGAAAGAGAAGAGAAGAGAAGTAGAAGAGAAGCGAAGAGAAGAGAAGAGAGAGAAGAGGGAGAGAGGAAGACAACAAGAGAAGACAAGAGAATAAGTTATAATACAATAAAATATTAATACAATATTAATAAATACAATATAATATACATACAATACAATATAATCAATATAATAACATATAATAAGAGAGAGTAAAGGAAGGAGAAGACAAGCAGAATGAGAAGAGAAGAGAAGATATAAGAGAGGAGAAGAGAAGACAAGAGAAAAACAAACAATGATAATACAAACATACAAGAGAAACAAGAGAAGACTCGGAAAGACAAGAGAAGACAAGAGAAGACATGGACAAGAGGAAGACAAGAAAACCTAAAGAGAATGACAAGAGAAGACAAGCAGGACAAGACAAGAGGACACAAGAAAAGACAAGATGAAGGACAAGAGAATGACAAGAGAAGCAAGAGAAGACAAGACAAGGAGAAGAAAAGAGAAGAGAAGACAGGACAATAGAAGAGAAGAGAAGAAGAGAGAAGAGAGAGATAAAAGACAATAGAAGAATATAAGTGAATAGAAGATAATAAATATAATATAATATATAGAGGTAAATATAATACAATATAATACAATACACAATATAAGACAATACAAAATAATACAATATATACAGTAAATACAGATAGAAGACAAGATTAAGACAAGACAGACAAGAGAAGACAATAATAGTACAGGCGAAGACAAGACAAGAACAAGAGAAGACAAGAGAATACAAAGAAACAATATAATACACTAAAGATAATAACAAGATAAGAGATAAAGTACAATATCAGATGAAAATATATAATATAATAAACAATACAAAGATAATGACAGGAGAGAAAAAAGGAGAGAGAGAGAGAAGGATAGAGAAGGAGGAGAGAGAAGACAGAGAAGACAAGACAAGAAAGACAAGACTAGACAAGAGAAGCAAGAGGAAGACAGGAGAAACAAGAGAAGACAATAGAAGGGACAGACAAGAGAAGGACAAGAGAAGACAAGAGAAGAGAAGACAGGACAAGAGAATAAGAAAGAAGAGAGAAGAGGAAAGAGGAAGGAGAGGAGAAAGAGAAGAGAAGAGAAGAGAAGAGAAGAGAAAGAGAAGAGTAAGAGAAGAGGAGAGAAGAGGAAGAGAAGAGAAAGAGATAGAAGAGAAGAGAAGAGAAGAGAAGATGAAGAGAAGAGAAGAGAAGAGAAGAGATGATAAGAGAAGAGAAGAGAAGAGAAGATTAAGAGATAGGAGGAGTAAGAGAAGGAGAAAGAGGAGAAGAGATAGATGAAGAGAGAGAAGAGTAAGAGAAGATGAAAGAGAAAGAAGAGAAGAGAAGAGAAGAGAAGAGAAGAGAAGAGTTAAGAGAATGTAGAGAGGATGAGAGAAGACAAAGAATACAAGGAGAACGACAAGACAAGAGAAGGACCAAAGACAAGACAAGAAGACTAGGAGGAAGACAATAGAAGACAAAGAGAAGACAAGGACAAGGAGAAGACAAGAGAAGACAAGAGAAGAGAAGACAGGACAAGAGAAGAGAATGAGAAGATAATAGAGAAGGGGAGAGAATGAAGAGAATAGAAGAGGGAGGAGAGAGAAAGAGAGAAGAGAAGAGAAGAGAAGAGAAGAGAAGAGAAGAGAGAATAGGAAGAGAAATAGAAGAGAAGAGAAGATAACGAGAATAGAAGAGAATAGAAGAGAAGGAAGAAATAGAAGGAGAATAGAAGAGAAGAGAAGAGAAGAGAATATGAAGAGAAGGATAAGAGAATGAGTAAGAAGATAATGATAATATGAATATATATAATATAATATAATATAATATAATATAATAGAATATAATATAATATAATATAATATAATATAATATAATATAATATAATATAATATAATAGAATAGAGTATAAAATAATATTAGTATAATACAATACAATATAATACAATACAATATAATACAATATAATATAATATATTCGGAAGAAGAAGAAGATATTAGTATAATATAATACAATATAATACAATACAATACAATATAATACAATATAATACAATATAATACCATATAATATAGTATAATATAATGTAATATAATATAATCATAATAATGATAATTACAATGATAACAATATATATAGATTTCAGGATTTAACAATGTTGATATTTTTCCGGCACCAATGATTTGTCTTCAATTTCGCCTTATAATTTCCCTCCATTCGTCTCTATTATAACACATTTCTTCCTCTATTTTCCAGTCCTTCAAAGTTTCTCTAATCCACCAGGGTAAGGTGAAGATATAATAATACCTAACTAACTAACTCAAAGGCACTGTTGAACCCGAAGGTTCATGAGCGTGCGGACATAAGCTCTCCATACATCCGAGCTAATGTTTTCCAATCATCCCCTGTATAATGTACTTTCCTCAAATCATGGTTAATGTTGTTCTCCCACTTCAATCTTCGTCTATCAACTGGGCGTTTTCCCTCTGGTTTTCCTACGAGAAGCCTCCATGCAAGTCTTTCATTCCCCATACGTGCAACATGTCCTGCCCAACGCAGTCTACGAGACTTAACTGTTCTTATTATATCTGGCTTCCTATAAAGACCATGTAGTTCATTGTTATCTAATCTTCTCCATTCACCTGTCTGTTCATCTCTCTTTGGTCCAAAAATTTTCCTAAGAACTTCATTCTCAAAAACTCGTAATCTCCTTTCCTCCCTTAAAGTAAGAGTCCATGTTTCACATCCATACAATATAACTGCTAGAATAACAGTTTTATATATTTTCAATTTAACGTTTTTTAAAAGGAGTTGGAACGACAAAAGTCCCTGTAATACATAATAGCACGCATTTCCAGAATTGAGCCTATGTTTAATTTCTTTGTGCATCTCATTCCTATTTGTAATTATTGTTCGTAGGTAATTGAATTAAGACTGGAGGGCAAATATTCACAAACTGGTACAATGATTTTATGAGTTTTTTTACGAGTATCTTTGATCTTTTTATACGTGGGATAGAGTCCCTGTGCTTTGTTTAAGAACTACTAAATCAAATCGAAGTAACAAGATCTGCCTGAAATCGGAACCACAGGTCTATAGATGACTGTTCAGCACGTGTCATTGATATTACGTCATCAAGGACAGAGGCAACGACTTTTTTTACTTCTTCACACTTGACAGACACGCGATTGTGCTGTTAATTGAGATCCAGGGTGCGCCTCGGGCAATGCCAGTTTCTGTTGCTAACACTGGACATGTAAAGGCAGGTTCAGACAACCCCCTTCATTTCAATCTCAGCTACATTTTGCTCTCTTTATATTTTCCTTTTAGCGAATTACAAAGGAATGTAACTATTGAGGTTGTTCTCAAGAAAAATATATAAATCTTCACCGATCCTCCCTATTATCCTAGACACACTGTTATTGGCGTTCCATGGAAAGTACCCAGTAAGAACACAAATAGTAATATATCACAGGATTGATGATCGGGGCAAGAGGTACTATAACAGGATCCTTAGCTAAATTTTGGAATTCCTTAGATTTGGACAGAGTGTATCTTTCTAAAATTGCCATCGCTGCCATTAGAGGATCAATTTCAATTTTAAGAAACCATCTATACAAATGATGATGTTGATGAAGATTTTCGGGCTGTAGGCCGTGGTCGTGAGGCTTGTAGTTCCCCGACGTTTCGCCAAAGACTGCGTCTGGCATCCTCAAGGGTTGTCTTGAGTGGCTTGTAGTTCCCCGACGTTTCGCCAAAGACTGCGTCTGGCATCCTCAAGGGTTGTCTTGAGTGGCTTGTAGTTCCCCGACGTTTTGCCAAAGACTGCGTCTGGCATCCTCAAGGGTAGTCTTGAGTGGCTTGTAGTTCCCCGACGTTTCGCCAAAGACTGCGTCTGGCATCCTCAAGGGTTGTCTTGAGTAGCTTGTAGTTCCCCGACGTTTCGCCAAAGACTGCGTCTGGCATCCTCAAGGGTTGCCTTGAGTGGCTTGTAGTTCCCCAACGTTTCGCCAAAGACTGCGTCTGGCATCCTCAAGGGTAGTCTTGAGTGGCTTGTAGTTCCCCGACGTTTCGCCAAAGACTGCGTCTGGCATCCTCAAGGGTTGTCTTGAGTGGCTTGTAGTTCCCCAACGTTTCGCCAAAGACTGCGTCTGGCATCCTCAAGGGTTGTCTTGAGTGGCTTGTAGTTCCCCGACGTTTCGCCAAAGACTGCGTCTGGCATCCTCAAGGGTTATCTTGAGTGGCTTGTAGTTCCCCGACGTTTCGCCAAAGACTGCGTCTGGCATCCTCAAGGGTTGTCTTGAGTGGCTTGTAGTTCCCCAACGTTTCGCCAAAGACTGCGTCTGGCATCCTCAAGGGTTGTCTTGAGTAGCTTGTAGTTCCCCGACGTTTCGCCAAAGACTGCGTCTGGCATCCTCAAGGGTTGTCTTGAGTGGCTTGTAGTTCCCCAACGTTTCGCCAAAGACTGCGTCTGGCATCCTCAAGGGTTGTCTTGAGTGGCTTGTAGTTCCCCGACGTTTCGCCAAAGACTGCGTCTGGCATCCTCAAGGGTTGTCTTGAGTGGCTTGTAGTTCCCCAACGTTTCGCCAAAGACTGCGTCTGGCATCCTCAAGGGTTGTCTTGAGTGGCTTGTAGTTCCCCGACGTTTCGCCAAAGACTGCGTCTGGCATCCTCAAGGGTTGTCTTGAGTGGCTTGTAGTTCCCCGACGTTTCGCCAAAGACTGCGTCTGGCATCCTCAAGGGTTGTCTTGAGTGGCTTGTAGTTCCCCAACGTTTCGCCAAAGACTGCGTCTGGCATCCTCAAGGGTTGTCTTGAGTGGCTTGTAGTTCCCCGACGTTTCGCCAAAGACTGCGTCTGGCATCCTCAAGGGTTGTCTTGAGTGGCTTGTAGTTCCCCAACGTTTCGCCAAAGACTGCGTCTGGCATCCTCAAGGGTTGTCTTGAGTGGCTTGTAGTTCCCCGACGTTTCGCCAAAGACTGCGTCTGGCATCCTCAAGGGTTATCTTGAGTGGCTTGTAGTTCCCCGACGTTTCGCAAAGACTGCGTCTGGCATCCTCAAGGGTTGTCTTGAGTGGCTTGTAGTTCCCCAACGTTTCGCCAAAGACTGCGTCTGGCATCCTCAAGGGTGTCTTGAGTGGCTTGTAGTTCCCCAACGTTTCGCCAAAGACTGCGTCTGGCATCCTCAAGGGTTGTCTTGAGTGGCTTGTAGTTCCCCGACGTTTCGCCAAAGACTGCGTCTGGCATCCTCAAGGGTTATCTTGAGTGGCTTGTAGTTCCCCGACGTTTCGCCAAAGACTGCGTCTGGCATCCTCAAGGGTTGTCTTGAGTGGCTTGTAGTTCCCCGACGTTTCGCCAAAGACTGCGTCTGGCATCCTCAAGGGTTGTCTTGAGTGGCTTGTAGTTCCCCAACGTTTCGCCAAAGACTGCGTCTGGCATCCTCAAGGGTTGTCTTGAGTGGCTTGTAGTTCCCCAACGTTTCGCCAAAGACTGCGTCTGGCATCCTCAAGGGTTGTCTTGAGTGGCTTGTAGTTCCCCGACATTTCGCCAAAGACTGCGTCTGGCAAGACAGACAACCCTTGAGGATGCCAGACGCAGTCTTTGGCGAAACGTCGGAGAACTACAAGCCTCACGACCACAGCCTACTCAAGACAACCCTTGAGGATGCCAGACGCAGTCTTTGGCGAAACGTCGCGGAACTACAAGCCTCACGACCGCGTCCTACAGCCCGAAAATCTTCTTCAAGATCATCATAGCAACTCCGGCCGTGAAAGTCTACGTGAATACATCTATACAAAATTTCTACTTTATAGTATGTATAGTTCAATTACGGGGCACGTCGTAGCGTAGTGGTTAAAGCACTGAGCTACAAGCTGGAGGGTCGAGGGTTCAAGTCCCGTTGGGGTCAGGATTTTTAAACTGACCCAAACCCTCTGGCGGCACTATGGCCCTGAGATCGACTCAGCCTCTAACGGAAATGAGTGCCGGACGCTTGTTTTGGGGATAAAGGCGGCCGTCACGCAGGGCTGACAACCCGGCTGACATAAAAGTGCCGATTGTCTAGAAAAAGTGGGAGCCTTAACCTCCTACTACCCCAAGGGCCTCCGGGCCTGTTGTGGAATCTTTTTTACTTTATACTTCAATTACAATTTGAAATTTTTAAATGTATTTACAAAATGTATTTCATCAATTTCAATAATTAATTGTCTGTATCACTTTGTCCTTGAGGCTCCTCTAATGAGGAAAGTTGTATATAAAAACATTACTAGCTAATACCCGGTGTGCGCTGCTGCGCCTAAATAAATGATAATGTGTTTTTACGTTTAGTTGAATAAGTAAAAGGAATAATAATTATAAATTTGCTCTCCTCGTTATTGCAGCTAAAACAACAATAAACTAATTAATTCTATTTCCAAATTACCTTTCATACAATCCAAATAGTAAATAAAATTTCATATTCCATCATCATCATGGACAAATTCGTTTTAGGCCATGTGGCCTGTACGGTAAACCTAACGAAGATGGTCTTGATCTTTCCACCGATGTTTTGGTCTTCTTTGGTCCCTATGTCCAGTTGGGGTATATTGGAATGCCAATTTTGGAAGTCTATTTCTTGCCATTCTCCTCAGATGATTTTTCCATTCTTGTTGGTATCTTTGTATATCTTCATTTAAACTTGTTACTCCAAGTTTTCCTCTGATAATAGCGTTCTTTTGGTGATCCAGTCTATTAACTCCTAACAATGATCGTAAGAAGCGCGCATTTGGCTTACTTGGAGTTTATGAGAGTTTCTTTTATTTAAAATCCAAATTTCACTTCCGTATTTTAGAGCAGCTTTTGATGTGATGTTATGTAATCTTAGTTTTGTCTCTGTCCTCATCTGTTTACCAAAATGTCTTCGTATTACCCCATTAATTTTATTATATTTTTGTAATTTTGAATCAATGTCACTCTTATACTCTGCAAATACACTTCCTAAGTAAGAGAAATCTGACACTTGTCCTATTTCATATTCCAAAATGTAATATTCAAGCAATCACTATAAGTAAAGCTATATCGTAATTATTTTTAGATACAACGTGCTGATTGCCCGGGAATCTACTTATCCCGATCTTCTTGGCATCAATGAAAGACAAAAATGGTTATTGTGAGTTATCCGTAAAAGATAAACATATGCTGTCGCAGACTTTTTTGTAGAGTTTTTTTTTAAATATTCAATTCTGTGTACATTCATTTGGTGTATTTGTTATGGTTTAGGCAGCGTAAGCCATTTAAGCGTTAAAAAGGGACTTTAATTCACTTTTTTCACTACAAAGGGTGATTTTTAGAGGTGAAGGGGTTGGGTATCACAACTCTCTTATAGCCTATTACCCATCCAAGTGTTTTGTGCAGGCGGAAAATATGTTAACTAACAAACTGTCTTTCTCTTTCTATTCCTTACTATGTTGCCACTTCCTGTCCTCTGTATTATGTTGTTTGATTGGCAGGTAGAGAGCTGACAAATACTATATATTTTAATGATCCGTCGTTCTGCGCGGTCAGTGGCAGAATGACTAACTTGACAACACTGTTACTTTTGGGGTTACGTCTAGGAATGAGCTGTCCCTTCCTTGCCCTTCTCATTGCATGTTGCCACTTGTGGTTTATTGTGAGGCTGGTGACAGAGAGGCGACAAATACTGTGATTTTAAATGATCCGACCGCTTGAGCGTTCCGTGCTTAAATTACTAATTTGACACCATGTTAAGATCTTTCACACGTGTTTAGAGATTCTCCCCCCACATTTGAAGTTAAAAATTTTCAATACGTGATCGGATGTACAGTTTTCTCCTACATCCCTTCCACAGATTCAGTAGATCAGCGACACTAGCGCTAAAACTCTTCCCCTCCGCCCGTGAACAGTTAAATTGGATGTGTAATATGTTCATCCCGGGAATCTCCTGAACATTTTGCAAAAAGCCCCATCTCAATCGGATGAACAGTACGGCCGCGCATAAAGTGCGAACAAACAAACAAACATCCATTTTTATGTATTAGATTCCTTAATAATAATAATTACAAGAAGAATTAATCGTTATATCACTCAAGAAATTTGATTTATTCAAGTCGACGTTTCAATCTCCTTGTGTGAGATCATTTTCAAGACATTTGACATTTACATTTGTAATGCATAGTTACCATCGCCAATACATTTTTAACAAATATTTTAAATCATAAATTCAATTTTAAATTTGTAATTTAAAAAAAATTGTCTTGGTGATGGTAACTATGTAAAACTAAATATATGGTCACACATAGAAATACATTATATAATGGAAGTGGACAGTTAATGACAAATGAGGGAGATTTTGAGGAAATGGCTGAATTCAAATACCTAGGAACAATAATCACAAATAGGAATGAGATGTACAATGAAATTAAACATAGGCTCAATTCTGGAAATGCGTGTTATTATGCATTGCAGAGACTTGTAACTGTTTCCCTCTGGTTTAAAACATATATTGTTACCGCCAGGTAGAGCCGGGGAGTTGTTGTTAGAGGCTTCTAAGACGCCGCTCCAATCATCAAAAACTGAAAACAGTTCTCTGCCAATAATTTCTTCGCATTTTTAAATGAAGTTTCAATGTCTACTCCACAGGGATACAATTATCTTAACAGCGTTGCAACTTTCGTCTTTTGCAGTATCTTTAATCGGTAAAAATTTATTCTAGTGTATAAAATGTGACAATGCCGCTTGATGTGCTAAATAGACCTACCTGACCACAAAGCAACCAAAGCGTCAATAAACTATAGTCCGTTTAGTTGAATGCAGGCTTTCACGGCCGGTAATCATAATGTTGAGTGATTCCGGGTTATGTGGCCGTGGTCCATAGTTGGTGTTGAAACCAGACCAGGAAACACGCCTAGAAGCACTCGCCACTGAAGATGCCCTCCGCAGTTGAGGGCGAAACGTCTGGTATCAACACCAACTATGGACCACGGCCACATAACCCGGAATCACTCAACATTATAGTCCGTTTGTTCAGTTAGGAGAATCTTCCCGCGCAAATATTTGAAGGGATTAGGGGAGACGGTGAATTCTCTGTGTACTTGAAGGCCAGCGTCAGGTATAGGAAGGGTCGGAAATTCTTTCTTTGGAAGGTATTGCACACTTTTGTATTGCATTTAGTGGTGAGTTGACGTATGAATTGTGCTACGCGAAGTATTTATTTCAGCGATGAGTGTAAACATATTTTAGAAACTTGGGCTAGTTGCTCCCACTTTCCGACTGGACGTGCAGCAACCGTTTGAAAATATACGCGGGAAGATTCTCTTAATTGAGCAAACGGACTATAAATGACTGACCCGACTATAATATCTTGTGGAGCAGTAGTTGTTCTATAAATCTGTAATATTGAAATTCTCGAAATAGCAATATTTTATGAGTGCATTCACTGTGTATCACATTTAAAGGTGTTCAGTAGGATTTGTTTAGACGGTGGAACTGGGAAGTACTCGAACATCCACCAAAATCACCGGACATCAATCCTTGTGACTTATTCACAAAGATCATAAAATCTCTGCGATGCAATCGATTTCAATCAACAGTTGATATCCAAATAGCTGTAACTCCGCCTTCCAGGCGCCCTAACCTCAGACGTGGGTTGCAAATTACGCCATTGCCAGTAGAGTACACCAGAAATGTCGTAATGACAACCTGGGGCATTGAATAATAAAAAGAAAAACATTACATGAAGCGAGAACTTCGCTTTGAAATCGGTTGGGGAGCCGGGTGCGACCAGCGGGCCGCCATTTGGGCAACCTTGTTCTAAAGAGTTTTTCTTTGAGCGGAAAAAGTATATTAAGTAAATAATAATCACAGATGAAGGAAAAACCGATTACGCAACAATAGAGAATCACGTTGTAATATAAAACATACTGTAGATGTAAAGTGAACTAGACGAGTCTCTTGTTACAAAAACTGAACTTGAATGGATGCCAGTAAAATATTGATGTCTTACCTAACTTCCCATACTGCAGGCTTCTCTTCAATAATGCAATTTTGCACACTGAAGACTATTAAGGCTATTCTAGCGAAAACGACTGTTTATTTAATCTTGTAATAACACAATAACATATTATCTTAAGCATCATCATCATCATAGTACATTCACGAATTTAGGCCATTTGTTGACCTGTTTCGGCCTCAAGAGAAACACCATCCAAAAGTCTTTTGAGTGGACGTCCTGGTCTTCTTCTTCTTCCTGCAGGTTGATATCTTAACATTTGTTTTGGTATTCTGTGATCTTCCATTCGATGAACATATTGCATCCATCTTGACTTATAATCAGAAATTTTGTTTTCTAAAGATTCCATGTGTAATTCTTCTAAGATGTCTTCATTTTTTTGTGATCTAGTAGTGTGTATCCTGCAGTCCTCCGAAGATATCTCATTTCAGCAGATCTAAGTATCTGTATATCCTTCTGTTTCAACGTCCATACTTCGCTACCATACAAAAGAGTTGGAAGAGCCAGTGTTTTATACACTTTCAGTCTTGAATGCTTTTGGACTAACTGTGGCTTGAAGATAGAATTTATTAACCCTAAAATTCTTAAAAATTTAGATATTTTTGCATTTACATCCTTTTCTTCTTCATATGAGATATTGCATCCTAGATATGTAAAATTATTCACCTGCTCCAAAATTTTATTGTCCAGTGTAATTTTATTCTGACAGGATCTACACCTTGAAATGCCATAATTTTGTTGTTTTTCTGTAGATATCTTTAATCCATATTCTTCTGTAATTTTGTTAAGTTCATACAGACCTTTCTGTAGATTATCTACGGAATTTGCTATTATTATTGGTCATCTGCAAACAATAGGGTGTTTAATTTTCTATTTTCTGATATTCTTATTCCAAATTTATATGTTTTGTTCCAGCAACATATTACTTCATTGATATAAATTGCAAAGAGTGTTGGGGATAGGGGGGCAGCCTGTCTCACACCACGATTTATAATTCCTTCTTCAGAAAATCTGTTATTTAATTTAATCTTTATGGTGTTGTCTTTGTAAATATTTTGTATGTTCTGCCGAAGTAAATTTGGTATATTTCTGTCTTCCAATATATTTAAGAGTTTTGATCTCTTGACTGTGTCGAATGCTTTTTCAAAATCTATGAAAACAAAATGTGTTTCTAAGTTGAATTCTCTTCTTTTTTCAAGCAATAGTTTAACAGAAAATGCTGAATCAACACAAGATCGTCCTTTCCTAAATCCATTTTGACATTCCATAAGGAATTTTTCACTGAAACTTTTCAATTTTCCATTTAAAATGCCTGCATAAATTTTGTAGCATGTGTTTAACAAACTGATTCCCCTATAGTTGTCCATTTTTCTCTTGTCTCCTTTCTTGAACAGGGGTATAACAATGTTATAATTATGTTAAGCAAAATGGATAAATATAAGGTTCGAGTTAATAATTTTGGTTAGCTTTTTCAGTTTAAGACAGATGTGGGCTATACTTTCAGTTTTTAACGTATTCCCATATGTTATACTCACAGTTAAGTTGTAATGTTTCATACATTTAATATGTTTTTTTAAATTATTATTTCCATCTAAATTTGTCATTCAGTTTTCAGGTATTTTCCGCACTTTTGTCGGATTAAAGACCACACACGCTATCCCCGGGCCACTCAATGACATCTATACGAAAACAAGTGTAACTAAAAATTAGTATGGTTGAATATCTCTCTTAGGGAAGAATACGTAAGTCTCGTTGAGACATGTAAGGTAGATAGATAGATAGATAGATAGATAGATATCTGCCATAAAATAACACTGAGCAACAAAAAATAAACTTTTTTTTTGTCTCAGAAAGAACAATATGTGATTCTGATAGTATTTTTTCTCCTGAATTCAAATATGATATCAGGGTTTGTCAATCACGCAAGGTTTCCGAGAGACAGGAATTTATAATTTCAAACACTTTAATATTTTCTACATTCGTAACTGCACAATATTCGAACATTCGGACTCACCTAGAAAGTAAGAAATGACGATTTTCTGCTATATTTCGCCTGTAGAACATCCCTCTTGATGGTCCAACAATAATCGGCCAACATATTAGGATACCATTTGCCTTCATATCTCTTTTCCATAGCTGAAATCTCCTGAGTTAGCTCATTTGGTTTTATTTTACAATGGACAAATGGACGAAAAAAATATTTATTAAAAAGTAGTTATTTAAATCCATTAATTGAAATTGAAATAAGAAAAACTGTGGGTGATGGAGAAATTCCGAATACATATTTGAAAACACGATAAAAAAACTGCATTAAGTACAAGTATTGGTACTCATGAGACAAAAATCATGTTGACCAGTGGTATCCATTCATCTCAGTGTCAGTGGGGAAGACACAAGGCCATTCATAAAAAGTAAGATTGGAACAGTATTCACTCTAGGTACAAGTTGTTACATAAAGTTACATTACAATATTGTACTTGAAGAATGCACGCCTCAGGTCATCCAGGAACTCTCCGTAAGGTCAAGGCTACAAAGTTTAAAGCTCTACCACGACTAAACAAAACTAATAAAGCGTGTTGTTTTAGTTTTTTAAAACTATTATTTATTTTTTAGTTTTAATATTTTACAGAATAAGATAAAAATGTAAATATCTTTAAATTCGATACTATTGTAGTATGATCTAAAATTAATACTCTTCTAAAAAATAAACCCCTCCCAGCCGGATTTGAGCCAGCGACCTATTGATTACAGAAATTATATAGCCTACAACTAGAGTTCACCGCTCTACCAACTGAGCTTTTACAACGATTGACTGAACAGTCGACAAGTCCGTAACCTATTATACCAGTTTTCATTTTTTTGATTTTCAGATGATTCTGGCCAGGATTTTAGAAAATAAATATGAAATTACTGTATTGTCACGGGTCCTCTACAAGTATAAAGTTTCAAGTCGAGCCAATGATTTTAAGTTGGCGAAAATCGCATTGAAAGATTCCGTTACATAGATAGATACATAGATAGATATATAGATAGATAGATAGACAGACAGACAGACAGACAGATAGATAGATAGATAGATAGATAGATAGATAGATAGATAGATAGATAGATAGATAGATAGATAGACAGACAGATAGATAGATAGATAGATAGATAGATAGATAGATAGATAGATAGATAGATAGATAGATAGATAGATAGATAGATAGATAGATAGATAGATAGATAGATAGATAGATAGATAGATAGATAGATAGATAGATAGATAGATAGATAGATAGATAGATAGATAGATAGATAGATAGATAGATAGATAGATAGATAGATAGATAGATAGATAGATAGATAGATAGATAGATAGATAGATAGATAGATAGATAGATAGATAGATAGATAGATAGATAGATAGATAGATAGATAGATAGATAGATAGATAGATAGATAGATAGATAGATAGATAGATAGATAGATAGATAGATAGATAGATAGATAGATAGATAGATAGATAGATAGATAGAAGTAGATAGATAGATAGATAGATAGATAGATAGATAGATAGATAGATAGATAGATAGATAGATAGATAGATAGATAGATAGATAGATAGATAGATAGATAGATAGATAGATAGATAGATAGATAGATAGATAGATAGATAGATAGATAGATAGATAGATAGATAGATAGTAGATAGATAGATAGATAGATAGATAGATAGATAGATAGATAGATAGATAGATAGATAGATAGATAGATAGATAGATAGATAGATAGATAGATAGATAGATAGATAGATATAGATAGATAGATAGATAGATAGATAGATAGATAGATAGATAGATAGATAGATAGATAGATAGATAGATAGATAGATAGATAGATAGATAGATAGATAGATAGATAGATAGATAGATAGATAGATAGACAGATAGACAGATAGACAGATAGACAGATAGACAGATAGACAGATAGACAGATAGACAGATAGACAGATAGACAGATAGACAGATAGACAGATAGACAGATAGACAGATAGACAGATAGACAGATAGACAGATAGACAGATAGACAGATAGACAGATAGACAGATAGACAGATAGACAGATAGACAGATAGACAGATAGACAGATAGACAGATAGACAGATAGATAGATAGATAGATAGATAGATAGATAGATAGATAGATAGATAGATAGATAGATAGATACAGGTCAAGCTAATATAAAGCGTGTAAAAAGGAGGATGAAAGCGGACATCCCTGTCTTACACATCTATTTATTGTTGCTGTTGTATTCTTTACTATCATTATTTAAATCCAAATTTACTGATATCTAAGTTCCACACAATGAAAATACTACCTGGATAAGAACTAATTTCAGCATTTTATATGTACAACCTTTGAAATGATTAATAGCGCACATGTAACTTTCCAGAACGAAACTATTGCGCATTGAAAGAGGGGCTTGGAAATTGTAAGGAAACGAGAGGGAAAACAACTAGTACTAAGACCCAAAATGAGCTCGGAGAATTATATTAACCTTAGAATTTATGAGATACTATTTAACTCATGCCCCAAATGGGAGTCAATGACCAATCACATTTCAATGATTTTTTATTTACAACCAATCACAGTCGTGTTTCACCTAGAATTTACCAACTAAAGTTCATCATATTAAAGAAAGCACCTCCTTTTTGACATTCTGAATAGGTCATAGCATTATTTTGCAGTGAAATAAGAATACGGCTACCAGATTGTATATATAGTGCATAAATGTCAGCAGAAAGTGCATGCGATAGATAATATAAAAATATTTGTAACAATTGATTATACCACAAAAAAAACACTGTTTCAACTTTTTTAAACGAATTATTTTCCAGGAAATAACGTGCAGAAAAATATAATTGACACATTTACATCATAGGACCTCAAATTAATTAATACCTATAACGTTGGTTATAAATTTCTCCACTAGGGTGCATTCTTACAATATTGCGATCCTTTGGCAATAAATAATATGATCTGGTTGCAGTGATAAACAAAGGAAGGAAATGAAGTGTACCAATCGTTTCTCATTTGTTTTCAAACATCGCCGTTTACATTAAATATATAAATATTTTAAAATAAATATATTCAAATAATGATTTGTGAGTAAACAGCTTAATTTTATTCGTTAAATAGTCCTAACAAATGCCACTCTTGATTTCCAAATTCTCTAGATAAATTCATTCCTCACTTCGTGAGTCGTGAATTTATCGATAATTTGGAAATCACTCGTGGCATTACTTATGATAAATTATACAGAGTGAATGGAATGTATTAGCTCAGGATAGCTATGGCCATGAACCATTGTGTTTGATAGCAGCAATAACTGAGTGGGACGAATCTATAGAGCATATCCGGATTCAGTACGATATGACGATAATTTATTGTTTTGGTGAACAATAGGCCATAACTCACAAGAAATTAAGTTCAAGACCAAAGATTATAGGAACGGTTTTGCGTATCTTGTTCCTTGCTACCTCATATGATGACCAAATACAAATGTGAAGGCGTTTTTACATCGGCTCAACTCTGGAAATGCGTGCTATTATGCATTACGACTTTCACGTCCCAACTCCTTTCAAAAAACGTTAAACTGAAAATATATAAAACTGTTATTCTGCCAGTTATATTATATGCAGTCCACCGCTGTGGTCTCGAGGTAGCGTGCTGTCTTGTCACGCAGCGAGCCAGGGTTCGATCCACGGTCGGGGTAATTTTTCTGGGTGAGGTTTTTATCGGGGTTTTTCCTCACCTGTAAGACAAATGTCAGGAAAACTTTAAGGCCAAAACGGTCCCCGAAAGCATATGACCATCATAATCATTATCATCATCATCCTTCACCGGTGTGGAAAGCAAGGGGAAGCTACCACACCTACGATTCCCTAAAGCTGCAAGCATAGCATGAAAATGCTATGATTGCAGTGAAGGACCTGCCTTCGGGCAGAATTACTATGGGTGGATATTATATGAATGCGAAACATGGACTCTTACTTTAAGACAGGAAAGGAGATTACAAGTATTTGAGAATAAAGTTCTTAGGAAATGCTTTGCACCAAAGAGAGATGAACAGACAGGTGAATGGAGAAGACTACATACAGTAAGCTACATGGTCTTTATAGGAAGCCAGATATAATAAGAACAGTTAAGTCTCGTAGACTGGCATTGGCAGGAAATGTGGAAACTTCTTGTAGCAAAAACCAGACGGAAAACGCCCAGTTGGTAGACCAAGAATTAAGTGGGAGAATAACATTAACTATGATTTGAGGGAAGTAGATTATACAGGGGATGATTGGAAAACATTAGCTCAGGATAGGGATATATGGAGAACTTATGTCCGCGCGGCCATGAACATATGAGTTCGATAGTGCCAGTGAGTTAGTTAGTTAGGCTGGTAAAATGTTTAATTACAATTACTTAATTTTCCATTCCATTAGCACAATTTAACTCTCACCTCATAGTTACATGCCAGACGCCACCCGGACCTTACTGTACAGTGGTTCCATCTGTCGGGAGAGGGATTTTAAACTATGGACCACAAGGACATGGAGGGGATCCACGAATAAATTATTAAACAACTTTCAAGAATAGAAACCAAACGTCCGTCGTTATGGCGTAATCAGAGGAGTTCCTCGCCTTCTACTCCGACAACTCGGGTTCGATTCTTGATGGGGTAGGTAATTTTAAATCTTCATCTTGGGTCTGGATATGTGACCTGTTCTTGTGTTTATATGTGCGAATAAGGTAAAACAAGAAGGAAAAACAACGCAAAAGAAAGAAAACAAGAAAGAAAAAAGTGTACGCAATGAATTGATAGTAGGCCTATATTATGATGCGAGGTTGGGAAGTGGTTTTTACAGAAGCGAGGAAACGTTTAAAAACCGAGCAATAGCTCGGTTTTTAATTTCCGAGATTCTGTAAAACACTTTGCAAACGTGCGTTGTACATTTTTTTTTTGCGCGATGGTGTTTTCAAAATAGTAAATAATAGTAAAATAATAACATCTTTGTTGAAAATATTTGCTTTCATTGTAAACAACAGACTAACGTTAACAGTGTGAGCAATGTTTATTAGCTGAGACTACAGCAGGGCGTGACACCAATCAGTCATAAAATGGCGGCAAGTACGAATTTATTGTTTTATATTGTTTCAAATAAAGTTCAGTTCATTTAAAATGCAGAGATTTGTTTCGTATAATGTATATTAACACTACCTTTTGCATATAGTCTATTTTTGTATATCATTGTACATAGTATACATAAAGGTCAGTGGTTTTACTTCCCGCACGAGGTTTGTAAGATGTAATATTACAGTATAGTTATTTAGGTTGGCAACTCCGAAATGTAGGAAGTTGAACTTTCAATCATGGTCGCCACTGCTGTAAGCACGACAAGACGCACTATCGCACAAAAAAGTAATACTTACTTACTCACTGGCACTATCGAACCCGTAGGTTCATGGCCGCGCGGTCATAAGCTCTCCATACATCCCTATCCTGAGCTAATGATTTCCAATCATTCCCTGTATAATCTGCTTCCCTCAAATCATAGTTAATGTTGTTCTCCCACCTCATTCTTGGTCTACCAACTGGGCGTTTTCCCTCTGTCTTTCCTACAAGAAACTTCCATGCACGTCTTTTATTCCCCATACGCGCAACATGTCCTGCCCATCGCAGTCTACGAGACTTAACTGTTCTTATTATATCTGGCTTCCTATAAAGACCATGTAGTTCATTGTTTTGTAGTCTTCTCCATTCACCTGTCTGTTCATCTCTCTTTGGTCCAAAAATTTTCCTAAGAACTTTAATCTCAGAATAGCTGGTAAATATCCTTTCCTTCCTTAAAGTAAGAGTCCATGATTTCGGCATCCCATATAATATAACTGGTAGACTTTGGCATGGGTTCCCTGAAGTATTCCCCGCCCGGAGAACCGAATGGGGAACACATTTGTACATCCGGATAAAATTTTACCACCAGATAAACACAGCACTTCCGCATATTCCTTGACGGTTGTTTTTGATACGCGGTGAAAGATCGTCACTCCTTCGCCCAAGGTACTTTTTTTCTTCGAGACCAGTTCCGGCATAGGTAACCCTAATCGGCAGCAATTCTAACCGCCGGCATAGCTCTCCAGACACATCATTTAAGCACGCAAGGCCACCCACACCACGACAAGGTAAAGATACCATGGAGGGACAAAAAATAAATAGAATCGGAAAAAATTATAAATATATTAAAAGAAGAAGAAGAAGTAATATGAAAAAATCAATTCAATATGTGACCAATACAGCCTCATGTGCCATGTATCCTTTTATCTTTACCTTGTCGTAGTGGAGTGGCTTGCATGCTTAAATGACCCTGAGATGCTGGCGCTAGCACTGCTGCAGAAAGGGTTATCCATACCGTATAAAGTCAGACGAAAAAAGTACCTTGGTCGAAAGAGTCACAATCTTCTACCGTAAAAATGTAACCGTCAAGAAACGTGGACTTTGGTTCCACGTGATAGGAGAGCTTATGTCCGCGCGGCTCTGAACCTACAGGTTCGACAGTGTGTCAGTTTTTCTCATAACAACACAGACTCCGTCTGAACTCACTTGGCACTAACACAAGTAGTTTAAGATGGAGACAGATTCTTTAATTAATTTCTTCCGATTCTAACCTTAGTATACCTTTTTTTAAGTTTTTATATGCTGTGGTCTCGGGGTAGCGTGCTGCCTTGTCACGCAGCGGGCCCGGGTTCGATCCCCGGTCGGGACAGTTTTTCTGGGTGAGATTTTTATCGGGGTTTTTTCCTCACCTGTAAGACAAATGTCAGGAACACTTTAAGGTCCAAACGGTCCCCGAAATCATATGGCCATCGCAATCATCATCATTCATATTCATCTTAGGTTAAACTTAGGATTAGGGACTCTCCTGGCACACCATTATCATCATCATCACCCGTCATATCATCGGGGCAACTTAACCCCGCCTTCCAGGCGCCCTAACCTCAGAAGTGGGTTACAAGTACGCCATGCCAGGAGAGACGCCAGAATGTCGAAAGACAAACCTGGGGCATTTAAATATATATATATTCATAAATTTGTTTGTAATGGTTGGAATATAAAAAAATATACTCGTACAATTAATTGTAAATATCTACAAATAGTTGCTAAAATATACAGAAATATTAAAATTATCTTCAAATAATGTGAATATATTACGTATTTTCTACTCCATTCTATTGACGTAACTTTACCTCTCGCCTTATAGGACTTTTTAAGTGCCACGCGACACTCGGGCCTTACAGTGGCATGACCTTTAAGGTGAGGGATCTTAACTATGGACCACACAAGGACATCTATGAATGAGGGATCAGCTCAATGTCGGGGCCCTCTCCGAAACAACACAACATTAAGGCGAAACACACCATTCACACAGACATTCATACTAAACATGGCGAATGTGATAATGATGTTCAGATGACATTCGGGGACCGTCTGGACCTTAAAATATCCTGACATTTGTCGTACAGTTAAAAAAAGAAAACATTATCACCCAGGAAAGTTGTCCGGTCCGGTGAACGATCTCTGTCCCACCCAAATTCTTCTCAATTTCCTTTAGATTCACAATTGTCTAAATAACTAACTCACTGGCTCTCAGTAGATCCCTACACTGAGCTAATGTTTTCTACTCAACCCCTGTATAATCTACCTCCGTGAAATTATGGTTAATGTATTCTCCCATCTCATTCTTGGCCTACCTACTGGACCCTTTCTCTATGGGTCCTGCAAGGAGTTTAAATGTCCCTATTTAATTTCCCAGTCGTACCACATGTCCCGTCCATCGCAGTCTACGAGACTTAACTGTTCTTATTATATCTGGCTTCCTATAAAGATCATGTAGCTCACTGTTATGAATTCTTCTCCATTCGCATCTATGTTCGTCTCTCTCTCTCTTTGGTCCAAAAATGTTCCTAAGGACTTTATTCTCAAATTTTCGTAATATTTTCTCTTCCCTTAAAGTAAAAGTCAATGTTTCGCGTCCGTATAATACAACTGGGAGAATAACAGTTTTATATATTACTTACTCTTACTTACTCACTGGCACTATCGAACCCGTAGGTTCATGGCCGCGCGGACATAAACTCTCCATACATCCCTATCCTGAGCTAATGCTTTCCAATCATTCCCTGTATAATCTACTTCCCTCAAATCATAGTTAATGTTATTCTCCCACCTCATTCTTGGTCTACCAACTGGGCGTTTTCCCTCTGGCTTTCCTACAAGAAGCTTCCATGCAAGTCTTTCATTCCCCATACGTGCAACATGTCCTGCCCATCGCAGTCTACGAGACTTAACTGTTCTTATTATATCTGGCTTCCTATGAAGACCATGTAGTTCATTGTTATGTAGTCTTCTCCATTCACCTGTCTGTTCATCTCTCTTTGGTCCAAACATTTTCCTAAGTACTTTATTCTCAAATACTTGTAATCTCCTTTTCTCCCTTAAAGTAAGAGTCAATGTTTCGCATCCATATAATATAACTGGTAGAATAATAGTTTTATATATTTTCAGTGTAACGTTTTTTGAAAGGAGTTGGGACGACAAGAGTCCCTGTAATGTGTAATAGGATGTATTTCCAGAATTAAGCCTATTTTAAATTTATTTGTGCATCCCATTCCTGTTTGTAATTATGATGTAATAATTATAGTTCTTGCTTTATTATTCTTTACAGTTTATTACATATTTCTACACTCTCTACTGATATGTAAATATTTGATATACACTTTAAGAACAAATCTGTATTTGAGGAAACAAAGTCCTTAGATTTTAAAGATCAGACCAAAATGAGTACTTTGCCCACTATTCCCAAAACTCGATGTCTATGTTCCCAGGTTCGAATCCCTTAAAGGTTGTTGTAGCTGGCAAAGTTTGAAAGGATAGCGATTGGTCGCTGGAGACTCCACCTCCTGTATTGTTGTTTGCTTGTGTTTCCAATAACATAGACTACTTATAAAAGCAGAACCCGCTGGTTTTCTGCTTCATTAGAGCAGTGACTTCGCAACTCACGGATACCTGCAATTATAATGGTAAATACTCTCTCATTTTGTTTCTTTAATTCGCATTCTAAGTGTTTATTTACTTTCTTTTTAACATATTTCGTTTGTGTCTTATTTCGTACTTACACGCCGGGTCCATACTTCAATAATCAACGCATAATAATAATAATAATAATAATAATAATAATAATAATAATATTTTTTATTATTCCGGCTTTTACGATGAATATACATTTTTCCGGTACCCATGTTCACAGTTAACTACACATTTGTTTCAACACATTTTTCTATTCCTGTCTGTTCATCCATATATCTTCTTCTATTTCCCATTCCCTCTTAGCTTCATTGATTCCCTGAATCCACATAATAGTTGGTCTACCCTTCTTTTTCCTTCCCTGTGGTTCCCAATCCATGATTATCTTTGGTAGTCTTCCTTCTTCCATTCTTCTTATGTGTCCGTACCAATTTAATTGTTTCTTCTTTATAAAATCGAATATAGAATATTGCACCTGCATTTTTTCTTTTATATATGAATTTCTGATTTTATCCTTCCTGGATATTCTTGCAGCACGTCTCCAGTAGTCCATTTCAGTGGCGAGTAATTTTTTTTTCATTTGTGTATTTAAAGCCCACACATCAGCTCCATAGGTAATAATGCTTCTGATTGTTTAATAATAATAATAATAATAATAATAATAATAATAATAATAATAATAATAATAATAATAATACTAATAATAATAACAATAATAATGTCCACCGTTGTGGTCTCGAGGTAGCGTGCTGCCTTGTCACGCAGCGGGCCCGGGTTCAATCCCCGGTAGGAAAAGCCTCCGGGGTGATGGTTTTTCGGGGTGTTTCCTCACCTGTATGGCAAATGTCCCCCCCAGGAAGCTTAGGGGTCCAACGGTAACCCGAAAAATCATCCGACCATCATTCATCAGTCTTCTCATAATCATCCTTCACCGGTGTGGAAAGCAACGGGAAGCTTCCACACCTATAATTCCCTAGCAAAGCTGCAAAGCATAGCATGATTGCAGTGAAAGACCTGCCCTCGGGCAGAATTAATATGGATGGAATACTAATAATAATAATAATAATAATAATAATAATAATAATAATAATAACAGAAATAATAATAATAAATTTAACTAAATATATTTTAATACATAGAAAGAAATACATTATATAATGGAAATGGATAGTTAATGATAAATGAAGGAAATTTTGAAGAAGTGGCTGAATTAAAATATTTAGGAACAATAATTACAGATAGGAATGAGGTGCATGCATTCATAGTTTTCTCCCCAAGAGCAGGTCTTTCACTGCAAACTCAGCATTCTCCACTCTTTTCTTAACTCAGCTTTCCTTTTTGTATCCGCATTAGAGGAATTAAACTTGGGGTCAATTCTGGAAATTTATGCTTAATATGCATTACAGGGATTCTTGTCGTCCGAACTTCCCTAAATAAAAATAATCAATTGAATTGGCGTTTACTCGATGAAAATCCATAACTTATTTAATTAAATAAAAATAAAACTTAAAGCTTTATGTCATTTTCATATTTATTAAAATATAAATTAGTTACAGCTGTTTCGATACTTTGTACCTTCTTCAGACATGATAAATTAATTAATTATAATACTATAATATCAAAATTCATTAATTTTTTATCATGTCTGAAGAAGTTACAAGTACTGAATCAGCTGTTATTAATTTATTAATAAATATGAAAATCACATAAAATTTAAGTTTTATTTTTATTTAATTAAATGAAAAGAATAAACTGAAAATATATAAAACTGATATTCTCACAATTATATTATATGGAAGTGAAACATGGACTCTTACTTTATGGGATGAGAAAGATTACAAGTATTTGAGAATAAAGATTTTAGAAAAATGTTTGGTACAAAGAGAGATGAACAGACAGGTGAATGGAAAACACTACATAAAAGTGAACTACATGGTCTTTATGGGGAACCAGATGTAATAAGAACAGTTAAGTCTCGTAGACTGTGATGGGCAGGACATGTGGCACGGGAATAAAATAAGGTCGTGGAAACTTAGAGGTAAACCTCAGGGAAAGCGCCCAGTGGGTACGCCAAGAATGGGGTGGGGGAATAAAATTAACCTTGATTTGAGGGAAGTAAATTATACAGACGATGATTGAAAACATTTGTTGTGGATAAGGATGTATGGAGAGTTTATGTTCCTCGGTCATGAAGCTACGGGTTCAATAGTGCTAGTGAGTTAACAACAGGCCCGGAGTCCCTTGGGGTAGTAGGAGGTTAAATAATAATGACTATTTAACTCATGCCCCAAATGGGAGTTAATGACCAATCACGTTTCAATGATTTCTGTTTTACAACCAATCAGAGTCGTGTTTCACGAAATATTTATCAGTGTTATATTTACCATATTAAAGAAAGCTCCTCCTTTTTAATATTCTGAACAGGTCTGACCATTATTTTGCAGTGACTGAGCCTATAAGAAATACGGCTACCAGATTGTATATATAGTTCATAGATGTCAGCAGATAGCGCTTGCAGGAGTTAATATAAAAACATTTGTAGCAGTTGATTATACCACCAAAAAAAGAAACCACTGTTTGCACTTTCTTAAATGTATTTTTTCCCAGGTAACAATCCAGAAAAATATAATTGTCATATTTACATCATACGACATCAGAAATGAATTAATATACAGTTTGATGTGTGTCATTTTTTCTCCACTAGAGAGCATTCTTACAATATTGCGTTCCTTTGGCAATAAATAGTATGATGTGGTTGCAGTGATAAACAAAAGATGCAGATGAAGCGTACCTATCGTTTCTCATTTGTTTTTAAAGATCGCCGTTTACATTAGATATATAAATATTTTAAAATAATTATAGTTAAATAATGATTTGTGAGTAAACAGCTTAATTTTATTCGTTAAATAGTCCTAACAAATGTCACTCTTGATTTCCAAATTCTCTAGATAAATTCACTCCTGACTTCGTGAGTCGTGAATTTATCGATAATTTGGAAATCACTCGTGGCATTACTTATGATATTAATATGCCACAGCTGTGGTTTTGTGGTATCATCAGTGCCTCGTTCGCAGCCCGGCCGGAACAAAGTTTCTGGGTGATGGCGTTTTCCTCACCTGTAACACAAATTAGTGCACGTCTAAGTAAGGCTAGTGTTTTCATTTTCACCTTGAAAAATTAATTATCTCAGTTGATCATAATATTTAAATTGCGAGTTATTCCCCAAGTACCTTTTGTATTTGGGAAATGTACTTTATGTTTTCATGTGCAAGTTCTTTATATTATTCTGCAATTTATTTTTGGTCATCCGCAAATAATAATAAAATCAAGAATATTAGCTAAATTAAATGGACTTCTATCGACTATCAATAAAGAATTCAAAGAGAGAAAATCTAATATATAAAAATGAATGTTTGTTTGTTTCTTTGTTTGTTTGTTTGTTTGTTCGTACTTTATGCGCGGCCATACCGTTGATCCGATTGTGATGGGGTTTTTTTGCAAAATGTTCAGGAGATTCCCGGGATGAACATAGGCTATAAGAGAGTTGTGATACTCAACTCCTACACCCTTAAAAATCGCCCTTTGTAGTGGAAAACGTGAAAAAAGTAGCTCTTTGGACGCTTAAATGGCTTACGCTGCCTAAACCATAACAAATACACAAAATTAATGTACACAGAATTGAATATCTCAAAAAGCTCTACAAAAGAGTCCGCGACAGCATATGTTTATCTCTTACGGATAACTCACAATAACCATTTTTGTGTTTCATTGATGCCAAGAAGATCGAGACAAGTACGTAGATTCCTGTGCAAGCATAGCAGCACATGCCGGGTAGTTCTTTTACGGATAACTCACAAAAACGAATTTTGTCTTTCAGCTCATTTATGTCAAGAAGCTCGGGATGAGTAGTTTCCCGGACAACGCCGGGTAATCAGCACGGGGCATCTAAAAAATAATTACGATATCAATTTTTTCCTTCACTTATTTAACTAAACACATTAATTTTCGTATTTCAGCTCATTTATGCCAAGAAGATCGGGATAAGTACATTCCCGGGCAACGCCGGGTAATCAGCACGGGATATCTAAAACATATAAATTTATAGGCTAATTATTTTTCCTTTCACTTATTCAACTAAATATAAAAGCACATTAATTTTCATTTATTTAGGCGTAGCAGCGCACGCCGGGTATTAGATAGTTAGAAATAATGTTATGTCGGAACATCGCATGCTCAACATAATCATAATTTTAATATTCGCCATGTTTAGTATGAATGTGTGTCCTTGTGTGGCCAAAAAAGTACGACGGTGATCCACAGCTTGAAATGCCTCTCCCGAACTTCGATTTGATGATAAGTGACATTTACACACACTTTGTAATGGAAGCCGTGGACTGCATCTGGTGCCTTAATTCCTTGTTTGGTCCACACCAGCTCCTTTCTATCATGGCAGGCGTACCCTAGAATTCTTCAGGAATGGCATCCCGCTTCTGTCTTCTCTCTTGCATCAGTTGTTCGTAAGCTTTAGTGGATGGCAGGTAGTAGCGCATTCTGAGGTCTTCCAGGAAGAACTGTTTTCTTGCTAGTACATAGACCAGTCTCGAGATATATTTAGTTTTCCTACAGTAATTTTTTTTTTGGACCGAAGAGAGATGAACAGACAGGTGAATGGAGAATACGATGGTGAATCAAATATAAACCGGAATTATTGTTTACAATTTTATTGAATTAACAAAAAAATACAAAACCACCACCTCATTTTTCTACATAGTCTCCTGCATTCCCAACACGCTTTTGCCATCGAGTTGGCAACTTTTTGATGCCGTCCTTGAAGAATGAGGGATGACGTGCAGTCAGCCAGTTGCGCTCGAACTCCTCTACCGCTGCAACCGCCTTCCTCCCAGGTCTTCTTTCAGTGGCCCAAACAAATGGTAGTCACAGGGTGACAAATCTGGACTGTAAGGAGGATGTTCCAGAGGTGTCCAAAGCATTTTCATCAGTTTTTCGCCAATTTTTTTTTTTGTTCCTGGCTGAGGAGCCGAGGAACCCACCTGGCAGACAATTTTCGGAATTTGAGTTCATCACTGATGATGGCTTCAACACTTTCGGAGCTTATTCCAATGTGTGAAGCAATTTCATAAATTGTTACGCGCCGATCCTCCTCAATAAGGTCCCGTACAGCACGAATGTTGTCTGCAGTGATGTTTGTTCGATGCCATCTTTGGCGGGGCTCATTTTCCACTGAATCCCGGCCCGCTATTTTTTTTGCGCCAATAATACACCTCCGTCTTCGAAAGGGTTCCTTCTCCGAACTGCGCATGGAGCCTTCTCAAAATTTCAGAAGGTTTATTGCCTTCTTTCGCCAAAAACTTAATAATAATGCATTGCGCAACAGACGTGTGTACCTCTTGCACGCTCATGGCGTACTGAAGCAAGCGGCCGCTCTTCGGAGTACGACACATCAAGATCCCTACTCCAGACACCCCCACCAACTTCCCCTCCAAACCGCAACCTTTGCAGTTCGCTACCAGATCCTCCAGATACAAATTCCGGTTTATATTTGATCCACCCTCGTACTACATAACAGTGAGGTACATGATCATTATGCGAAACCAGATATAACAAGAACAGTTAAGTCTCAAAGGCTGCGAAGGGCACGACATGTAGCACGGTTGGGGAATGAAAGAGGGACACAAAATTTCTAGGAAAACAAGAGGGAAAGTCCACAGTAGATAGGCCAAGAATGAGGTTAGAGAGGAACATAAACCATGCTTTGAGGTAGGTACATTGTACAGTGGATAATTGGAAAACGGACGAGCGACGAGCGTAGCCTTGTACATCCGGATACTTCCATTGAGGTAATTAGAGATGAACAAGATACGTTAGAGTTCATGAAACTCGCATTTATGAGCGAACATAAAAACAGGTTCACATTTGAACATCGTTAAAAGCACATTAACGTTTGGTTGATGCAAACTTCACCTCCACTACACACTGTTTAATTACATTCGCAATTAGGTCATTTGCCTCACGTGTACGGCGACCTGAACAGTCCCTGGCCTTAACATTCCATTATCAACGTGTTCCATTAGTTTATACAACTCTGGAACTTTTACTTGGTTTCTGCATTATGGGTTGGTGCACTAACTCAGGGATGGGCAACTTGCACTCTTCAAATTCCAAAAATAAACAAAAGTCTGTGATGCAGGAACTGTGTCAACAAAGCAAATTCCTCAGCAAGTAGAATTTATGGTTTAATTTTGCTGGTTTACATAATATCGCAAATAGGAATGAGATGCACAAAGAAATTAAACATAGGCTCAATTCTGGAAATGTGTGCTATTATGCATTACAGGGACTCTTGACGTCCCAACTCCTTTCAAAATATGGAAATATAGTATAAAACTGTTATTCTACCAGTTATATTTTGTGGATATGAAACATGGACTCTTACTTTAAGGGAGGAAAGGAGATTACGAGTATTTGAGGATTAAGTGCTTAGGAATTTTTTTGTTTCAAAGAGAGATGAACAGACAGGTGAATGGAGAAGACTACATAACAGTGAACTACATGGTCTTTATAGGAAGTTAGATGTAATACGAACAGTTAAGTCTCGTAGACTACGATGGGCAGGACATATTGCACGAATGGGGTATGAAAGAGGTGCATGGAAGCTCCTTGTAGGAAACCAGAGGGAAAACCCCAGTTGGTAGACCAAGTATGAGGTGGGAGAATAACATTAACTATGATTTGAGGGAAATAGATTATACAGTGATCATTGGAAAGGATTAGCTCATGATAGGTATATATGGAGAGCTTATGTCCTCGAGGCCATGAACCTACGGGTTCGATAGTGCCAATTAGTTAGTTGGTTAGTTTATGTCCGTTTTCAAGTCTCCACACTGTCAACTCGAGTCAAGCTTACACTTTACAAAGCTGTAACCGGTAGCATGTTGCTGTGAAGCCTGGAGTATCCTCGCTATAGTCCAGCCGCCGAGTCTCCGGCCCTGACTTTTTCATAACAGTGTTGCCGATATGGATATTCAGTGGGAGGGACCGCTTTATGTACCATGCGGAATATCAAATCATGTCACTTTCTGTTTATTCAGAACGACAACATCACAGCAATTTAAAACCTTATTAGCGGCGTCAACAGCAGTGATTGGTTGTGGCAGACGTCCACTCTCACTTAAACTATTTCCTTATATTGGCAATAGAGGGCGAGTTTCTCCTTTTACCCCTCGCACAACCTAAATGTCAGGGCCGGGAACTCGGCGGCTGGACTTTAGTTGTTACAAAAAGAAAGTTCTTCTTCTTCTTCTCCTCCTTCCTTCCAAGTATTAGGCCAAGGCCTGTTAGATCCTATAGAAAATTTTCCCTCCAGCGTAAAAAAAGAAAGTTCGGTTCATACAAAATAAATGTCTCAAAATTATATTTGAAAGGGATGTTAGCAGACTGATGTACCGCTGTGCCAAGCACGCGGTTATCAGAAGACAACTGGAAATAGCCGTGCACGAGGCCTGGCCTCCTCCTTTGCGGTTCTGGATGCAGAAAGATAACTACAAGTTGATCGCGGAGTTTACCCAAAAAGCTCTAAGCACACGAGCTGAAGACGAGGAAATCACCGATAGAATAAGAACTTAGAATACCTATATCAATATATATACTTGATAAATTGTAACATTAAGTTTAGGTTATCACAGCTAATGAAATGCCCTTTTTGCACAATATATCATTTAATTGATCATCTTTATAGTTAATCCCTTGTACATTCCATGTGCTAAAAAGCAAAATATTTTTTTTCTTCCGAGAGTTGTCCTTTTTCATGCTTTGGTCGTCATTAGGTGCCAAATTTAATATGGAAATATCAATTAACAAAACTAAAATTATGGCATTTCATGGGAAGGACCCCATACAAAGTAAAATCTGTCTCCAGAATAAAATTTTAGAGAGATCTAATCAATTTAAATATCTTGGATATTATCTCTCTATCTGGGATGAAAAGGATATCCCTGAAAAAGTTACTAGTTATAATAAAAGTTTAGGAATTATTAATCAAGTTATGGAACCATCCCTTGTACAAAAAAACACCAGATTACGTTTATATAACACTTTGGCTAGACCAGTGTTAACCTATGGTAGTGAAGCATGGACACTAAAAAGACAACATGAAAACAGAATAACGGCTTATGAAATGAGATTCACGCGTAGAACAGCGGGTTACAACAGATGGGATCGGAAAAGGAACACCGATATCTTAAAAGAATTGAAGACTACGCCAATTTTGGAATATATTAAACAGTACCAACTAAATTGGAAACACCATCTTGAAAGAATGAGTTCAAATCGGATCCCCAAAGCTGTTTATAATTATATACCGTGAGGACGAAGATCACTGGGCCGTCCTATGAAACGCTGGAGGGAAAATTTTCTATAGGATCGTAACAGGCCTTGGCCTAATACTTGGAAAGAAGAAGAAGAAGTTTAGGTTAAGTAGATATAAGATTAACACTTCCATCTTATGTATAGTATTATTACATTGTATAAGAAACAAAATTAGATTAAGAAACCATCACGTAATACAACTGTAAACACCTTAGATTAAATAATCAATTGAGTTGGTGTTTACTTGATGAAAATCCATATTTATTAATAAAATAAAAATAAAACTTAGTTTTATTTGATTTTCATATTTATTATATAATTCAGTGACAGCTGTTTCAGTACACTGTACCTTCTTCAGACATGTTAACAAATTATGAATTGTGTTCCAACTGATCTAAGCAACAATACAACAATATTTATTTATTTTTTTTAATTTAACAAAGGGGATTCATTCAAATCAAGTTGAGAATTTAACAGTTTTTTACTACTTTTCAATTTATTTATTTCTACAGCCTCCAAAAATCTAACTTCTTACGTTATCAAACATGTAAAATTTCAAAATTTGAATCGAAACAATGATTAAATTGGAATAGAATATTTTGAATATTCTAAATTTCTGTTATATGCTCTCATGTGTTCCTTTATCCCAGAGATAAAAGGTCCACCACTTTGTCCTATGTAGACATTGTCACATGTGCCATCTTTTGGAGGCTGTAGAAATAAATAAATTGAAAAGTAGTAATAAACTGTTAAATTCTCAACTTGATTTGAATTAATCCCCTTTGTTAAATTAAAAAAATTAAATAAATAATGTTGTATTGTTGCTTAGATCAGTTGATATGTACTATAATAACACAATTCATAATTTGTTAAACATGTCTGAAGAAGGTACAGTGTACCGAAACAGCTGTCACTGAATTATGTCTTAAATAAATCATCACCATGGTACATTTACGAATTTAGGCCATTTGTTTCGGCCTCAAGAGAAACACCATCCAAAAGTCTTTTTGAGTGGACGCCCTGGTCTTCTTCTTCCTGCAGGTTGATATTTTAACATTTTTTTGGGTATCCTGTGATCTTCCATTCGATGAACATGTTACATCCATCTTGACTTTTAAACAGAAATTTTGTTTTCTAAAGGTTCCATGTGTAATTCTTCTAAGATGTCTTCATTTTTTTTGTGATCTAGTAGTGTGTATCCTGCAATCCTCCGAAGGGTTGTAAGGGGCAGTGACGTGTGTATAACCTGTCCTACCCAATTCTCATCCTCACCTTCTCGTGGTACAACCCGTTTTCACAAACGAGGCTCTGAGGACCGAGTCACGGCGGTATAACCGTTCCATCGGGTACTGAGTAAATGCAGTATCCTAATGTCTGTCCAGAGACTAAAAGGTAGCAGCCCTACCACTGGACTACTTAGCGTCGGGCCAGTAACCCGTCCTAAGGAACTTCAAAACTACTTTCAAGTCTCAACACGAAAACATCCAGAAGGAATTGAAATCTTAAATAATGAAAATCAAATAAAACTAAGTTTTATTTTTATTTAATTAATAACCTTAGGTCCACCGCTGTGGTCTCGAGGTAGCGTGCTGCCTTGTCACGCAGCGGGCCCGGGTTCGATCCCCGGTCGGGGCAGTTTTTCTGGGTGAGGTTTTTATCGGGTTTTTTCCTCACCTGTAAGACAAATGTGAGGAAAACTTTAAGGCCCAAACGGTCCCCGAAATCATATGGCCATCATCCTTATCATTATCATCATCATCCTTCACCGGTGTGGAAAGCAACGGGAAGCTACCACACCTACACAATTCCCTAGTAAAGCTGCAAGCATAGCATGAAAATTCTATGATTGCAGTGAAGGACCTGCCTTCGGGCAGAATTACTATGGATGGAATAACCTTAGATTAAGTCACGCCGTAGCGTAGTGGTTAAGACACTGAGCTACAAGCCGGAGGGTCGAGGGTTCGAGTCCCGGTGGGGTCAGGATTTTTAAACTGACCCAAACCTTCTGGCGGCACTATGGCCCTGGGGTCGACTCAGCCTCTAACTGAAATGAGTACCAGACGCTTGTTCTGGGGTAAAGGCGGCCGTCACGCAGGGCTGACACCCCGGCTGACATCAAGTGCCGATTGTCAAGAAAAAAGTGGGAGCCCTAACCTCCTACTACCCCAAGGGCCTCTTGAGGCCTGTAGTGGGATCACTTTACCTTTTTACTTTACCTTTTACCTTAGATTAAGTTTCAACTAGCCACACTCTGTAAAAGTATAAAGAATTAAATAAAGAAATCACGCTAGATAATAAATAGGGACAAGAGCAGACCTGGGGATATGGACATTAAGCCCGAGGAAACCCAGGGGGATGGTGGTGGGGCTCTTAAATAAAAAAAAGTTTATCTTGTGTCCTAGTGTCAATATTGAAGATAACTTCTCAAATCTGGACGCCAGATAACTAGGGATATATGAATTGTTTTTCTCAATTGGTATCGGGAACCTGCGCCCCATGGAGCGGCCCTGGTTTATTTGACAACAAGATGACTGCGCTTTTCAGTCACGTGAGTGTTTTGTTTTGTTTTCTGAACATTGTGTAACAAGTTAATAACATGATGTGCTTCAACTTTCCTTGTAGATCAAGGTGACTGATTATTACCAACTTCATGACGTCATCACTACACCGTTCTATAAAGGAACTCGTAATAAAAATCCGCATCTCACTGTTCATGGTCGCGCAGACATGAGCTATACATGCATCCCTATCCTGAGCTAATGTTACGTGTATAATTCATCTCTCTCAAATATTAGTTAATGTTATTCTCCCACCTCATTCTAGACCTACCTACAGGATGCTTTCCCTCTGTTTTTCCTACAAGCTTCTTTGTCCCTCTTTTATTCACCATTCACGTCTCATCTAATGTCCATCACATTCTAAGGATCTATTTCACCAACAGAGGTAACTGTATTACGCCACTTTTCCCCATATAAAATACATAGCTTAAACTGGTGTAATACAGTTACCTCTGTTGCTGAAACCGACCCTAAGAGACTTAAATGTCTGATTTCTCATAGAGATAATTTAGTTCAGTGTTATGTAAGTCTTCTCCATTCGCCTGTCTGTTCATTTCTCTTTGGTCCAACGATGTTCATCTTGTATCTTGTAAGCCCATGTTTCCTTAACAGAGATTTTAGGCGCTCTCCCGCTACAGGGAAGAATTTGAACCATACTAATTTAGTTACACTTGTTTTCGTATAGATGTCACTTGAGTGGTCCGTGGTCAGCTTTCCGCCTCATACTGACATCTAGGAAACCAAGGTAGTACTAGGAGGGGAAAATTCGGTACATTTTGCCTAGAGGCATTTTCAGTCAGGCTTAAGGATCTTTTACGAACCTGACAATCTTGAGACTCGGGTTAAAGTCCCTCCCAGAGGCCTAGCTCCTTGGATTTCGCCACCCTAAAAATCCATCGACCGGTTTTGAAACCGTGAGTCTCGGGACCAGAGGCAAGGAGCATAGAAACTTGTCCACCGCGGGCGATTTGCATACGAACTTTATTCTCAAATACTCGTAATATTAAAGCAAGAGACCATGTTTAGCATCCATATAATATAACTGGGAGAATAACATCTTTATATGTTTCTTTTTATTATTTTGAGGGTCATATTTGGTCCAATAAAAGCTTATGGAGAATGACGTATTAGATATAACAAGGAACTATATAAATATATGCACATTGATTCATACATTTAAACACACAGATTAAAATGCGATAAGATCTAATGATCACTTGTTTTGTGTAAAAATGCTTACTGCAACTGTGGAAGGGAAAATAACCAAAGGAAGACCTAAACTTATGCATTACAGAGATTATTGACGTCCCAGCTCCTAACATTATTTGACCCTCATCCATAGTAATTCTGCCCGAAGGCAGGTCCTTCACTGCAATCATAGCATTTTCATGCTATGCTTGCAGCTTTACTACGGAATTGTGTAGGTGTGGTAGCTTCCCGTTGCTTTCCACACCGTTGAAGGATGATGATGATGATGGTCATATGATTTCGGGGACCGTTTGGGCCTTAAAGTTTTTCCTGACATTTGTCTTACAGGTGAGGAAAAACCCCGATAAAAACCTCACCCAGAAAAACTGCCCCGACCGGGGATCGAACCCGGGCCCGCTGCGTGACAAGGCAGCACGCTACCTCGAGATCACAGCGGTGGACTTGACCCTCATAATGCTCATTATTATAATCCCCGTGTTTATTATGAATGTGTGCATGAATGAGTTGTTTCGTCTTAATGTTCTGTTGTCTAGGAGGAGGCCTTGGCATTCAGCTGATCACTCATTCTGGGAGGTTTTCCATGTCGTTTTGTTGTCAAGAAAGTATGTGTGGCCCATAGTTTAAATCTCTCTCCCGACAGGTCGAGCTACTGTAAGGTCCGGGTAGCGTGTGGAAAGTATTACTCGACCACGTTAACTTTTTAGCCGGTGAGGGGAAGCAGCGGCGCTAGTGTTGAAGATGGAGAAAATGTCTCCTTTCACCGTTGGTACAAGCGAATGACTGGACAAGTGGTATAATCAGTGGCAAAATATAGCGGTAGACCTACATGAAGTAGGAGATGAAGTTAATGAATATATAAATTATATGATTTAAAGATTTCTGTAAGGAAAACGAAGACCATGGCTTTTAGAGGAAGAGATCCAGTGAGATCCAAAATTATTTTAGAAAATCAAAGTATAGAACAGGTGTCTAGTTTCAAATATTTGGGCTGTGATGTTGGCTACAATGTGGAAAGAGATATTGACTCCAAAATAAATAAATTTCAGACGTTGTGTGGAACAATACAGAGAACATTCAAAAATAAAATTAGAAAAGAAACCAAGATAAAAATGTATAATGTTATGGCGGTTCCCACAATATTGTATGGATGTGAAACTTGGGCTCCAGTGAAAAGACAGAAGGATAGAATACAGACGGCGGAGATGAGGTTCCTAAGACAAGTAAAAGGATGTACAAGACTTGATAGAATAAGAAATGAGGATATAAGAGAAGAATTGAAAGTACAGCCTTTATTGGATAAGGTCACGAATTACAGACAGAAATGGATTGATCATATGGATGGAATGAGTAAGGAGATATCCATTGTTAGCAAGAAATTATCAAGCAAGAGGAAGACATGATGTTGGAAGACCTAGAAGACGTTGGGCTGATGGATTATGAAGTAGGAACGGGCAATTGCCTAATCCCTGGAGTGATGATGATGATGATGAAGTTAATGATAGATCATCCGAGGTTGTTTACCTACGGGTTTCTGGATAATGTGACATACAGAGAAATTAAATCAGCATTGATTTCCAGCTACTGTCAGTCGGACGTAGGCCTACATGTGTATATACTGTGAATATAGGGTCTAACTTTCACACTTGAGATTGTCACTAACAACTGATACATGACCTGAAGAGAGCTCTAGGAGTACCACAGAACTCAAGATCGAGGCTAATGTATGAGCTCACCAGGGAGACAGAGGATCTAAGATGCGAGATAATTCTCCCAGCGAATGACGCCTACAAACAGCTCCTACGAGACCTGCACGAGAAGAAGAACAGCATACCGGAGGACTTCTATGCAACGTGTGCAATGCAAGACAGGACCCGGACGGAAGCTAATCATGAAATGCGACACGTGACCACAAAATTGGCAACCCGTGCTTTTCACCACAAGGTGTGCAGCAACAAGACCTACCACGAACCAAATGACAAGTGTGTGTGTATATTATATTCGGAATTTTGTGACATATATTATAAAGTGTAAGAATAGACAGAAATTCATCGCAGCGTATAGTAAAGACAAGTAATGTACTTAAATCCATGCACGGTGTGTGCGTATTTCAACTTATTATTATTACTAATCCAGGTGAATAATTTTACATATCTAGGATGCAATATCTCATATGAAGAAGAAAAGGATGTAAATGCAAAAATATCTAAATTTTTAAGAATTTTAGGGTTAATAAATTCTATCTTCAAGCCACAGTTAGTCCAAAAGCATTCAAGACTGAAAGTGTATAAAACACTGGCTCTTCCAACTCTTTTGTATGGTAGCGAAGTATGGACGTTGAAACAGAAGGATATACAGAGACTTAGATCTGCTGAAATGAGATATCTTCGGAGGACTGCAGGATACACACTACTAGATCACAAAAAAATAAAGGTATCTTAGAAGAATTACACATGGAATCTTTAGAAAACAAAATTCAAGATGGGTACAACATGTTCATCGAATGGAAGATCACAGAATACCCAAACAAATGTTAAGATATCAACCTGCAGGAAGAAGAAGACCAGGACGTCCACTCAAAAGACTTTTGGATGGTGTTTCTCTTGAGGCCGAAACAGGTCAACAAATGGCCTAAATTCGTGAATGTACTATGATGATGATGATGATTATTACTAATGGAAAATAAACACTCTCACTGCAGTCCAAGACAAGGGTCTACTACCTCCAACCCCTTACTCACCCTTACCACAATCTTTACCTCGCAGTTTTTTCGCATTTAAAGTTAACGTGGCCCAGTGCCTGTACGTAAATTGCAGTAATGGACTGGAAATATTATACAGGGCCCTCTAAAATTCCCCTTACAAACTTCTAGGACTTGTAGAGGGGACAGAGTTGATAATATTTAAAATTGGAAACTTATCGTTTCCGTGCTACAGCCGTTTGAAAACATGTTTTTAACGCGACCACTTTTACAAGTAATTTATTATGAGGCGTGACACAGTACATCACTTGTTTTACAATTCAACTCATTAATAACCAAAGAAACAAAATGGAAACTGAATCATGACTTGCATTAATAATCCCGGGTGCACCCTCCACAACCAATTTTTGTAGTTTTCAAAATTTCGAAAAACTGTTGACATAAAAAAACACCAAATCTTGGAATACTCCATAGAACATTTTCGATTTACACGAATCGCGGGGCTATTACTATTCCAAATTCTGCACACATATTTACCAAGTTATTTAACAACACGTTTTCAAAATTTATCGGCTCATCACAATTTAGGAACAAGATCACAAGACTCTTCTTTACTTTTGATACCACAACACAGGACCTGTCTATACTCTGAATCTTACACAATATCTATGACTAGAGCATGGAACTCACTTCCCAGTCATGTCAGGGACTGTCAATCGCTATCATTATTTAAATCCAAATTAACTGATATCTTAAGTTCGACACAATGAAAACATTAACTCCATAACAACTATATAGAGCATTCCATTAATAATCATGTAGGAAGCTACTTACTTTATTTTATATCATTTTAATTTTATTATATTCTATGTTTTTTGTTAGTTTTAGCTAGTATTAGATACATCACATCATCTTTGTATTTTGTTTAGTCTGTATTTTAATATCTTAAAATTGTAAGATGTATGTAATTTTTGTGTAATTCTACTATTCGCTGGTTGAGTGGAAGAGAAGGCCTTATGGTCTTAACTCTGCCAGCTAAAATAAAGCATTATTATTATTATTATTATTATTATTATTATTATTATTATTATTATTATTATTATTATTATTATTATTAAGTCCGTGGTCTCGAGGTAGCGTGCTGCCTTGTCACGCAGCGGGCCCGGGTTCGATCCCCGGTCGGGGCAGTTTTTCTGGGTGAGGTTTTTATCGGGGTTTTTCCTCACCTGTAAGACAAATGTCAGGAAAACTTTAAGGCCCAAACGGTCCCCGAAATCATATGGCCAGCATCCTTATCATTATCATCCTTACCATTATCATCATCATCCTTCACCGGTGTGGAAAGCAACGGGAAGCTACCACACCTACACAATTCCCTAGTAAAGCTGCAAGCATAGCATGAAAATGCTATGATTGCAGTAAAGGACCTGCCTTCGGGCAGAATTACTATGGATGGATTATTATTATTATTATTATTATTATTATTATTATTATTATTATTATTATTATTATTACTTGTTGAGACACGTGACGTACGTTCAGGCAATGCTTGTTTTCAAACGGCTGTAGCACGGAAACGGTAAGTTTCCGGACATGGTTTCCAATTCTAGATATTATCAACTCAGTCCTCTCTACAAATACTAGAAGTTTGTAAAGGAACTTTTTTAGCACTCTGTATACTATAATTCTTTTAAGGTAGCCAAACGTTTCGTCTTCCAATTAGTGAGGCGCATGAATGGATTCCCTCTGCCCTTATCTACTGCCGTATCAGGCAGTGGTAGAGTACGTGTGACGTGTGTTGGAGGACGCGACCTCTGTCGTCCATTCAACTGCACGTAATCGCCTGGTTTCATACTCACTTCCTTATAACACTCGCTGTGTCAAGGTTCGCCCACCTGTCTTTGTTATCTTACGTTACTATTTTATTCAGGGATTCTATCCCAGGGAGGTTATAAAGAGGAAATAAAAAACATAAATAACTAGCTAATACCCGGTGTGCGCTGCTACTCATAAATAAATGCTAATATGTTTTTACCACCAGCCGTGGACTGTTCGGGAATCTGCTTATCCCGATATTCTTGGCATCAATGAAAGATAAAAATGGTTATTGTGAGTTATCCGAAAAAGATAAACATATGCTGTCGCGGACTTTTTTGTAGAGCTTTTTGAGATGTTAAATTCAGTGTACATTAATTTGGTGTATTTGTTATGGTTTAGGCAGCGTAAGCCATTTAAGCGTCAAAATAGGGACTTTATTTCACGTTTTTCACTACAAAGGGTGATTTTTAGGGGTGAAGGGGTTAAGTATTACAACTCCCTTATAGCCTATGTTCATCCCCGGAATCTCCTGAACATTTTTCAAAAAACCCCATCTCAATCGGATGAAAAGTATGGCAGAGCACGCTTGTCCCGGAATCGACTTATCCCGATCAATGAAAAACAAAAATGTTTTTTTTGAGTTATCCGTAAAAGATAAACATATGCTGTCGCGGGCATTTTTCTAGAGTGTTTTGAGATGTTCAATTCTGTGTACATTAATTTGGTGTATTTGTTATGGTTTAGGCAGCGTAAGCCATTTAAGCGTCAAAATAGGGGCTTTATTTCACGTTTTCGCTACAAAGGGTGATTTTTAGGGGTGAGGGGTTGAATATCACAACTCTCTTATACCCTATGTTCGTCCCGGCAATCTTCTGAACATTATGCAAAAAAGAAACCATCAAAATCGGATCAATGGTATGGCCGCGCATAGAATACGGACAAACAAACAAACAAACATTGATTTATATATATCATCATCATCATCATGAACAAATTCGTTTTAGGCCATGTGACCTGTACGGTAAACCTAGCGAAGATAGTCTTGATCTTTCCACCGATGTTATATATATATATATATATATATATATATATATATATATATACACTCAGAGATCCGGGTTCGAATCCCGTCCAGGAATTTATTTTTCTTATCATACCATAGGCCTATATATATATATAAAAGGTAAAGGTAAAGTGATCCCACTACAGCCTCAGGAGGCCCTTGGGGTAGTAGGAGGTTAAGGCTCCCACTTTTTCTAGACAATCGGCACTTGATGTCAGCCGGGTTGTCAGCCCTGCGTGACGGCCGCCTTTACCCCAGAACAAGCGTCTGGTACTCATTTCAGTTAGAGGCTGAGTCGACCCCAGGGCCATTGTGCCTCCAGAAGGTTTGGGTCAGTTTGAAAATCCTGACCCCACCGGGACTCGAACCCTCGACCTTCCGGCTTGTAGCGCAGTGCCTTAACCACTACGCTACGGCGTGCCCCCATATATATATATAGGATAAAGGAAAATTTGCAATTACATGTCTCAGTGGTATATAGGCCTATATTCTTTCCAAATGCCCCAGGTTGTCATTTTAACATTTGTGGTTCCCTCCAGGCATGGCGTACTTATAACCCACTTCTGAGCGCCTGGAAGGCGGAGTTACGTTGCCCCGATGATATGAGAGTTGATGATGATGGTGATGATGTGCCAGGAGAGGTCTTTTAAGCTAATTAGGCAAATATGATATTGATGATAATGATGGCCAGATGGTGTTCGGGGACCGTTTGGGCCTTAAAGATTCCTGACATTTGTCTTACAGGTGAGGAAAAAACCCGAAAAGAACTAATCATGGTGAATATGATAATGATGGCCAGATTATGTTCTGGGACCTTTTGGGCCTTAAATTTTTGTGGCATTTGTCTTGAGGGTGAGGAAACTTGTCTTGATCGGGAATAGAACCCGGGTCCGTTGCCTGACGAAGTACACGCCACCCAAGACTACCGCGCTGGTTATATGTAGGCCTATGTACTTTTTGAGATCGTTATTTTCGGTGTCTGCTAGATATGATCTGTTAAGAACTGTATTTTTTTTTCATGAGAAATATGAGAACAACCTCAATAGGTTCAATAATTCGGAATTCGTTAAAAGTAGCAGTTGATGGTTAGTGTGACACTAGTTTGATTCACTTGGTGCAATAAACATCACTTTCACGTACAATATCACTTCACTTCCACGTCACCGACAGACACAAAACTAACTTCGATGACAGAAAGAATGGTTCAAACACTGGGTATGAAATGTTTTTGGAAAAGTGACTGTTAGTTAGATTAGTTCCATTAACTAATTAAAACTAACTCATTGGCACTAACGAACCCATAGGTTCATGGCCATGCAGATATAAACTCTCCGTACATCCCCATTCCGAGCTAATGTTTTCCACTCAACACTTGTACAATTTACTTCCTTCAAATCATAGTTAATGTTATTCTCCCACCTCATTTTTGACCAATCTACTGGGCGCTTTCCTTCTGGTTTACGTATGAGGAGTTTCCACGCCTCTCTTTCATTCCCCACTCGTGCTACATTCCCTACCCATCGCAGTTATTAACTAACTCACTGGAACCACCGAACCACCGCGGACATAAGCTCTTCATACATCCCTGTCCTGAACTAATGTTTTCCAATCATTCCCTGTATTATCTACTTCTCTCAAATCATGGTTAATGTTGTTCTCCCACTTCATTCTTGGTCTACCAACTGAGCGTTTTCCCTCTGGCTTTCCTACAAGAAGATTCCATGCACGCCTTCATTCCCCATACGCGCAACATGTCCTGCCCATCGCAGTCTACGAGACTTAACTGTTCCAGTTATATCTAGCTTTCAATAAAGACCATGTATTTCATTGTTATGTAGTCTTCTCCATTCACCTGTTTGTTCATCTCTCTTTGGTCCAAACATTTTCCTAAGTACTTTATTCTCAAATACTTGTAATCTCCTTTCCTCGCTTAAAGTAAGTGTCCATGTTTCGCACCCATATAATATAACTGGTAGAATAATAGTTTTATATATTTTCAGTTTAACGTATTTTGAAAGGAGTTGGGACATCAAGAGTCTCTGTAATGCATAATAGCACGCATTTCCAGAATTGAGCCTATGTTTAATTTCTTTGTGCATCTCATTCCTATGTGTGATTATTGCTCCCAGGTACCTGAACTCAGCCACTTCCTCAAAATTTCCCGCATTTGTCATTAGCTGACCATTTACATTATATAATTATTTCTATGTGTGACCATATATTTAGTTTTATTGATATTTACTTCCAGTTCTCCTACAAGTAGCCTCCATGCCCTTCTTTGATTTCCTATTCTTGCCACATGTCCTGCCTATCGCTTTCTACGAGACTTAACTGTTCTTATTACATCTGGTTTCCCATAAACATCATGTATTTCACTGTTAAGTAGTCTTGTCCATTCACCTGTCTGTCCATCTCGCTTTGGTCGAAAAATCTTCCTAAGAACTTTATTCTCATATTCTTGTAATCTTTTCTCCGCCCTTAAAGTAAAAGCCCATGTTTCGAATCCATATAACATAACTGGGTCATTCTATAGCGAATTTTAAATTTTTGTCAGCTAAAAGCTTCCAATTTCCTATATGTCTTAATATAGCCTACCTATGGCTTACAGTGAAAAGTTAATATGCATAGCCTAATAAAAAAGGGGGCATGCCGTAGTGTAGTTGTTAAGGCACTGAGCTACAAGCCGGAAGGTCGAGGGTTCAAGTCCGTTGGGATCAGGATTTTTAAACTGACCCAAACCCTCTGGCGGCACTATGGCCCTGGGGTTGACTCAGCCTCTAACGGAAATGAGTACCAGACACCTGCTGTGGGGGTAAAGGCGGCCGTCACGCAGGACTGACAACCCGGCTGACATAAAGTGCCGATTGTCTAGAAAAAGTGGGAGCCTTAACCTCCTACTACCCTAAGGGCCTCCGGGCCTGTTGTACTTACTTTAGCCTAAAAAAAATCGTAACATCATTGGTTTATTTCTATTTGGAGAAATTTGAGAGCGTTGCCATTTGTATTTAAAAAATGTATGATATTCTTAAATGAGTTCGGAATTCCTAAAAAGTTAGTTAGACTTATACGAATGTGTCTAAATGGCACAAAGAGTAGGGTGCGTGTAGGCATACAGTTTTCGGATACTTTTGAAATCCAGAATGGGTTGAAGCAAGGAAATGCAATATCTACTCTACTATTTAATTTTGTACTAGAGCATGTCATCAAATGTTTAGAGAATGAGGAAGGCTTACAACTCAATGGTATTAATAAGCTGTTAGTTTATGCTGATGATGTAGTACTATTGGCCGATAGCGAGGAGATACTAAAGGCCAACATGCACACTCTACTGAGTAACACTAAGAAATTGGGACTGCAAGTAAATATCAATAAAACTAAATATATGGTCACACATAAAAAACACATTATATAATGTAAATGGACAGCTAATGACAAATGAGGGAAATTTTGAGGAAGTGGCTGAATTCAAATACCTAGGAACAATAATCACAAACAGGAATGAGCTGCACAAGGAAATTAAACATAGGCTCAATTCTGCTAATGCATGCTATTATGCATTGCAGAGACTTTTCATGTCCCAACTCCTTTCAAAAAACGTTAAACTGAAAATATATAAAAATATTATTCTACCAGTTACATTATATGGATGCGAAACATGGACTCTTACTTTAAGGGAGGAAAGGAGATTACGAGTATTTGAGAATAAAGTTCTTAGGAATTTTTTTGGACTAAAGAGAGATGGACAGGTGAATGGAGAAGACTACATAACAGTGAACTACATGGTCTTTATAGGAAGCCAGATATAATAAGAACAGTTAAGTCTCGTAGGCTGCGATGGGCAGGTCATGTGGCACGTATGGGGAATGAAAGACGTGCATGGAAGCTTCTTGTAGGAAAGTCAGAGGGAAGGCGCCCAGTTGGTCGACCAAGAATGAGGTGGTAGAATAACATTAACTATGATTTGAGAGAAGTAGATTATACAGGAATGATTGGGAAGCATTAGCTCAGGATAGGGATGTATGGAGAGCTTATGTCCGCGCGTCCATGAACATAGGGGTTCGATAGTGCCAGTGAGTAAGTAAGTATTCTTAAATACTTGTAATTTGCCCATCCCAGTTATTATATGTTCTAATTGTTCGTTTTGTATTTTATTGAACCACTCTTGACCTGTCTAAGATTGAAAAACTAATCTATTAATGTGAGAATGTATTCACTTTTAACACTTTTCAACACTTTCACGTTGATTATCACTTTAGTTTTACACCTTACCGTCTAATTTAGACTATTTAAAAATGTTTGAAACATTATAAGTAAGATAGATATGAAAACGTTGAGACTAGATTCGGCACTGGCAGCAGAGGAAATGTAACTGAGCCATAAAAGTAGAGGAAGATGGTCGGTGAGTTACCACCGGTAGGTTCCAGTATAAATGGGTTCTATATAACTTCAACTCATTATCTTTTTATTATATATTTTCCCTTCTGTTATATCACCCAATCATAACAATCAAATACAGGATGTACGCTACCAATGACAAACCAACAGATATGTACTGTAGTTCTCTCTGTAAATTTATAGTTGTTTGGGGTCAGGATTTTTAAACTGACCCAAACCCTCTGGCGGCACTATGGCCCTGGGGCCGGCTCAGCGTCTAACGGAAATGAGTACCAGACCCTTGTTCTGGGGGTAAAGGCGGCCGTCACGCAGGGCTGACAACCCGGCTGACATAAAGTGCCGATTGTCTAGAAAAAGTGGGAGCCTTAACCTCCTACTGCCCCAAGGGCCTCCGGGCCTGTTGTGGCATCACTTTACTTCCGTTGGGGTCAGGATTTTTAAACTGACCCAAACCCTCTGGCGGCACTATGGCCCTGGGGTCGACTCAGCCTCTAACGGAAATGAGTACCTTTTTTTTTTTTTTTGAAATTAAGTTCTACGAGTAGTTGAGATTTCATAAAACATATTTAATTTCCAGCAATTTTTTTTTATTTGAACAAGTTTTTACAAGCTGCGTTTTACCCTGTGGGTATATCGCGGGATATTTAGTTTACACTTTATATGGTTTTACAATTAATGGATTACAATTGATATGGTTTATTTCAGTGTCTGGGATATTTCATTTATGTACTTGATTGTTTGTGGCATTTTGATAACTTTTCTTAGCACTATGTTTGGGTTCTTGATGTGCGCTGGTCTGTTCTTTTATGTGGCAATTATTAGGCGATAGTGAGGAGAAACTACGAACCAAAACGCACATTCTATTGAGTAACACTAGAAAATTCGGTCTGGAAGAAAACATCAATAAAACTAAATATAGGCCTATGTTCACACATAGAAATACATTCTTCCATAGTAATTCTGCCCGAAGACAGATTCTTCATTGCAATCATAGCATTTTCATGCTATGCTTGCAGCTTTACTAGGGAATTATAGGTGTGGTAGCTTTCCGTTGCTTTCCACACCGGTGAAGGATGATAATGATGGGCATATGATTTCGGGGACCGTTTGGGCCTTAAGGTTTTCCTGACATTTGTCTTACAGGTGAGGAAAACCTCCGATAAAAACCTCGCCCAGAAAAACTGCCCCGATCGGGGATCGAACCCGGGCCCGCTGCGTGACAAGGCAGCACGCTACCTCGAGACCACAGCGGTGGAATACATTATGGAAATGGAAAGTTAATGATAAACAAGGGAAATTTTGAGGAAGTGGCTGAATTCAAATACCTAGGAACAATAATTACAAATAGGGATGAGATAAGTAGATTATACAGGGAATGATTGGAAAGCATTAGCTCAGGATAGGGATGTATGGAGAGCTTATGGCCGCGCGGCCATGAGCCTATGGGTTCGATAGTGCCAGTGAGTAACTAAGTAAGTAATGAAATGCACAAAGAAATTAAACATAGATTCAATTCTGGAAATGAGTGCTGTTATGCATTGCAGGTCTCTTCTCCCAAGTTCTTTCTAAAAACGTTAAACTGAAAATATATAAAACTATTATTCTACCAGTTATATTATATGGGTGCGAAACATGGACTCTTACTTTAAGGGAGGAAAGGAGATTACGAGTATTTGAGAATAAAGTTCTGTAGAACATTTTGTACCAAAAAGAGATGAACAAACAGGTGAATGGAGAAGACTACATAGCAATGAGCTACATGGTCTTTATGTGAAACCAGATATAATAAAACCAGATAAGTCTCGTAGACTGCGATGACCAGGACATGTGGTAGGAATGGGGAATGAAACAGGGACATGGAAACTCGTAGGAAAGCCCAAAGGAGAGAGGCCAGTAGGTAGGCCAAAAATGAGGTGAGAGGATAACATTAACTATGATTTGAGGGAAGCAGATTATACAGGGATGATTGGAAAGCAGTGGCTCAGGATAGGGATGTATAGAGAGTTAATGTCCGTGCGGCCATGAATCTAGGATTCGATAGTCCGAGTGAAATAGATACATGTGCCCACCAAGTGTAAAATGGCAATGTATAGAATTCATTTCAAATCAGTTTTAACATACGCTTCAGAGACTTGGAAGGAATTGAAATAAAATTCCTACGTAGAATGGTACATAGAACAAGAAGAGATAGGATACATAACGACTAAATCAGGGAGACATCAGGAGTAGAAATTGTTTGCAGACGACCAAGTATTAATGACACAAGACATCGAGGATACTTCCTTCCTACATGATAAGAAAACTGAATGGTGAATATCAAAACTGGGGATCAAATTTTAATTTCAATAAAATAGAATATTTGTCATAAGTAATGCCACGAGTGATTTCCAAATTATCGATAAATTCACGACTCACGAAGTGAGGAGTGAATTTATCTAGAGAATTTGGAAATCAAGAGTGTCATTTGTTAGGACTATTTAACGAATAAAATTAAGCTCTTTACTAAAAAATAATTATTTGAATATAGTTACCGGTGTTTTAAAATATTTATGTAGTTAATGTAAACGGCGATGTTTGAAAACAAATTAGAAATGTGAGGTTATGTATATTCACTGCAACTCGATCATATTATTTGTTGCCAAATAGGATCGCATTATTGTAAGAATGCACTCTAGTGGAGAAATAATGAAACACATCAAACCATTATAACCAACATTATAGGTTAATCATTTATATTTTGAATAAACAACTCAGTAAAATCACTGAATCTATTCATTATTTGCTATATTCAATGTATTTGTTGGAGAAAAATAATGGTCTTACCTGTTCAGAATATTAAAAAAAAGAGGAGCCTTCTTTATCACAAAATCAGGACCTGATAAAGATAAATCGATAAAGAGCGAGGTGTAACACGATTGTCATTGGTGTAAAACAGAACTCATTGAAACGTGATTGGTCATTGACTACCATTTGCGACATGAGTTAAATAGTCATCTACAATGCAAATGGCTGAAAGTTTCATCATCATCATAGTACATTCACGAATTTAGGCCATTTGTTGACCTGTTTCGGCCTCAAGAGAAACACCATCCAAAAGTCTTTTGAGTGGACGTCCTGGTCTTCTTCTTCCTGCAGGTTGATATCTTAACATTTGTTTGGGTATTCTGTGATCTTCCATTCGATGAACATGTTGTATCCATCTTGACTTATAATCAGAAATTTTGTTTTCTAAAGATTCCATGTGTAATTCTTCTAAGATGTCTTCATTTTTTTGTGATCTAGTAGTGTGTATCCTGCAGTCCTCCGAAGATATCTCATTTCAGCAGATCTAAGTCTCTGTATATCCTTCTGTTTCAACGTCCATACTTCGCTACCATACAAAAGAGTTGGAAGAGCCAGTGTTTTATACACTTTCAGTCTTGAATGCTTTTGGACTAACTGTGGCTTGAAGATAGAATTTATTAACCCTAAAATTCTTAAAAAATTAGATATTCTTGCATTTACATCCTTTTCTTCTTCATATGAGATATTGCATCCTAGATATGTAAAATTATTCACCTGCTCCAAAATTTTATTGTTCAGTACAATTTTACTTCTGACAGAATCTACACCTTGAAATGCCATAATTTTTGTTTTTTTTCTGTAGATATCTTTAATCCATATTCTTCTGTAATTTTGTTAAGTTCATACAGACCTTTCTGTAGATTATCTACGGAATTTGCTATTATTATTTGGTCATCTGCAAACAATAGGGTGTTTAATTTTCTATTTTCTGATATTCTTATTCCAAATTTATATGTTTTGTTCCAGCAACATATTACTTCATTGATATAAATTGCAAAGAGTGTTGGGGATAGGGGGCAGCCTTGTCTCACACCACGATTTATAATTCCTTCTTCAGAAAATCTGTTATTTAATTTAATCTTTATGGTGTTGTCTTTGTAAATATTTTGTATATTCTGCCGAAGTAAATTTGGATGAAAGTTTGGAGATTAGAAATGAGTAATTTAAGACAGTTAACAAATTCAAATATTTGGGATCAACATTAGAGTGAGAAGGATCAAGCAATTCTGAGATAAGCCAAGGAAGGAAAACAATTGGAATGTTGAAATTGATGCTGTAGAGTAGAAACATTCTGAACAAACTAAAAACTTATTTACAGTTCATTGGTGGAGAGTATACTGTTGTATGGTGGACATTAAGCAGAGAGCAAGCACACAAACTATTGGTGACAGAGATGGGGTTTCTGGAAGAGGGCTCCTAGAAATTCAAGAATAGGCAAAATTAGAAATATTAAAATCAGAGAAATAATGGATGTTCAAAAAGATGTTCTACAAGTTATTGAAAAAAATGGTTTGGGCACGTACAGAGGATGTCAGATGACAGGATACCTAAGATGATATTAAATTTTCAAGCGGAGAGGAGCAGAAAAAAGTGGAGACCAAAAGATCAATGGGTTCAAGGAGTGCAGAGGAATATACACGTAGTCGGGAGGATCTCACATAGCGGTACAGAAAATAGAGTCAAATTTACAATGGGTTGTAGGAAAACTACTGTATCTATATTAATATATAAAAATGAATGTTGGTTTATTTGTTTGTTCGTACTTTATCCGCGGCCATACCGTTGATCCGATTGTGATGGGGTTTTTTGCAAAATGTTCAGGAGATTCCCGGGATGAACATAGGCTATAAGAGAGTTGTGATACTCAACTCCTATACACTTAAAAATCGCCCTTTGTAGTGGGAGACGTGAAAAAAAGTAGCTCTTTGGACGCTTAATTGGCTTACGCTGCCTAAACCATAACAAATACACAGAATTAATGTACACAGAATTGAATATCTCAAAAAGCTCTACAAAAGACTCCGCGACAGCATATGTTTATCTCTTACGGATAATTCACAATAACCATTTTTGTCTTTCATTGATGCCAAGAAGATCGAGATAAGTAGATTCCCGGGTAATCAGCACGGGGAATCTTAAAATAATTACGATATACATTTATAATTATTTTTAAATTCACTTATTCAACTGATCATAAGAAGTTTATTGATTTTTGTCTTTCAGCTCATTTATGTCAACAAGATCGGGATAAGTAGATTCCCGGGCAAGGCCGGGTAATCAGCACGGGGTATCTAAAAAATATAAATTTTTAATTATTTCTCCTTTTACTTATTCAACTAAACATATAAACACATTAATTTTCATTTATTTAGGCGTAGCAGCGCACGCCGGGTATTAGCTTGTTGTTTAATAAAAATTGGTCTGATATCTAAAAAGAATAGAAGAGGAAAGATTACCATAGAGAGTGTTAAATCGCATGGTATAAAGACATCGGCCACTAGGAAGACCATTGGAAAGATGGATTATCCAAGAGAAAAACATCTTACAGGACAGGGGATACGACAGGAAAGAATTAGAAAGAAGAAAAAGCATGGAAGGATAAAGATGGATGGAGCGATATTTGCAATCGACCTTCCTGAAAGGAAGAGGCGATAAAGAATGTGATAATGAGTAGACAGCAGAAGAAATGTCAATCGGTCGTGAAGTTAACTACAACGCGACTGTAAGGGGTTTCAAGACTTGAAAATAACATTGCTCTTATGGAGCAATTCGTTCCAGTAAACGTGTCCTTTTTAAGTGAGATTATTTTATTTATTAATTAATTTGAAATAAATAATTAAGTTATAAGTTTCGCCCACAACTTTGCCAAGAAAGTAGGTGCTTGATTTATGACAAAAAATTGGTATTATGGAACGTATAATTATCATCACTCAATTATTTAATAAAGTTATTGGGTGAAGTCACTTAACGGAACAGCAGCTAGCAGAGATGCCACTGAACCATCCCTTTTCAACGAGACTTGTTTTGTCACGCACAGCTGTAGTCAAAGAATTGTTCTTAAATTACCTGAATATAATTTTCTTCGTGGAAGATTATAATTTATAAAAAATTAAATTTATATATATATACATACACACACACAGGGCTTCCAATATAAAACCGGACCGGCCTCACGGAGTTTTACCCGGCACGCAGTGCTGTCTCTTCCTCCCGCAATTCACCCTGCCTGCCACCCGTCCTTGAACTGTTTCTTACCTTATAGAAAATGCTGGAAATGTCCTCCCGCAGTTAAACAGGCATTATACCGAGTAAACACATTTAGATTGACACGCTGTAGTTCGGACACTGTCTAGTTTCTGATTTCATTTCTTATGTTGTTCTTCAGTTCTTCCAATGTGTGCGGATTTGTTTTGTACAGTTTGTCTTTGTCTTTCGCCAATTTCGTCTAATTTTTCTTCGGTGAGAACCGTACGCCTTCGCGTGTGTTTCTTATTTTGTACTGAACCAGTGGTCTCAAATTTAGTCACAAGATCGTGGATTGTTGATCTGGAAGGAGGTAATTGTCCAGGGAAGTTCCGAATAAATTCCTCGCGAACGCGACGAGCTGATTCGTATTTATAATAACATTTACACACATAAATGCGCAGCTCTAATGTCAGCTGACGTCTCATCTTGTCGAACGATAATAAACTGACTAGTTCAAGGACGAGCGGCTGGCAGAGTGAAATGCGGACGAGGAGAGAGCGCTGCCTGACGGGTGAAACCCTGTGAGACCGGTCCGGGTTTATATTGGAAGTCCGTTATATATATATATATATATATATATATATATATATACAGTAAAACTTGTTCCAAGCGGAATCGCATGGGACCAATTTTATTTTTCCACATTAGACAAAATTCCGCATTATAAAAAAAGAAAAAATTATTAACCAATCTTAGATTTTTTAGTACTGCATGTTTTTTTTTTACGTACTTTGGATTAGTTGTAGTTCCGCTGTCGTTGAAAAGTGAGGTATAGTATGTACGAGCGATTTCGACGGTAACGCGCAAAAAAAAAAACAGTCCGTTTCGTCAGCGTTAAAAATGTCTCTTAGGCGCGTATCCTGAAATTAAAGTATGCAGTTTCGGTTTCCAATCACTAACTATACTTTCGTCCACATCCTTTGATTCCCCGCAAATTTAATTCCACACTACATTGTGTCGTCTTTTAAAACTGTAGCCAACCTAAAGATTTCTAGAAATCGTTATTCTCTAGGGATGTAACAACAGTTAGTGCTTGACTTTGGAGCGTTAGTCCGAAAATTTTGAGATTTTTTTTATCGTGCATTTGTTAAACACTCCCACACCACTTTGTTGATTTCTTAATTTATTATTTATTTATTTTGCTTTCCTCTTCGTTTGATCATGTCTTTGCATCTATTCATTAATTATATTTTCTTTGTGTTTTAAAATCTCATAAACGTGGGGTTTTCCACATTTAAATTCAGTCGTTATTTCGCGTACTGAGAGTTTGTTTTTCTTTATCTTCAATCACTTGCACTTTTTCGTTTAATGACAATGATACATACGATTTAGCCATCTTCATTCCGGAAATTTCAGAACGCTACCTGTGAAAGATACGTACATGATCGGTCTCAGATCTTAAACTAATTTAAGATTTTACAGTGCACTGGTTATTTGTAAGACAGGTGTCACACGCCAAATATTTGTAAAACGAACCTGTATTTCGCAAAATGGCTGTGCAGTGAGGCCGAAAGAAAATTCCAGATACAGGTAGAATCTCTACTTCAGCCGGCGGGCGGCAGGAATCATCACTTGTTGTTAATTCGCCTAACGGGAATTCAATGAAGTGGAAACTAATTTATTTCTCTCTCTTTCCGCCTTATAAACATTTTTAATGAGTTATATAGAAATAACCATCCGTTTCCGTTTTGGACAAATTCCGTTTTATACAAAATAAATACACGTAAAATTACTATTATTTTGCCGGAACCAATAAATTAGTTCACATTGGACAGATTTCCGCATTATTCACGTTCCGGATTAAATAAGTTTTACTGTATTTTCGGTTTAATATTTTTTAAGAGGAGTTGGTACGACAAGAGTCCCTGTAATACATAATAGCACGCATTTCCAGAATTGAGCCTATGTTTAATTTCTTTGTGCATCTCATTCCTATTTGTGATTATTATTCCTAGATATTTAAATTCGGCCATTTCCTCAAAAATTACCTCATTTGTCATAAACTGTCCTTTTCCATTTTATGAAGTATTTCTACATGTGAATATATATTTTTCATGTTTTTAGTTCCAGTCCCAAATGTCTTAGTGTTAGTCAATACAGCATGCATCCTGGTTCCCCAGATAGTCTAATAAATTATGGTTATGCATGGTTTGTTGTCACTGCTGTCCGACACTTTTATATGAACTGCTATAAGACATTGTTTTTCTCCAATTTAAGGTTAACAAAGGAAATACATATTCCGCAAATGTATGCTATGTTTACAATGAAATTGTAAATAATTCATAAATAATCAATTGAGTTGGTGTTTACTTGATGAAAATCCATATTTATTAATTAAATAAAAATAAAACTTAGTTTTATTTGATTTTCATATTTATTAAGATATAATTCAGTGACAGCTGTTTCGGTACACTGTACCTTCTTCAGACATGTTAACAAATTATGAATTGTGTTCCAACTGATCTAAGCAACAATACAACAATATTTATTTAAATTTTAAAATTTAACAAAGGGGATTCATTCAAATCAAGTTGAGAATTTAACAGTTTTTTTACTACTTTTAAATTTATTAATTCAATTTATTTAAATTTAAATTTATTAATTAATTTTTATTATTAATTAAGGGTAAGAAGTTAGATCTTTTGGAGGCCTTAACTCCACCAGGATAAATAAATAAATAAAATAAATAAGAACTGCATTAGGGATCCTACTTGGTGACATTTGAGGTACATGTTGCCTCCGTAGGTGGATATTTTTACTTCTAAAAGTTTACATGCGTAAAATAAATAAACAATTAAAATCAGATATTACATTCGATTTCCTGAGGATTTCGCTTAGTTACACAGTAACTACGTGACGATATTTTTAATTAAAAAATGAACTTAATCAGATAATGAATGTACATCATACAATTGTTAAAAGCATCATTACTTAGGGAGCAGAACTTTGGTCATTAACAACAAAAACAAATAAGTATCTTTTGGCAACGGAAATGGATTTTATAAAAAGGGCAGCAAGCATTTCAAGAAGAGAAACAATATTAGAAACTCAGTTATAAGGGAGAAAATGAAGATTGAAGACACTATTTTAGATTATATTAAAACTCAGCAATTAAAATGGTACGGACATGTCCAGCGAATGGAAGAGGATCGGCTACCAAAATGTGTTTTGGAATGGAAACCTGAGGGAAGACGAGGCAGAGGAAGACCTAAAACCTCCTGGAGTCAGTGAATATATGTATACATGAAGGAGAAACATCTACAACCAGGAGATTGGATGGACCGACAAAATTGGGTATTAGGAATCGTACGATGTGAAAGACATTAATCAACCGATGATCTATCTATCTATCGTAATGTTGAGTGATTCCGGGTTATGTGGCCGTGGTCCATAGTTGGTGTTGATACCAGACGTTTCGCCCTCAACTGCGGAGGGCATCTTCAGTGGCGAGTGCTTCTAGGCGTGTTTCCTGGTCGGAAGATAGAGTAGATCTTCCGACCAGGAAACACGCCTAGAAGCACTCGCCACTGAAGATGCCCTCCGCAGTTGAGGGCGAAACGTCTGGTATCAACACCAACTATGGACCACGGTAACATAACCCGGAATCACTCAACATTATGATTACCGGCCGTGAAAGCCTGCATTCAACTATCTATCTATCTATCTATCTTAATGATATAAATATCAAGAGTCGTGATGATGAAGCCAAGACTTCCAAAAGCTTAGAAATGTAATGATATAACGAAGATTGTGACGTGGATTATTGACGATGGTGTAAAAAAAAAGGTTATAACAAGTTTTATAATTAAAATAACTTAATGAGATTGTCAAGTGTTTGTCTGGACGACTAAATAAGACTTGGCGTCAGCCACGTGGGTTGGCAGCGGTGTTTGAACCCGGGACGTCCTGAATATAGATGTAAAATGTTTTGGTGTGAGCGAAATATCTGCAGAAGCTAGTGTTATGCCTGGAAATGACAATTAGCTGTTATCCAGGTATGTGACGTATAATCCAGTTACCGCAGACTGTGTACTGGATATCGCCGGTTCATGTTTGATGCCGTCCGATAGAACCCGTTTCCACCTGATAACTTGGCCATGACACTACACACACTCCAATGCATTCTTTACATTTAAGGACGGTTTCACATTCTAGCCAATTCCACAAGAATGTAACTATTAAGTTGTTTTATTTCCTAATCTAAAACGATTTCTTACTATTGTACATGCCAAAAATCACCTTATATATAGTGAAAAAAATACTTAGGAACAATAATCACAAATAGGGATGATTTAGATTAGATTTATTTAGCCTGGTGGAGTTAAGCCCATGTGGCCTTCTCTTCCACTCACCAGGACAAACATATGTTACATCAGAATATAACAATCACAATGAACTCTAATATTAAACACTAAGTAAAAATTTGATCAAAAGATAATATCTAATATACATATTACGATCTATAATACAACCAGTTAATATTAGTTAAAATTAAGACTAAAACTAATAATAAAATGTATACAAGCAAGACATATTAAATTGTCCCTGTCTAGTGTATATATAAAACAAGTGAAAATAATGAGATGTAGAAAACTAATTTTACGTTTATACAATATTTAAAACAAAACAAAAGAAAATATTTGTTATTCTTAATATTATTTTCATAAATAATTAAATTTGTTAATTGTTAAAAGAATACTATCAGTGAGGTGTATAAATAATTCTTTAGTTTGTTTTTGAAGGATGTTATAGTTTGACAGTCTCTAACATAGGGCGGAAGGAGATGCACAAAGAAATTAAACATAGACTCGATTCCGAAAATATATACTATTATGTGTTACACGGACTCATGTCGTCCCAACATCTCAAAAAAATGTTAAACTGAAAATATATAATCATCATCATCAATTGCAGTCATGGATTAGGCCATTGGCCTGTTCCGCTTCAGGATAGAAACAGATCCCTCCATCGCTTCTTAGGTCTTCCTGGGTCTCTTCGCCCTGTGGGTCTGCAGTTGAATAGCTGCAGAGGTAGTCTATTGTTTGGCAAAGGAGGTGTTCATGCCAATTATTTTGGTATATTTGGATGATTTCAGTTATTGCTGGTGTGTTGAGAGCTTTGCGGATACCTTCATTATGGATATATAAAACAGTTTTTCTATCTAACTAACTAACTCACTGGTACTATTGAACCCGTAGGTTCATGGCCGCGCGGACATAAGCTGTCCATACATCCCTATCCTGAGCTAATGTTTTTGAATCATCTCCTGTATAATCTACTTCCCTCAAATCATAGTTAATGTTATTCTCCCACCTCATTCTTGGTCTACCAACTGGGCGTTTTCCCTCTGGCTTTCCTACAAGAAGCTTCCATGCACGTCTTTCATTCCCCATATGCGCAACATGTCCTGCCCATCTCAGTCTATGAGACTTAACTGTTCTTATTATATCTGACTTCCTATAAAGACCATGTAGTTCATTGTTATGCAGTCTTCTCCATTCACCTGTTTGTTCGTCTCTCTTTGGTCCAAAATTTTTCCTAAGCACTTTATTCTCAAATACTTGTAATATCCTTTCCCCCCTTAAAGTAAGAGTCCATGTTTCGCACCCATATAGGCCTAATGTAACTGGTAGAATAATAGTTTTATATATTTTCAGTTTAACGTTTTTTGAAAGGAGTTGGGACATCAAGAGTCTCTGCAATGCATAATAGCACGCATTTCCAGAATTGAACCTATGCTTAATTTCCTTGTGCATCTCATTTCTATTTGTGATTATTGTTCCTAGGTATTTGAATTCAGCCACTTCCTCAAAATTTCCCTCATTTGTCATTAGCTGTCCATTTCCATTATTTAATGAATTTCTACGTGTGACCACATATTTAGAACCAATCATAATAATTAACATAAATTTAAATATATATATATACATAAATGACTACGGACTTATAGACTATCAGTTTGTAACAAACATTCACAAATTTCCTTTAATTAAAGTTCTCCATCGTTATCTCTCCTCTGTGTCTTCATCTGTTACACATAGCTTCGAATTTGATGGGATAAGCCGAATGAGTTTGCAACATGCGGTCGTTGAAATTAGCGAATTGTAGAGTTTATTGAACTTTGGTTTGTTTTATAAAGTTGGCCATGTTATTTATTGTATCTTCCAGTTATAGCATTTACTCTTATATTTATTTAAATGTTTAATTTCCCTGTTTGTCAACTCGTAATGTTCGTGCTAATATCTTCACCGTTACACAAATTCTTCTTGCAATTCCGTGCATTGTTTGTTTATTTGTTTGTTTTGTGGTTTTAACGTCTCCTGTTTCTACCACGTCACAGCTATGACGCCAGACAACAACTTCCTACACCTGATTTTTGCAATGGATTTGTTTTTGCATATAACTAACTCCTTTTATATTGTACATTGTCACGAAATCAGTGAATGTTGGGTAGTGTAAACGTAATTATAGGGCATTTGATCTTACTTTACTGCTGAAGGTCACGCATTTCTCATCGTCATGATCATCATCTTAAGGCACGACAACTTCAAAAGTGAAAGTTTTGACCTTCTCAACAATCCTCCTCCATGCCAATCTGTCTCTTGCCATATTCAAATTAGTCACTTTCATTTTGCTCAGATCGTTCATTGTGTCATCCTCCCATTTGATCTTCGGTCTTCCTACAGCTCTGCCTCCAATAGGTTTCCATTTGTAGAGTTTTCTGACCAGTCTCTGATCATCCATTCTTATCAAATGTCCAAGCCAACCAATTTTGAGAGATCGTATATGGTTTACTATGTTCTGTTTTTTTATTAATTTGTTTAGTTCGCTTATGTCGTTTCCTATTAGTCTGGTGCGGCTCATTCTTGTTGAGATTTACAAGCTTGTTTTCTTTTACTGTGCGAGGGAGCTAGCCTAACGCCAAACCCCCAACCTGGAGAATCAGGTCATTTGATTTTATTGTTTCCGTCCCTTAGATCAGTTGCTTCCACCACAGCTACGGAGTCTGATCTACCCCTTGTTTTTCTGTTGGGATTTTCTCACTTAGCCTTTGTAGATCCTTCTACCCCGCAAGGCAGCGGTTTTCCCTGTTAACCTAAGGAGTGGTTGCCTCTTCCGCCTCCAATGCCATATCGTAGGGCTCCTACTCCGCCATATCCGCCGTTGAGGTCTTCACCGTGACCTTGGCAAGGGGTCCTTACAAGGTACTATCAGCTGGGCGAGCTGAATCAAGTTTTTTTAATGAGGTTGTTACTCCTCCTCCTCCGCCTTTCTCATCCGGACTTGGGACTGGCAATGGTGGAGTCATGCATTTCTCATCCCACAACTATTTGAAGCGGTTGTTTCTTTCAATAGCCGTTCCCTAAAGTAACTGTCACCATGTGTTTTCTGTTGCTGTTACCTGTGTGAAACACGTTCCACTCTACAAGTCGTTATAGTTACCTTATTAGCCCAGAGATGGCTTGACAGTTGAATGAAAGCCTACTTTATTGCAAGTGCAAGTATCCTTTTACCTGTCTTTCACTGTATAATCTTGAACGATAAAGTATTATCAAATACTCTATAATTGAGTTTGGGTCCATAGATTTTGAAAATAATTTGACAATTGTTTGGCTGGGATGACATGAAGGTTGAGATTGTCTTTTGTTTCACGATATTCATCCGAGGCTTGGTTTGAGACTTGAAAGCAAATGTAATTTCCCCCCCCCCCCAATGGGTTGCTGGCCCAGAGGGGTTCCCACTAATGTAGCATTTCCTCTACATTAAGATGATGTGTTTATACCGCCAGTACTCGGTCCTCAGAGCCTCATTTGTAATAGCAGGTTGCACCACGAGCAGGTTGAGGTGATGAAATGCACGTCACTGGACAATACGAAGAAGATATGAAAGCCGAATAACAGCAAGTGAGATGCGATTTATGCGCCGTACAGCAGGCTACACAAAGTGGGACCATAAAATAAATGAGGAAATTATGGAAGAGTTGGATGTAGAACCCATTCTTCACCATATACAAAACTACTAGAACAACTGGAAGCCCATCTTCAACGAGTGTCGTCTCATAGAATTCCAAAAGCCATACTTCGCTACTGCCCCCAAGGCAAAAGATCGCTGGGATGTCCAAAAAAGCGCTGGATGGAAAATTCCTCTTTGAGGAGACCGTAACAGGCCACACGGCCTAATACTTGCATGGATAATGATGATGACTCGATAATTGAGTCATAATCTACGGAAGACACGGAAGATTTAAACGCTTAATGCGAACTACTTGTACCGCTGCACGAAAACGCTACATATCCGCACAAAGGTTTCTATTCAAAATTATATCTACTCAAGTCCTAGATGTTTCTAATGGAAAATCCCGAACACCTTGAATAGGCCTATGTGTCCTAGATGTCTCATTGGGTCGATATGTTGACCCGATGACATTACCATTCATGCATCTATGGGCAAATAAGCGTAAGTAAATTAATTTGGGTCGGCTCAATCATTTAGTTTTCAGCCGCTTTGTTTTGTAGTTACGTAGGTCTATTTTACACGCATAAGTATTTATCATATCAAGCGGCGTTGTCACGTTTTATTCACTGGCACTAACATTCTGTATTATAGGCCTAATAGATAGATCATCGGTTGATTAATGTCTTTGACATGGTCCGATTCCTAATAGCCAATTTTGTCGGTCCATCCAATCTCCTGGTTGTAGATATTTCTCCTTCATGTATAAACATATTCCCTGACTCCAGGAGGTTTTAGGTCTTCCTCTGCCTCGTCTTCCCTCAGGTTTCCATTCCAAAACAGATTTTGGTAGTCGATCCTCTTCCATTCGCTGGACATGTCCGTACCATCTTAATTGCTGAGTTTTAATATAATCTAAAATAGTGTCTTCAATCTTCATTTTATCCCTTATAACAGAATTCCTAAATTTTTTCTCTTCTTGAAATTCTTACTGCCCTTCGTATAATACTGCAAAAGACAAAAGTTACAACGCTGTTAAGATATTTATAGCCACGTGGAGTAGAAATTGAAACGTCATTTAAAAATGCGAAGACATTATTGGCAGAGAACTGTTTTCAGTTTTTGGTGATTGGAGCGGCGTCTTAGAAGCCTGTAACGACAACTTCCCGTTTCTGCCTGTCAGTAACAATATTATTTTTTAAACTAGAGGGAAACAGTTGTCTTTGATGTCGCCTGGAAACTAAATGATAGAGCAGACTTTAACTCCTAATAAAGGAGAGCTATAGCCCAACATTGGGTCGTTAAGTCATTGTACTTACTTACTTACTCACTGGCACTATCGAACCCGTAGGTTCATGGCCGCACGGACATAAGCTCTCCATACATCCCTATCCTGAGCTAATGCTTTCCAATCATTCCCTGTATAATCTACTTCCCTCAAATCATAGTTAATGTTGTTCTCCCACCTCATTCTTGGTCTACCAACTGGGCGTTTTCCTTCTGGCTTTCCTACAAGAAGTTTCCATGCACGTCTTTCATTCCCCATACGCGCAACATGTCCTGCCCATCGCAGTCTACGGGACTTAACTGTTCTTATTATATCTGGCCTCCTATAAAGACCATGTAGTTCATTGTTATGTAGTCTTCTCCATTCACCTGTCTGTTCATCTCTCTTTGGTCCAAAAATTTTCCTAAGAACTTTATTCTCAAATACTCGTAATCTCCTTTCCTCCCTTAAAGTAAGAGTCCATGTTTCGCACCCATATAATATAACTGGTAGAATAATAGTTTTATATATTTTCAGCTTAACATTTTTTGAAAGGAGTTGGGACATCAAAAGTCTCTGCAATGCATAATAGCATGCATTTCCAGAATTGAGCCTATGTATAATTTCTTTGTGCATCTCATTCCTATTTGTGATTATTGTTCCTAGGTATTTGAATTCAGCCAATTCCTCAAAATTTCCCTCATTTGTCATTAGCTGTCCATTTCCATTATATAATGTATTTCTAGGTGTGACCATATATTTAGTTTTACTGATATTTACTTCCAGTCCTAATTTCTTAGTGTTACTCAATAGTGTGTGCGTGTTGGCCTTTAGTATCTCCTCGCTATCGGCCAGTAGTACTACATCATCAGCATAAACTAACAGCTTATTAATACCATTCAGTTGTAGGCCTTCCTCATTCTCTAAAGATTTAATGGCATGCTCTAGTACAAAATTAAATAGTAGAGGAGATAGTGCATCTCCTTGCTTCAACCCATTCTGGATTTCAAAAGTGTCTGAAAACTGTTTGCCTACACGCACCCTACTCATTGAGCCATTTAGACACATTCGTATAAGTCTAACTAACTTTTTAGGAATTCCGAACTCCAGCAGGATACTATATAACTTCTCCCTCTTAATTGAATCATATGCTTTTTTTGAAGTCTACATATAGTTGATGTACAGTACCATTATATTCCCATTTCTTTTCTAAAATCTGTCTTATGCTAAAAATCTGATCTGTTGTAGACCTGTTTCTTCTAAATGCACATTGATGATCTCCTAGAATGTCATCAATATAGGGAGTAAGTCTGCTTACTAATATATTTGTTAGAATTTTGTACGAAGTTGAAAGTAATGAGATGCCCCTATAGTTGTTGCAATCAATTTTTATCTCCTTTCTTATAAATTGGTACGATAATTGATTCCTTCCATTCATCTGGAAGAGCTTCTTTTTCCCAAATCATAGTAAGCAACCAGCGTATCTTGTCCATCAATTTTTCTCCCCCTGATTTTATCAGTTCTGCTGGGATCTCATCTGAACCTGATGCTTTATACATCTTCAATTTTTCAATTGCCATTTCAACCTCTAATGCACTTGGCTCTGCGACTAGCATTTCTGCTGTCTGTAACTTATCCTCCTCAATGTCCTGTTCTGTATGTACATTTAATAGCTGATTAAAATAACTTTTCCATCTATTTAATATACTCTTGGAATCTGCAATCATATCCCCATTTTCATTCCGAATTATGTTTGTTCTAGCCTGAAACCCTTTCTTCTCTATACTAATTCCCTGATATAATTCTCTAATGTTCCTATTTTTTGCATTCATTTCAAGATCATTAATCTTCTCTCTCAAATATTCCCTCTTCTTACTCTTTAGTAACTTGGTGGTTTCCCGTCTAACACTACCCAATTGCTCTAAATTTACCTCATTTGGCTCATGTAACCATTTCATTTTTGCTAGCTTTCTTTTCTTTACGATGTCGGCACATTCCTCATCAAACCATTTCTTGTTTTGCCTCTTTTTTAAACAACCAATGCTTTCTGATGCTGACAATTTAATAGTATCTCTTATAGCCTCCCATTCTTTATTTATATCAGTTTCTTCTTCGTTTGCCACATTGTCATCTGAAGATTCCAGTACTTCAAATCTATTAGCAATTTTGATTTGGTATTCTTGCCGCATTTCATCATTTTTCAAGTTTTTTAATTCATATTTTACAGAATCATCTTTAGCGTTTGTTCCTCTCATAAGCGATAGCCGTTGTCTGATTTTCACTCTGACCAGATGATGATCCGAATTGCAGTCTGTCCCTCTAACTGATTTAACATCGATGATGCTACTGTGCCAGCGTTTATCCACTAATACATGATCTATCTGGTTCCGAGTTTCTCCATCTGGGGACGTCCAGGTGTATTTATGAATATCCTTATGCTGAAATGTTGTGCTCTTAACAATGAGATTCTTTGATGTGGCAAATGTGACTAATCTAACCCCGTTGTCGTTACTATCTTCATGAAGACTGAATTTGCCTATTGTTGGTTTGAATATATCTTCCCGCCCCACTTTTGCATTAAAATCTCCTAAGACAATTTTTTCATATGATATCGTGAAAGGCTATCAAATAAGCATTCTAATTCGTCATAGAACTCATCCTTGATCTTGTCATCTTTATCTTCTGTGGGGGCATGTTACATTTACAATTATAAAATCATGTCGTTTACCCTTTAGAATTATGTATGATATCCTATCACTAACAAACTTAATATCTCGGATAGCGGATAGGATCCTCCTTCTGACTAAAAAACCCGTTCCAAATGCAGGTCTTTCTGCACCCCCATAGTATAATGCAAAGCTTCCTGATTCCTGACTACCTTCTCCTGGCCACCTAACTTCCTGTAAAGCGACTATATCCAAGGGCGATTTATCCAATTCCCGCGTTAATATCTCTAGTGCCCCGCTATTGTATAAAGTCCTAACATTCCATGTTCCTAGGAACATGTCCCTGTGTTTGAGCCTTTGGCATGGGTTCCCTGAAGTAGTCCCCGCCCGGAGAACCGAATGGGGGACTATTTGACCTCCGGAAAATTTTACCCCAGTAGAACCCATGTCCGCATTTCTTGACGGTTGTATTTTTACGGTGAAAGATCGTCACTCTTTCGACCAAGGTACTTATTTCGTCTGGCTTATCACCTTCGACCAGTCCGGCATGGGTAACCCTATCGGCAGCAATGCTACCGCCGGCATAGCTCTCAGGATCATTTAAGCACACAAGCCACTCCACCACGACAAGGTAAAGATACCATGGAGGGCGTTAAAGTCATTGTAGTAATATTAAATCGGACTGTTAGGAGTGGAGCATAACCTGAGGCGAAAGTTTAAAATCGGTGTAGCGGCCGAAATTTTAGATTTTTTGCAACGAAACTCGGTAGGCTATATCCCATTAAAAATAAAAAAAATCAGCTGTGATCGGCCATTAGAAGCAGGGGTTTATCAGAAAGCCAAAATTTATAAATAATTTTAGAGGCCGTCATGTTTGTTTCGTCCATCTCTGTGGTATCGAGGTAGCTTTTGGAAAGACTGTAAATAATAAGAATGACGGATGTTAAATTCTCTTGTTTTCTCAACAATCAGGTTTAATGTAAATATTGCGTCAACTGTGCTCCTGCCTGTTCGAAATCCACATTGCTCTTCATATAATAATTTTCCAGTATATTGTTTTAATATGTTTCCATATAACTTAGATGCAGTGCATAATAGTGTTACCCCCTCAGTGACTTATTTTTTGAGCAAAACTGAATTTTATTTAACATAATTTAATTTAATTTTTAAAAATGGCATGTTCCGTAAACCAGCAAAATAGAACCATTACATTCGACTTACTAAGGAATTCTTGCGTGACGGACATTTAATCACATCTGTTTTACCCGCCCGCTTTAACTTCGCACACTCGCCTTGAAGGAGGTCATCTGGCAGTGACATCATTAAGAACATGTGTTTACTTATGGCAATTGTTTCTATTAATGCGGCAGTGCTCTATAAAATATTATTCATGAAATGTACAGGGTGTTTGAAAAATGATGGTCCAAAAGTAAGGATGGGGAGAAAAAGTCCGTCTCGTAGAAAATGGGTAAATTAAGACAATTTCTCAGCGAATTTATGTTTCCATTTTGCTGGTTTGTGGAATGTATACAAATGTTAAGATATCAACCTCCAGGAAGAAGAAGGTCAGGACGTCCACTCAAAAGACTTTTGGATGGTGTTTTTATTGAGGCCGAAACAGGTCAACAAATGACCTAAATTCGTAAATGAATGGTGATGATTATGCATTTCTTTTGTTAAATAAAATAAAGTCAATTTCTAATGTTACGTTATTTGTGTACTGCAGTTAAAACAATGTATGCATAACCCTAAGGTTTTACATATATTGCTTATTGTTATAATTTTACATCAAATTAAATAATATATACCGATTCATTAATTTGTTAAAAATGTTAAATACATTAATTGGCTCTAGTCCCGAGGGTATCGCTTTCAAACCCGGCCGGGGTAGATGGATTTTTAGGGTGTAAAAATCCGAGAGACAAATCCTCCTGGAGGGACTTACAGCAGTACCGACCCGAGTCTGAAGGGAAAGAACCGCAAGACTGAATAAAGAGACCTCTGTACAAATTTAACCGCCTTCATCCATCCAAATAGTACCTTAGTTCCCTACTGGGTGTCTGATTGAGGCGATATACTAACCACATCTCATTCGTTGGAATCTGTAGGTAAATAAGAGTAGTTAAATTAACCTGGTTAAGAAACTGCTGCTAGGAAGCACTCATGACCCCCACCCTGTACGTATATGGTACAAACAATTACATAGCCTACATACAGAGTGTCCCAAATTGATGTATATACTCTTTGAAACGCTATTTCTCGGCAACGAAATGAGACAGAAATACAATTTTTGTTGTGTCTGATCCACAAGGCACTGGAAAAGCATAGCAACACGTTCATCGATCTTCACATCTTTATAAACAACAATGGCGGCGAGATTATCATTCGATGAACGTAAGTGGATACTGAAGTGTTATTGGAAAGTGGAGAATGTTGTTCAAGTGCAACGACGTTGTATGGTTGAATTTGGGACACCACCACCAACAAGGGTAACAATAACAATAATCTGAGACAAGTTTGAAGACGATGGAACGTTGCAAGATGTGTTGAAAGGTCGGTGCGGAAGAAAGAGACGTTCAGCTGATAACGAGAGCACTGTTCCATCGTCTTCAAACTTGTCTCGGATTCTTGTTATTGTTACCCTTGTGGTGGTGGTGTCCCAAATTCAACCATCCAACGTCGTTGCACTTCAACAACATTCTCCACTTTCCAATAACACTTCAGTATCCACTTACGTTCATCGAATGATAATTTCGCCGACATTGTTGTTTATAAACACCTGAAGATCGATGAACGTGTTGCTATGCTTTTCCAGTGTCTTGTGGATCATACACAACAAAAATTGTATTTCTGTCTCATTTAGTTGCTGAGGAATAACGTTTCAAAGAGTATATATAAGTAATCCCACTACAGGCCTCAGGAGCCCCTTGGGGGAGCGGGAGGTTAAGGCTCCCACTTTTCTGGAAATCGGCACTTGATGTCAAAATTTAACAGCAGGGTTGTCAGCCCTGCGTTACGGCCGCCTTTACCCCAGAACAAGCGTCTGGTACTCATTTCCATTAGAGGCTGAGCCGATCCCAGGGCCATAGTGCCGCCAGAAGGTTTGGATCAGTTTTAAAATCCTGACCCCACCGGGACTTGAACCCTCGACCTTCCGGCTTGTAGCGCAGTGCCTTAACCACTATGCTACGGATAACTCATAATAACAATTTTTGTCTTTCACCTCATTTATGCCAAGAAGATCGGAATAAGTAGAATCCCGGGCAACGCCGGGTAATCAGTACAGGGTATATAATAGTAATTACGATATCAATTTATAATAATTTTACTTTTAACTTGTTCTACTAAACATAAAAAACATTAAATTTATTTAGGCGTAGCAGCGCACATCGGCTAATGTTTCATAAAATTATCATTATATAAGCTATAACTAGAAAAATAACATAAAAAAAAAGTAAAGTGATCCCACAACAGGCCCGGAGGCCCTTGGGGTAGTAGGAGGTTAAGGCTCCCACTTTGTCTAGACAATCGACACTTTATGTCAGCCCTGGGTGACGGTCGTCTTTACCCCCAGAACAAGCGTCTGGTACTCATTTCCGTTAGAGGCTGAGTCGACCCCAGGGCCATAGTGCCGCCAGAGGGTTTGGGTCAGTTTAAAAATCCTGACCCCAACGGACTTGAACCCTCGACCCTCCGGCTTGTAGCTCAGTGCCTTAACCACTACGCTACGGCGTGCCCCCCAGAAAAATAACATACACAGAAGATATATAGAGCATAACGTTTCATTTTCTCTTCACAGGAATAAAAACAAAAGTATTTATTTTGCTAATTATTTATTACCATATGGAAAAGAAATACGTCAGATAAAGGATTTTGTAGTAGTAGTAGTATAAATAGCATCCATACTAATTCTGCCTGCAGGTCTTTCACTGCAATCATAGCATTTTCATGCTATGCCTTTCAGCTTTACAAGGGAATTATAAGTGTGGTAGCTTCCTGTTGCTTTCCACATCGGTGAAGGATGATGATGATAATGATGATGATGGCCGGATGATTTTCGGGGACCGTTGGGCCATAAGCTTCCTGCCATTTGTCTTACAGGTGAGGAAAAACCTCACCCAGCAGCCTGTCCCGACCGGGACGAACCCAGGCCCGCTGCATGACTAGGTAGCACACCACCTCAAGATCACAGTGATGGAGTATATATATATATATACAATCTCTATTATAAATTATTATAAATTTAATAAATATAAAAATCACATAAAACTGTAAGTTTTATTTTTATTTAATTAAATAAATTATGGATTTTCATCAAGTAAACACCAATTTAATTGATTCTTTTTTTTTAAGTTCATGTTAATTACTAAGATTGGTTGGAGAAAACCCTCAATGATGAGGAAAATTCTCAAAATGAATGATTTTCCAATCCTGGATAGAATCTAATTTAAGAAAGAAAAATTAATGTTTGAAAAAAAAATCCCGGCTTAAACATTAATTTTTGTTTCTTGAATTAAAGCAGTAGTTATGTTTGAATGAAGCATATGTTGACCTCAGAATCAGCTGTTATCACAATGACATCATGAAATCAGTTGATGTATAAACCCGGTCTCTCACCTGGATGTGTACATTCTTGTTGCAGTCTCAGTGGAACAGCAACATGTCTCTTGTGGACAACCTCACGGCGTGTGGTGAGGAGAACACATTCACATGGCCAGACTACGCAGTCCTTGCAGCCATGCTCATCATCACTGCAAGTATAGGTCTCTTCTACGGGTTCTTCGGACCTAAGCAGAAAACTGCAAGTGATTTTCTTCTGGGCGGAAGTAACATGGGAACTTTCCCTATGGCAATGTCTCTAGCTTCCAGGTAAGTTATGAAGGGAATTTCTTCTTCTTCTTCTTCTTCTTCTTCAGCTTTCCCCCATTTATAGGTTTGCCGTCTTCAGTTTCCATTTATCTCTATCATTCCAATCTCCCTCTTCCAAATTCATATCATCCATTATAGTTCTGACGTAGGTTTTCCATTTCCATCTTGGTCTGCCACGTTTATTTCTTCCAGGGGGTGACCATTGGTATATATTTTTTGGCCATCTTTCATTTTCCATTCTTTGTACATGGCCATACCATTTAAGCGTTTGATTTTCAATCCTCTTAACAACAGATGTAGTGACATTCATTTGTCTCCAAAGGAATTCATTTCTTATTTTATCCTGTCTTGTTTTTTGGAAGCTTCTTCTAAAATAATCAAATTCAACTGTTCTAATTTTATTTTTTTGTAATTCCGTCAAAGACCAAGTTTTGCTTCCATATGACAAAATATTCTGTATTACGCTCTCATAAATTTTCATTTTAGTTTCCTTTGTGATATTTTTGTTCCATGTAATGTCTTAGTAGCATTTTTCTGCCATTGTAATTTTAGTCTGTACATCTCTCTCACAGGTACCTAAACTTGTAATTATTGACCCAAGATATTTAAAAAATTCACATTTTTTTTTGTTTTTCCTGTTTCTAGTATGAGGTCATCCACATCCTTTCCCAAACACATATATTCTGTTTTCTGTAAGTTTATATTCAGTCCCCATTTTTTATATTCTTCCATTAGTTTATTTATCATATATTTCATATCATCTTCATCCCCTGCAAAAATGATTTGATCATCTGCAAACAACAATGAATGCAGTACTTTTCCTCCTATAGGAATACCCATTTCAGAACATTTTTTATACCATAAGTTAAGAGTTTTAGAATTAAAAATTTAAAATAAAATTCTTTCCACCTCACCTCATATCCTGTCTTGCAATTAGACCGGTTTCGTAGCCTTAGTGGTTTCATCTTCAGTAGTTACATGACGGATGTTCTGTCGTCCAGGAGCACTGCTTTTCCATGTATTGGTAGACTGATAAACCTCCCAATCAAATCAACTTACCAGGAAAAATCAAAATTCGTTAATTTTTCTTTCTTAGTTTTTTGAATGTGTATCTTTTCTCCCAAACAGTGAGCTCTTAGGTTTTTTTATTTATTTTATTAAATTATCATAAGTAATGCATTGTTAGGACTATTTAATGAATAAAATTAAGCTGTTTACTCACAAATCATTATTTAAATATAGTTATTTTAAAATATTTATATATCTAATGTAAACCGATGTTTGAAAACAAATATCAAACAATTTGTATGCTTCATTTCCTTCTTTTGTTTGTCACTGCAACCAGATCATATTATTTATTGCCAAAGGAATGCAATATTGTAAGAATGCTCTCTAGTAGAGAAAAAATGAAACACATCAAACTGTATATTAATTAATTTCTGATGTCGTATGATGTAAATATGACAATTATATTTTTCTGAAATATTATTACCTGGGAAAAAATACATTTAAGAAAGTGCAAACAGTGGTTTCTTTTTTTGGTGGTATAATCAATTGTTACAAATGTTTTTATATTAACTCCCGCATGCGTTTTGTATTGACATTCATGCACTATATATACAATCTGGTAGCCGTATTTGTTGGTGGGTCAGTCACTGCAAAATAATGCTATGACCTATTCAGAATGTTAAAAAGGGGTGCTTTCTTTATTATGATAAAATTTAATTGGTAAATTCTAGGTGAAACATGACTGTGATTGGTTGTAAATAAAAAATCATTGAAATGTCATCACCATCATCTTCCATGCAAGTATTAGGCCGTGTGGCCTGTTACGGTCTCAAACAGGAATTTTCCATCCAGCGCTTTTTTGGATGTCCCAGCGATCTTTTGCCCTGGGAGCTGGAGCGAAGTATGGCTTTTGGACTTCTATGAGATGGCATTCGTTGAAGATGGGCTTTCCAGTTGTTCCGGTAGTTTTGTATATGTTGAAGAATGGGTTCTACATTAAATTAGCTTTTCTTTATTTTGAAATTATAATTCTGTATAATGTTATTTAATTGAAAGAGTGATTTCTGTAGACCATCTTCTGAGCTAGATATTATAACTTGGTCATCTGCAAAAAGTAAGGTGTCTAAGATATTTTGAAATGTGAGTCCAAATTTATCTGGGTTTTAACTAAAAGAGACAAGTGTCAGATTTCTCTTACTTAGGAAGTGTATTTGCAGAGTATAAGAGTGACATTGATTCAAAATTACAAAAATATAATAAAATGAATGGGGTAATACGAAGACATTTTGGTAAACAGATGAGGACAGAGACAAAACTAAGATTACATAACGTCACATCAAAAGCTGCTCTAAAATACGGAAGTGAAATTTGGATTTTAAATAAAAGAAACTCTCATAAACTTCAAGTAAGCCAAATGCGCTTCTTACGATCATTGTTAGGAGTTAATAGACTGGATCACCAAAGGAACACTACTATCAGAGGAAAACTTGGAGTAGCAAGTTTAAATGAAGATATCCAAAGATACCAACAAGAATGGAAAAAATCATCTGAGAAGAATGGCAAGAAATAGACTTCCAAAATTGGCATTCCAATATACCCCAACTGGACATAGGGACCAAGGAAGACCAAAACATCGGTGGAAAGATCAAGACCATCTTCGCTAGGTTTACCGTACAGGCCACATGGCCTAAAACGAATTTGTTCATGATGATGATGATGAGAAGAGAAGATCATAGAAGCAGCTGAAATGAGATTTCTGAGAAGTGTAGCTGGCTGTAAACTTCTGAATGAAAGAAGAAATGAGCTAAATATTTTTAAACTTTTAGATAAAATAAAATAATCTAGAAAAAAACTGGAAACAACATGTTCAAAGGATGAAAGATGAACGCATACCAAAAATTATACTTAATTACAAACCAAGAGGAGACAGGAATGTTGGTAGACCGAAAAAGAGATGGATTCAACTTTTTGAATGAGAATCTATGAGACTGGAACAAGCCACATGGGCTTAATACGTGATTGTTGATGATGATTATGCTTTTCTCTCAATTTGATATTTTTCTGACCAAGCATGAGCAGCTACTGTTAATTTTTCTACTTCCCCATTTGTAACATTCCTAAGATACTCCTTCACTCTGATTTTAAAATTTCTTTTTGTTTTCCCTATGTAAATTGTATCACAATCCCCGTATTTAATCTGGTAAATTCCTGATTTGTTTTTGTTCTTCAATTTTGTAATTATTATTGGTTTTATTAATATTATAACATAAATAAATTGAATCAGGTGCATTTTACGTGTACAAATTTTTGTTTTTTATTTGACATGTTTCTGTATGTTGTCCATACCATCCTCAGCTTATCCAGACTGTTGATTTTTATGTTGTCCACCCTGGATGTAAACTACCACTCTATTTTCTGGTTGTCCAAAGAACTTGTGAATCAAATATTTTTTCCGGGAATTTCAAAATTAATAATCCTATTTTTCATATTTTTCATTTTATACTGAATGTTGAAATTCCCAGGGAAAAAGATTTGATCCAAGTTCTTCGATTAACCAGAAGATGGAATGGGAGTTGACATCCAGGAACGACAACATAAAAAATCAACAGTCTGGACAAGTTGACGATGGTATGGACAACATACTGAAACATGTCAAATGAATTACAAAAATACAACAGGAAGTAACATTATGAGGTTATACTTAATAAGTAGGTTGTGTCTACTGTCATCTTACTGCATATTTCGTTGTTTCTTATAAGATATGATTCAAAGCATTGTTTCCTCCAACTTCAGTTGGTATAGATTGATGATCTTTAAGTTGTCGGCCCTGGATCTCGACTCTTGCTCCCTCTGTTTGTAGTTCAAAGAACTTGTTTATTAAGGGCACCCGGTACTAATTTCCTTGCAATTTGGTTTAAAAATATGCAACATACAAAAATAATTTTTTTCAGCTTATTCTTAAGTTATGTTCTTGAAAATTTTGTAATTAATTAAACAAGTCTTCCTGAACATAATGACACTCCTGGCATATTTTGTCATGACTAATTTTAAAATACAAAAAAAAATCCTACTTCATAAAATTATTGTCTTGGTGCAATTTTCTCAAAAAATACTCATCCAATTGTTTTCAAAATTTAGCATGTTAATATGTTATTGTCCATAGTTCATTTGACAATAATAAGGTTTGCTTGTGTTCAGATATGGATTGTGATTTAGTTTTTAAAAATTCAGACTGAAATTGTTTTGTTAAAAATTTTGCATACTTTGTTTTTAAAATTTCATACACTATCAATAGCACAAAGATAAATTTACCTTATTATCATAGAGATGTTTAAACTGCATATCCAAGCCAAAAATTATTCTCCTATATTTCAATAGTTTGAGCCGGAAAGTGTACCGAATATGTAAAAATACAAGTTACGGGAAAATACAAAAAAAGTGTATATTAGCAGAGTACAGCGACACCATTTTTAAAAATCAATAATTATGGGTATAAATGTCCAAAATTTACAAAATAATATTACACGCCGATAAAATAAACCTTCCTGGATTTTTTAAGCAACAAGAAAATAAAATATATTTTTTTAACCCAAATAAGTACTGGGTGCCCTTAAACATGTCTAGTTCTGTACCAACTGAAGATGGAGCAAAGATGCTTTGAAACATGTCTTACAAGAAACAATGAAACATGAGGTAAAATGATGGCAGACCCAATTTATTTATGTTATTTATTTAATATATGTAGCAAATAACACTATGAGGTTCCTTTTAATTGTATTGATGAGTTGGTTATTTTGATTCACCACATATTTCTTGATTTTTATGCACACCTGGTTTTGTCACTTTTGTGCAACATTGTCAATGCATTCCAACTGTTATTTTGTGGTTGTCGATCCTGTTAATTTGAATTTCTGCTCTTCTGCTCCCCTCTTCGGGCGATCTGATTGACTTCCAAATAATTTTTTTTTTTCTTTCTCTCTCTGGGAATTTCAAAATTCATGGTTTTCTTGCAGATGTAAATTTTCTCCCAAATTGTAAGTTCCTTAGATTTTTCTAACTGTTTTAGTAATTTGGCCTTAGTTTCAATTCTGTGTTTTTTTGACCATGCATGTGCAGCTATTGTAGATTTTTCTATTTCTTCATTTTCAACATTTCTAAAGTGTTCTTTCAATCTTGTATTCAAGTTCCTTTTTGTTTTTCCTATGTATATTTTTTCACAATCTTTACAATCGTCTACTTCTTCTTCTTCTTCTTCTTCTTCACGGTTTAGGCTTATATACTAGCCTATTCCGGCTCCAAATTGCTGCTGTTTCCATCTTTTCTTTGGTCTTCCCAAACTTCTTCTTCCTCGTGGTGAATAGCTGTATGCTGCTTTTGGAATTCTATTCTCAGTCATACTTGCTAAGTGTTCTTTCCAGTTTGTTCTGTATTTGACTATTGTTGTGTTTAATTCCTCTACTTTTAGTTGCTGTCTTATTTCTGTGTTGTGTTTTTTGTCTGTTCTTTGATATCCTGCTATTGGTCTGAGGAATTTCATTTCAGCAGCTTTTATTCTTTACAATTCATTTGATAAATCCCTGATTTGTTGCCGTTTTCAATCTCTTCATTTTTATTGATTTTGATTAATTTATTCAAACTGTAATCATTTTTCGGTGCTAATTTAATGTCAAATTTGCTGAAATTTTTTTGAAACTTACTAAATACTAAAGGATGGTATGTAAATTTCTTGAAATTTTTTGCCAGTTTGTTTATCAAGAAATATGAGGTGAATCAAAGTAACCAACTCATTAATAATTATATAATGGTGAACAAATTCAAATACATAGGCATAACACTGCAGCGCACATGTGCAGGAGAGAGCAGCAGCAGCTATAAGAGATATGTGCAGTATCAAAAACATTACATCATTAAAATTAGACACAGCCAAAAAATTATTTGTATCAGTGATCACCCCGATCGCCACCTACGGGATAGAACTGATATGGGAGAAACTATCGATTTGGAGAGGTTAGAAAAAGTGAAAGCAAGATACATAAAAAAAGGCATTAGGTACAAGTAAATACACACCAAATAGAATGGCCTATATGCTAGCCAGAGAAACCTACTTCCTAGAAGACCTGACACAAAGGATATTACTGCCAACAATGGAGTCATATAAAAAAGTAATTGAAAAAAAGGAACAGAAGGAAAAAGAGATTGACAAAGATTTCTATGCCTCAGACGCCATGGTGAACAGGGATTGGACCAAAAGCAACCAACCACAAAGACACGCAATCATAGGCCTGGCAACTCATGGATATCACCATAAAACGTGCAAAAATACAAAATTCCACCAACCGAGTGACTCGTGTGAATGCAAGATATGTGGCGAGCGATATCATTACAAACAATTCACAAGATGGACTGGATTGTTGAACCAACTGATAAAAGACAAATCATAAACCTAAAACTTAATGCTCTTTCGAGTGTCACTTACATATTATTATTATTATTATTATTATTATTATTATTATTATTATTATTATTATTATTATTATTATTATTATTATTATTATTATTATTATTATTATTATTATTATATATGTCAAATGAAACACAAATATTTATGAGGTAAGATGTAACAGATTTACCTTATTTATTAAAAAAAAATAATAGTTAAAAAAACTAAAACAACACGCTTTATTAGAAAACCAAACTAAAAAATGAAAAATAATTTTAATTTCCAACACGCTTGAGATAAAATTAAAGTGGTCAACATAAAAATCATCTCCAACACATATAGAATAAAACTAGAATTATCAACAAAAATAAAATAATTTTACCATAAAAAGTATGTTGGAAATTAAAATTATTTTTCATTTTTTAGCTCAGTTTTCTAATAAAGCGTGTTGTTTTAGTTTTTTAAAACTATTATTTATTTTTTATTTTTTAGTTTTAATATTTTTACAGAATAAGATAAAAATGTAAATATCTTTAAATTCGATACTATTGTAGCATGAGCTAAAAGTAATAATCTTCTAAAAAAAACCTCCCAGCTGGATTTGAATCAGCGACCTATGGATTACTGAAAATATATACCACTACAGTTCACCGCTCTACCAACTGAGCTCTTACAACGATTGACTAAAAGTCAACAAGTCCGCAACCTATTATACCAGTTTTATTTTTTTTTATTTTCTGATGATTCTGGCCAGGATTTTAGAAACAAATATGAAATTATTGTATTGTCATGGGCCCTTTACAACTATACAGAGTTTCAAGTCGATCCAATGTTTCTAAGTGGGTGAAAATTTCATTGAAAGATTCCGTCACATAGATAGATAGATACAGGTCAAGCTAATATAAAGGTGTAAAAAGAATCTCATGATATTACTTTCTATTGTAATTTAATAATATTATAGCATCTTGTATATATGTTTATATTACTTACTTACTTACTCACTGGCACTATCGAACCCGTAGGTTCATGGCCGCATGGACATAAGCTCTCCATACATCCCTAACCTGAGATAATGCTTTCCAATCATTCTCTGTATAATCTACTTCCCTCAAATCATAGTTAATGTTATTCTCCCACCTCATTCTTGGTCTACCAACTGGGCATTTTCCCTCTGGATTTCCTACAAGAAACTTCCAATTTCTGACTAAAAAACCCATTCCAAATGCAGATCTGTCTCCACCCCCGTAGTATAATGCAAAGCTTCCTGATTCCTGACTACCTTCTCCTGGCCACCTAACTTCCTGTAAAGCGACTATATCCAAGGGTGATATATTACTGTTATATTTTTTTTTGTTCTAGTTTCATCACTGCAATAGAGTTGCTGGGGAACCCTGCAGAAATGTATATTCACGGAACACAGTTCTGGATGACATGTGTATCATTTATTATTGTTATACCGATCACAGCTTACTTCTACCTGCCTGTCTACTGTAAGCTCAAACTCACATCTGCTTATGAGGTAAGTCACTCTCCTTTCAAATGAATAGTTGCCCTGAAAAGAGATCTAACAAACAAAAATTCTAAATTATATTTGAAGAGAAAAATTTTCACCCAGACCGATACACAAACCCAGGACCTTTGGCTTTCCAGGCCAATGCTCTACCATCTGAACTATCGGGGCAAGTTTTGATCTAGTCGCAAATTTTTCTTTTATATACGTTGTAATTCCCAGCACCAAATGCTATGAAGCCTTTGCTTCTATATTTGCAAATGGCGGCTTCTTAGTAACTAGCTAACTAACTAACTCACTGACACTATCGAATCCGTAGGTTCATGGCCGCACGGACATAAGCTCTCCATACATCCCTATCCTGAGCCAATGTTTTCCAATCATCCCCTGTATAATCTACTTCCCTCAAATCATACTTAATGTTATTCTCCCACCTCATTCTGGTCTATCAACTGGGCGTTTTCCCTCTGGTTTTCCTACAAGAAGCTTCCATGCACGTATTTTATTCCCCATTTGTGCCACATGTCCTGCCCATCGCAGTCTACGAGACCTAACTGTTCTCATTATATCTGGCTTCTTATAAAGACCATGTAATTCACTGTTATGCAGTCTTCTCCATTCACCTGTCTGTTCATCTCTCTTTGGTCCAAAAATTTTCCTAAGTACTTTATTCTCAAATACTCGTAATCTCCTTTCCTCCCTTAAAGTAAGAGTCCATGTTTCGCACCCATATAATATAAGTGGTAGAATAATAGTTTTATATATTTTCAGCTTAACGTTTTTTGAAAGGAGTTGGGACATCAAGAGTCTCTGCAATGCATAATAGCACGCATTTCCAGAATTGAGCCTATGTTTAATTTCTTTGTGCATCTCATTCCTGTTTGTGATTATTGTTCCTAGGTATTTGAATTCAGCCACTTCCTCAAAATTTCCCTCATTTGTCTTTAGCTGCCCATTTCCATTATATAATGTATTTCTATGTGCGACCATATATTTAATTTTATTGATATTTACTTCCAGTCCTAATTTCTTAGTGTTACTCAATAGTGTGTGCGTGTTGGCCTTTAGTATCTCCTCGCTATCGGCCAGTAGTACTACATCATCAGCATAAACTAACAGCTTATTAATACCATTGAGTTGTAAGCCTTCTTCATCCTCTAAAGATTTGATGGCTGCTCTAGTACAAAATTAAATAGTAGAGGAGACATTTATTGGGAATTTAAACACTACATTATAAAGCCAGTAGGGCTTCAATTGATGTTTTTATTATTAATTTAACACTTCTCACTGAAGGATAAATTATATTTGAAGAGAAAAAAAATTCGAAAGTTGAGTTTTCAGTGGATTAGTGATCTATCCAGAAGAGTATGGTGCATGTAAAACTATCCCTACTCTTTCCAGACCTGTTTCATTTATTTTTAAAAATTGGCTTTCAAGCGAATAGTGATCTATATGAAACAAAATGGCAGAAGCAGCTAATCAAGTCATAATAGCAGTGCAGAAAAACAATTATTTGGACATGTGCAAATTCATTCCACCACAGTTCCGTGAATTCTAATCAGAATCTTAGAGAAATTGAGTGAAAATAAGAAAGACACAATGAATGAAATGAAATAACATTAAATGGAAAATAAATATTGAAAACTGATTCAGATAGACTTTTTTCTAACTGAATCAGTTTTCAACATAGAAGAGTTGAGAGGCAGATAATTCTAGATTTGATGTATCTGGTAAATGATATCTCCAGAAAGCACATCTAGAGAGAGGCATTGGTTTGCTGGCCTGATTCTAACTCCTATTGGCTTATAAAGATGGTCATTTGAACAATGGATGAACATTGCGTGACAATGTGTTTTCTGTTACAGTATTTAGAAATGAGGTTTAGCCAACCAGTGAGAATAATAGCAGCTGGCCTGTATGTCTTACAAATGGTTCTCTACACCTCGGTGGCAGTGTACGCCCCTGCACTAGCGCTTAACCATGGTACGTATCTAATTTAAATCTTCTTCTTCTTCTTCTTCTACTACAAGGTTTAGGCTATGCAGCCTGTTTCGGCGAAGTTAAAAGTGGAGTCCATCTTCTACGTGGTCGGCCAACATCTCTTGTTCCTCTGGGATTATACAGGAAGGTTCTTTTTGGTATTCTCTCGTTGTTCATTCTCATTAAGTGTTCTGTCCATTTCTTATTATTTTCGCTGATTTTATCTTCAATTTTATATATATTTAATTCTTCTCGTATAGTTTCATTCCTTATTCTATCCGCTCTTGTGCATCCTTTCACATTACGTAAAAACAGCATTTCCGCAGTCTGTGTCCTGCTTTTATCCCTTGATTTCATTATCCAATTTTCACTTCCATACAACAACAAAGGAACAGCCATTGTTTTATATAATTTAAGTTTCGTATCTTTCCTTGTTTTCCGACCTAAGGTTCTTTTTATGGTTCCACAAATAGCCTGAAATTTATTTACTTTATTTTCTATATCTTTATTTTCTCTATAAGTTATATCACATCCTAAATATTGGAAATGTGATACTTGTTCTATTATTTTGTTATCCAGTACAATTTTTTATCTAATTCCATATTTACCAATAAATGCCATTACTTTTAAATAATACAACTAATTAATCAATTGATTTGTTATATTTCAAGAGAAAAATTATATGCTCAGACTGGGTTTGAAACCAGGACCTTTGGCTTTCTACGTCAATGCTCTACCACTGAGCTACCTGACAAACTCCAATCCAAATGCAAATTTTTCTCTTATGCGTTGTTAATTCCTGAGCGCCGAATGCTACAAGCAATTGCTCAATCACGCAAATAGAGGCTCCTTGTTTAAGAAGACATTTATTGGGAATTTAAACACTAATTTATAAAGCCAGGAGGGCTTCTTTTGATGTTTTTATTATTAATTTAACACTTTTCACTGAAGGATAAATTATATTTGAAGAGAAAAATGATATGCTCAGACTGGAGTTTGATCCCAGGACTTTTGGCTTTCTAGGCCAATGCTCTACCACTAAGAGAAAAATGTGTGTTCAGATTGGAGTTTCTCAGATAGCTCAGTGGTAGAGCATTGGCCTAGAAAGCCAAAGGTCCTGGGTTCAAACTCCAGTCTGAGTGTATAATTTTTCTCTTCAAATATAATTTATCGTCCCGCACCGTAGCCAAATGTTAAAACAGGAAGCTTTGGCGCAGAGCTACAGGACTTGCGCTGGTTCGAGTCCCCACGGGGGAAGACATATTCTCTTGGTATTTCGGCCAGTATGGGACCGGTGCCAACCCAGCATCGTGAGGCATTTATATAGCTACAATAAGTAGCGGTTCCAGGTTGAAAAAAAACCGCTATAACGGCTGGGGTATCTGACATGCTGACCACATGTCACCCCTACACTGGCTAGATGATTATCTACCTCTGTGATTGACACATGTGGATGTGAGGCCAGCAGCTGGATGGTAGGCTAAGGGCCTTGTAGGCCTGTCGCACCGTCTGTCTGATATGATTTATCCTTCAGTGAGAAGTGTTAAATTAATAATAATAACATCAAATTGATTTGTTGTTTACTTGATAAAAATGCACTATGTTTATTTGCTAAATAAAACTATAAAGTTTTATAAGATTTATAAAATAAAATAAGTTAAAATACCTTCTTAGGTAAAATCCGTCGTCTTTAACTTTTAAAATATGTGATCTTTATGCCTGTAGGCCTTTCAGGACATCCGTTCCATCTTCAGCAGTCCAATCTTCGCTACAGCATCAAACATCAACCTGGATGCTGTAGTGAAGAATGGACTGCTGAAGATGGAACGGATGTCCTGAAAGGCCTACAGGCATAAAGATCACATATTTTAATAAAAGTTGAGGACGACGGATTTTACCTAAGAAGGTATATTTTAAAATTCATCGGAGAACATATTGTTTAAACAACTCACCTCATAGGATTCATGCTTCCATGATATCGCGATTTCAAACATAGTCATGTTCATCGTCAGCCATAACTCCGACTGATGAAATTCTTCGGCCGTCAACTATTCTATTGTCGCCATCTTCAGTGCTGCCATCTATGGTTGAATTTTAATGATTATACCTCATAATGTTTACTTCCCAACATTAATTAAATATAGGTATATTTTAACTTATTTAATGACTCTCCACCTCAACGGATTTTACAATGAATTTTATTAGTATTGTCTTTATAAGATTTTCATAAATATATATTTTATTTAACATTCGTCTGATGAAGACACAGTGTATTGAAACAGCTGTTACAAATGTTGAATAAAATAAAATATATTTATGAAAATCATATAAAAATTTGTTAGTTTGTTTAGTAAATAAATTGAGCTTATTGTTTATTACAATAAAAAGTAAACAAGAAATCTACTACAGCTGTACACAGTTAGTCATAAAAACAAAGGCTGGTTTAATAAAACAAATAGAAAAACCTAAAGAGCTCACAATTTGGGGGAAAAAAATCTACATTCAAAAAGCAAGGAGAAATTAATGAAAAATTTAATTAAAGTAACTTTTTTAAAATTAAATGAGAATTATTAAATTAAAATACTCGATACCTCACCTCATATCCAGTCTTCTAATTATACTGCAGTTTCAAAGCCTTGGCAGCTTCATCTTCAGTAATTTCTTGTTGACTGATGTTATGTTGATCAGAAGAACTACTTCTTCTTCCCTCTGTTGGTGGACTGACAAACCTCTGGACCCAGTCAGAATCCACGGGAATTTCGAAGTTCATAAGTTTTTCTTTGTTGCTCAAAAATAAAACAAGAAAGAGAAAATTAAGAACTAGTTCAAAAAGACAAGAAAGAAAAATTTATGAACTTATTCAAAAAAACAAGAAAGAAAAACTTATGAACTTGTTCAAAAAAACAAGAAAGAAAAACTTATGAACTAGTTAAAAAAACAAGAAAGAAAAACTTATGAACTTGTTCAAAAAAACAAGAAAGAAAAGTTATGAACTAGTTAAAAAAAACAAGAAAGAAAAACTTATGAACTAGTTAAAAAAACAAGAAAGAAAAACTTATGAACTTGTTCAAAAAAACAAGAAAGAAAAGTTATGAACTAGTTAAAAAAAACAAGAAAGAAAAACTTATGAACTTGTTAAAAAAAACAAGAAAGAAAAACTTATGAACCTCGAAATTCCCATGGATTCTGACTAGATCCGGAGGTTTACCAGTCCACCAACAAAGGGAAGAAGAAGTAGTTCTTCTGATCGACATAACATCAGTCAATGAGATATTATTGAAGATGAAGCTGCCTGGGCTTTGAAACTGCAGTATAATTAGAAGACTGGATGTGAGGTGAGGTATCAAACATTTTAATTTAAGGTTAAATTAAACCTCATACTGATTTATTCCTATAAAAGTTCAATTAGATGGGAAATTTGGATTGAAAAATGTATAATTTAGCAGGTTTCACGTCTTCCTGCATCCAAATAATCTACTGTCATTCTCCTCCACATCTCTCTGTCATTCCAATTCCCATCGTCTAATCCTTTTTCTCTCATGCTGCTCGAAATATCACACTCTCTTTTTGGCTGTCCTATTCTTCTTCTACCAATTGGCACCCATTCTAGTATTTTTCTTGGGAATCTGTCTTCTATCATTCTTTTTGCATGACCATTTTAATTATAATTGAAAAGAAAAATATACGGATAGACTGGGGTTTGAACCCAGGACCTTTGACTCTCTATGTCAATGCTCTTCCAAGTGAGCTACCTAGGCCTCCAATCTAAACATGTATTTTTCTCTTATACATAGTTAATTCACTTGGAAGAGCATTGACATAGAGAGTTAAAGGTCCTAGGTTCAAACCCCAGTCTAGGCATATATTTTTCTTTTCAAATATAATTTGTCTATCATTAAGATGTTTAAAAACGAATAATATGAACATTACCATTTTAATTGTTTGTTTTCAATGATATCCACAATCGAAGTTTGGACATTAATCTTTTGTTGAATTAACTGTTTCTTATTTTATCTCTTCTACAAATTCCAGCTGAACACCTACAGAAATCTATTTCTGTAGGATTTAATTAATTTATCATTGTCATCAACAACAGCAATCATGGATTAAGCCCATGTGGCTTATACCAATCTCATAGATTCTCATTCAAAAAGTAGAATCCATCTCTTTTTTTGGTCTACCAACATTCCTGTCTCCTTTTGGTTTGCAGTTAAGTATAATTTTTTACATGCGTTCATCTTTCATTCTTTGGACATGTTCTTTCCAGTTTTTTATAGAGTTTTTTTATTTTATCTAAAAGTTTAAAAAAGTTTAGCTCATTTCTAACATCTTCACTTCTTCTTTTATGTAGAAGTTTGCACTTCTCAGAAATCTCATTTCAGCTGTTTCTATGATCTTCTCTTCTCTTTTAGTTAAAACCCAAAATTCACATACAATAGTAAGGGGACTGTCACTGCTTTATAAAATTTTAGTTTTGTTTCCATTCTTGTATGTTTAAATATTCTCTTAATTGTCCCACATACATAATTAAATTTATTAAGTTTGTTAAACAGATCTTCATTTTTAAAATAGGAGATTTCATAACCCAGGTATTTAAAATGGTTCACTTGTTCAATGGGTTTCCCCTCCAGAATTATTTTAGTTCTTACTGTACCGTATCTCATCCTTTAAAAGCTAAGATTTTTGTTTTACTTATTGGTATTTTGAAATTATAACCCTTCAGGGGTCCTCATCTAGGGGATATGTGGATGGCGACCACAAGGTGCCCAAGCTGTGCAAAAAATTTCTTCCACTTACTTGTGTTTTGCACTCTTTTAACTTTACTATCTAACCTCTCTTGGTTAACTCTTGTTTTTTTCGACCCCCAACGTTATTAGGGCATCCGAGGGCTAGGGAGTCTTTCCTTTCTTCCATTTCTTCTTTCCTTTATTTTCTTTTCTTCTCCAGAAAAGCCTGACCAGAGGCTATAAGATGGCAGCCCCATCACTGCTCTTGCCTTCCTTTGGCCAGCAACCAATTGAAGGGACTATTATTATGTTTTCAAGTCTTATATGAGAATTTCCTGGATGCTGGAGGAAAAATTTTCTATAGGATCGTAACAGGCCTTGGCCTAATACTTGGAAGGAAGAAGAAGATATATATATAATGTTATTTAATTGAAAGAGTGATTTGTGTAGACCATCTTCTGAGCTAGATATTAGAAGTTGGTCGTCTGCAAAAAGTAATGTGTCTGAGATCTCATTTACGTATGATTTGATTAATATATGTTCTAGATTTTAATTCCCATGTTTCTGTAATACTTACTTACTTATTTACTTACTTACTCACTGGCACTATCGAACCCGTAGGTTCATGGCCGCGCGGACTTAAACTCTCCATACATCCCTATCCTAAGCTAATGCTTTCCAATCATTCCCTGTATAATCTACTTCTCTCAAATCATAGTTAATGTTATTCTCCCACCTCATTCTTGGTCTACCAACTGGGCGTTTTCCCTCTGGCTTTCCTACAAGAAGCTTCCATGCAAGTCTTTCATTCCCCATACGTGCAACATGTCCTGCCATGTTTCTGTAATACATGTCATTATATTTGTTATTATTGTATTAAAAATATTTGTTCCTGTTTTAGAATTTAAATTCCGATTGTTTATTTATTAAAAAGTAAAACAAAACCTGCAGCAGCCGTACACATTTGGTCAGAAAAATATAAAATTGAAATTAAGACTGAACTAACAATACAAATAGAAAAACCTAGAGTTCACATTTTGAAAAAAAAAAATCTACATTAAAAAAAAAACAAAGAAATTAGTGAAAAATGAAATTAAAGTGAAATTTTCTGAAAATTAGATGGGAAATCTTGATTGAAAAATATGTCTACCAATTATATACTAAACATTTGTATGGTAGCCTAAGTCTGTGTTGTTTTCAGTGACTGGACTGAACGTGTACATAGCTGTGTCCTGTATTTACGTTGTCTGCATATTTTATGCATCACAGGTAACGTGAGACTTACTTTATTTTTAAATAAATAACATTAGTTATATTATATTTGAAGAGAAAAATTTTCGTCTAGACCGAGACTCGAACCCGGGACCTTTGGCTTGCCGGGCCAAATGCTCTACCAACTGAGCTACCGAGGCGAGTTACGATCTAGACGCAAATTTTTCTCTTATATACGTTGTAATTCCCTCTCGCCAAATGCTTTTGAAACCATTGCTTCTATCTTTGCAAATGGTGGCTTCTTAGTTAAGAAGACATTTATTGGGAATTTAACATTACTTTATAAAGCCAGTAGGGCTTCTAATCATGTTTTTATTATTAATTTAACATTTCTCAATGAAAGATAAATTATATCGTAACTCGCCTCGGTAGCTCAGTTGGTAGAGCATTTGGCCCGGCAAGCCAAATGTCCCGGGTTCGAGTCTCGGTCTAGACGAAAATTTTTCTCTTCAAATATAATTTATCTTTCATTGAGAAATGTTAAATTAATAATAAAAACATCATTAGTTATAATTTAACATTTCAAGATGAAGCTGATATATCAAAGAAAGTCACACATTTTACAAAAACAACGGGGATAATTAACAGTATAATGAAACCATCTTTAGTACAGAAGAACACAAGATTACAGCTTTATAAGGTTCTCGCAAGACCAGTATTAAGATATGGTAGTGAAGCATGGACAATACGAAGAAGAGATGAAAGCTGAATAACAGCAAATGAGTTGTGATTTATATGCCATACAGCAGGCAACACAAAAAGTGGGACCATAAAAGAAATGAGGAAATTATGGAAGAGTTGGATGTAGAACCCATTCTTCACCATATACAAAACTACCAGAACAACTGGAAAGCCCACCTTCAACAAATACCGTCTCATAGAATTCCAAAAGCCATACTTCGCTACTGCCCCAAGGCAAAAGATTGCTGGGACGTCCAAAAAAGTGCTGGATGGAAAATTGCTCTTTGAGACCGTAACAGGCCACACAGCCTAATACTTGCATGGATGATGCTGATGATGACATTAGTATAATGGAAGTTAATGACAAATGAGGGAAATTTTGAAGAAGTGGCTGAATTCAAATACCTAGGAACAATAATTATAAACAGAAATGAGGTGCAGAAAAAAAATTAAATATATGCTCAAATCTGGAAATGCATGCTGTTGTGCATTACAGAGACTCTTGTCGTCCCAACTCCTTAAAAAAATGATAAACTGAAAATGTATAAAACTGTTATTCTCCCAGTTTTATTATATGGATGCGAAATATGGACTCTTACTTTAAGGAAGGAGAAAGTAGGGTCGAATGTTTGAACGCATTAGACAGTAAAAGGCGTTCTCTGCTGATAAAGTTTTTTTCAAACACATTTTTCTTACTCAGAAATCTATTCACGCGGTAATAATTGTAAGCTACCTGACAAGGTACCTTAAGATCGTAGCTCAAGATATAAACTTATGTGAAAATCCCGAAGGGAACCGATGGTAACCGATGTAGTTTGAAACTTATCCAAGATGTCGGACCTTGAAGACTTCGATCATGTTTTCGGTATACGCGGAGAAGAGGAATTTGATACAGTCTACCAAAGAATTCAACTGGAAGAACAGGAGAATCGGCGTAATATTGCGCGACGCAGACGTGTTTGTATACGGTATTATTTGCGGGACGCAAGCGTAAATGCATTCCTCTATAGCAGACGAAAATAACGGAAGTGGTTTTATCGCTGAGAATTCTGGGTAATTCGTTGCCAATATTACGAAAACGTCAACATTGATGCATGACCGGTTAAGGCGGCCGTTAATTCGATCTCAGCTCACCAGTGATTGGAAGTAATTTGAGTAGAGACTAATGTATTTGCATACGACCCTAGAGAATAAAGTTCTTAGGAATATTTTTGGACCAAAGAGCAAGACGGACAGACAAGCAAATGGAGAAGATTACATAACAGTGTGCTACATGATCTTAATGGGAAACTGGATATAATAAGAACAGTTAAGTCTGGTAGATTGCGATTGGCAGTACATCTGGCACAAATGGGAATGAAAGAGGTCCATGAAAACTTCTTGTAGGAAAACCAGAAGGAAAATGCCCTTTCGCTGGTAATTTCAAAAAGGGGGAAAAAATATTGATTTGGAAGTCATCGGCCAGCCAACAGAGGGAACAAAAATCAACTTACAGGAAGGACAACCACAAGACAACAGTTGTATAGCATTGAGAATGTTGCACACAAAACTAGTCGACATAAAAATCAAGAAATATGAGGTGAGTCAAAATATAATTAAAATAAATCTCATAGTGTTATTTCCTACATATATTTAAGGAACTAACTTTGTTTGTTTGTAACTTCACATCTTGGTACTATTTCCCCACAGTCTGCTTATTATGTTAGAATGTAATGAGATGGTGTCTGATTCTCAATGTTACAGGGTGGTATGAAGGCTGTGATAATGACAGATACATTCCAAGCAATGGTTCTCATAACATCCATTTTACTGATCCTGGGACTGGGTGATTCTTATGTTGGTGGTCCTTCCTTCATCTGGGAGAAGAGCTCCAGCACAGAGCGCCTTGAATTTTTCAAGTAATTCAACTTGTCTTAAACATCGGGAGCAAACATTGGGGATTCTTTACAACATGTGATGTGAAACATTTTTCTAAGTTCTAATCGTACACCATGTGCTTGTTCCAACAAACGCAAAGCAGTTTACAGTATGGAATCATGGATTGCAGCCAAATAACCTAATGCAATTTAAGTACTCTAACCTGTGAAAGAAGGAAACGCCCAAAAATAAATAGTTTTTTTTGTAAATGCCCCAGGTGGGCATGGAAACTTCTTGTAGGAAAGCCAGAAGGAAAACGCCCAGTTGGTAGACCAAGAATGAGGTGGGAGAACAACATTAACTATGATTTGAGGGAAGTAGATTATACAGGAAATGATTGGAAAGCATTAGCTCAGGATAGGGATGTATGGAGAGCTTATGTCCGCGCGGCCATGAACCTACGGGTTCGATAGTGCCAGTGAGTAAGTAAGTAAGTAAGTAAATGCCCCAGGTTGTCTTACGACATTCCTAGTATTCTCTCCTGGCATGGCGTACTTGTAACCCACTTCTGAGGTTGGGGCACGTGGAAGGTGGGGTTACGTTGCCCCGATGATATGACGGGTGATGATGATGATAGTGGTGCGCCAGGATAGTCCCTAATCCTAAGCTTAATTTAAGATGAATATGAATGATGATGATTGCGATGGTCATATGATTTCGGGGACAGTTTGGGCCTTAAAGTTTTCCTGACATTTGTCTTACAGGTGAGGAAAAACCCCGATAAAAATCTCATCCAGAAAAACTGTCCCGACCGGTGATCGAAACCGGGCCCGCTGCGTGACAAGGCAGCACACTACCTTGTGACCACAGCGGTGGACAAAAATAAATAGTTAGTTGTGAAATTCTAAAGTATATGTGTATAGCTAATTAGAATGTACTTTATGTTGGCTGCACTGGAACATGAATTTGTTTTTGCTTAGAATATTCGTTAAATCAATATGGCTGCCACGTCTTCATGTAGTTAAATATCATAGAAAAATATATTGAATCAATTGTCAGAAAAAATGTAAATATCATTGTAAATGGTGGGAAATAATTTGAAAAATGAAATCCTAAGAATAAAATTTGACAGGAGTTTATGAAGGCATTAAAAAAAGTTGCATCGCATGTTCTAGTAAAGAATATCCCAAATCTCCAAATTGTCATCAAGTTACACTATGAGGTATTATTCCAAGTCTTAACATCTTATACATCAATGATATAATAAAAAAATGGAACGAAGAAACAAATAAAGGAATAAAATTAGATAAAACACACTACTTGAAAACATTATTATACGCTGATGACCAGGTAATAATAGCAAATACAGAAGACGAACTTCAGAGGACTATTTTTAAACTACATAATATATGTGAACAATATAATCTCAAAAAATCCATAGAAAAAACCAAGGTAATGGCATTCCAAGGGAAAAATCAAATCAGATCGAAAATAGTAATAGGAAACAAAATCATAGAACAGGTGAACCATCTCAATTATCTAGGATGTGACATTTCATTTAATTATGATAATGATATAAATAATAAAATAGCAAAATTCCAGGGAATATGTGGTACGATAAAACGAACACTAAATAACAAAACAACAAGAGAGACCCAATTGAAATTTTATAAAATGTTGGCAGTACCGGTACTGCTCTATGGTTCAGAAGCCTGGATACATAAAAAACAAGATCTAAGTAGGATAACGGCGGCAGAAATGAAATTTTTGAGATCTGTTAAAGGGTGCACTAAGGAAGACAGAATCAAGAACACAGAAATAAGACAGGAACTTGAAATTTTTGCAATAACTGATAAAATAGATACATATAGACAAAAATGGAAGCAACACATAGACAGAATGAATGAAGATAGATATCCAAAACCTAAAGGCACCCGAGATGTGGGCAGACCTAGAAAGAGATGGGCTGAAGTCGGAACGGGTCAACAGACCTAATCCATGAATGCAGATGATGATGATGAACATCTTATCTTGAGAACATGTTTCAATGTGCGTGCATATTATCTTCATCTCATTCAAACTGCTGCTTCCTCTTCCATAATCTTTTCCCAGTAATTTCAAAATTCATGATCTTATTAAAACAAACAAAATACAAAATTATATTAAATTAATGTTGGGAAGTAAACATTATGAGGTATAATCATTAAAATTCATCGGAGAACATTTTGTTTAAACAACTCACCTCATAGGATTCATGTTTCCATGATACTGTGGTTTCAAACACAGTTGTGTTCATCTTCAGCCATAACTCTGACTGATGAAATTCTTCGGCCGTCAACTGTTCAGTGTTCTTCAGCACTGAAGATGGTGACAATAGAACAGTTGATGGCCGAAAGATTTCGTCAGTCGGAGGATGAACACGACTGTGTTTGAAACTGTGGTGTCATGGAAGCATGAATCCTATGAGGTGAGTTGTTTAAACAAAATGTTCTCCGATGAATTTTTAAATTGAAAATAAAAATGAAGAATTTATCAACTAAATGTAGGGAATGTGAAAAAGTCTATATAGGAAAAACTAAAATAAATCTGGACATCAGAATGAAAGAGCATTTTAGAAATGTAAAATATGGAGAAATAGAAAAAAATGGCATGTGTATATAGAAATTTTTAAGAAGAGTAAAAGGCTGCACTAGAATGGACCAGATAAGAAACGAGGATATCCGTGAAGAACTGCAGATCTACTCCATAAAAGAAAAGATATTTAACAACAAGATACAGTGGAAAGAACATGTAGAAAGAATGGAAGAAAGTAGATTACCAAATAAAATCTTCCATTATTTTCCAAGAGGAAGAAGAGATGTCGGACGTCCTCGGAAGAGATGGTCTTAGATCTATTAGTGAAGACGGAACAGGCAACTCTTGCCTAAACCAGGAAGTGAAGAAGAAGAAGAAGAAGAAGATAGAAAATATAGAATCAAAAAATAAAAATTGTTTAAACAACTTAAAACACTTAAAGAAGTGATAGTTTTGGAGAAGATCTACATCCATAAAAATAAATACAAAATAATGAATTTTGCACTTTCTGGGGGAAGGAATAAAATACCATATCTGTCTGATTTTTAGAATCTTTTCAAAGAATATTTGTATTAATTAGGGACAGTCTGGATTCGTATCATCTAATGGGTTGTTTGTTGCAGCATGGATCCAAATCCAACAGTACGACACAGCTTCTGGTCTGTAGTGATTGGAGGGAGCTTCTACTGGCTTGCTATGTTCTGCTCCAACCAGGCGTCCATACAGAAGTACTTGTCTGTCGAGACCATCTCGCAATGCAGAGTGTGAGTCTGTTCTCTTCTTTTGTTATAATATTGATAACCAAGTAAATACTAAATTATATTTGAAGATAAAAGTTTACACCAAACTGGAATTTGACCCAAGGTCTCGGTTTTGTACACCAGTGCTCTGCCATTGAGCTATTCAGGCATCTAAATTTAAATGCAAAATTTTCTCTCTCTTATACAATGTATATTTGCAAATATATTGCTTGTAAACTTTTAAACCATTACAACATTAATAAAATTCATGATAAAACTGCGTAGAAGTATTAGTCACAAATATAAATATATACAATTATTATCTTGTAGGTCCGTCTCTTCAACTTTGTAAAATATTAACTTATGTAGTACCATCATCAGCAGAGGCAAGAGATAGGTCTGTATCTGCTGTTAAAAACATTGAAAATAATGCTGTACTGGCTATAATAGTATATTACGATGCAAGGTAGGGAAATGGTTTTTACAGAAGTGAGGAAATGTTTAAAAACCAAGCGATAGCGAGGTTTTCAATTTCTAAAATTCTGTAAAACACTTCACAAACATGCATTGTACATTATCTTTTGTGTGATGGTGTTTTAAAAATAGTAAAATAATAATATCTTTATATTTAAATTAATATTGGGAAGTAAACATTATGAGGTTATATCATTAATAGTGAGTGGAGAACAACATATTTTTCACGATTCACCTCATATAATTTCAAATTTCTTTGATACCGACAGTTTCAGACAATATCTTGTTCCTTGTCATGGAAGCCATGACTGAAGAGGCACAAGATATTGTCTGAAACCGCCGGTATCAAAGAAATTTGAAATTATATGAGGTGAGTCGTTAAAAATATGTTCTCCACTCACTATTAATAATATCTTTGTTGGAAATATTTGCATTCTGTTATACAACACTAGGGCCTAACTGCAATAATAATAAAATACTATAAAAAGCCGATAAAGGATAGACACATATACATGTGTATTATACCAAAAAATAGGGCATAAATATTCACCCTTTAAATCCGGATTGAAATCTCAATCCAAATATACATAAGTGTTTTATAGATAAAAAACTAAGGAAAAAATTCATATAAAATAACTTTTCACATCAATATATTTGTCAAACAATGAAGACACACTTACGAAATCTTATATAATATCAAAAACAACTTATTAGTTTCAACCAAATAGGAAATTCTTACGAAACCTTATGTAACCCAAACACATTAGGGAAGAAGTTAAAAACACCTTATATAACTTGGCCATGAACATACTAGGAATATTACTACAGATGGGGCAAGAAATAGGGCTTCCATTAGCTTTAGGGCATGGTGAAAGGTAAAGATAATCATATAAAAGCCGGGATTTTTGAATGGAAAAAGAGAGAACAGCAACGGGACTGATTGCGGTCCCCCAGCGGGACGGTGGCGTCTACATTGGTAATATGACTCCATTTTTATCATTCTTTGGTCATTTTAAGACTTAGAATTAAATATGGGACCAAGTGGTCCTAGGAACTTTAAATAACGAACAAAGTTGAATATTTTAAAATGATTGTTTTCTCTCTCTCTGAGTTTTAGCACTTTAATATTTTGAATATTTTTACGTTTGACAATGTGGCGATTTCAGCTGTTTTAAATAATTTGTTTTATATGTTATTAATCTAATATCTCTTTATGTTTGACTTTATTTTAATAAATTATGTTAATTTTTCGTTTACTGTGTTTTAACATGTTTAATTGTGGAACTCTTCCTCCAAAACCAAGGCCAACCGCTCGGGCCAAAGACCACTTAAACAATAGGGTCTTCACGCTATCAATACGCCGGGGCTTAACAGACGCCTCGCGTAATACATTCATTATAAACAACTGACTAACGTTAACAGTGTGGGCAATGTTTATTAATTGAGATTACAATCAGTCATAAAATGGCGGCAAGAACGTATTTATTGTTTTATATTGTTTCAAATAAAGTTCAGTTCATTTAAATTGCAGTGATTTGTTTCATATAATGTATATTAACACTACCTTTTGGATATTTTTTTTGTATATACATTGTAAGTAGTATACATAAAGGGTAGTGGTTCAATCAATGAAAGTGTAGTTATATATCTAGTTTCTTTGGCTGCGGAAAGGCTACTGTCTTTAACAGAGAGGAGACCCTTTAATTCCTTACATCGAAGGCTTAAAGGAACCGACCTGGACAGTAACCTAGTGTCCAATCCCTCACCTTCTCGTGGTGCAGCTGTTAGTAATCATGCTTATGCATGGGAAGGGCTACTCACCAATAAGCACTGGTCAGCTTGGTGAGTTTTTCTTTTTTGACCGAATTGGTATTACTTCTTCTTCCCATACCAATCCCCTCTTTCAACTTTTCTATCCAGTCTCCCTTGACTTACCTCTTGTTTCTTTCGACCCTGATGGTATTAGAGTATTCGAGGTCTAGGGGTTCATTTCTCCTTCCTTCCTATACCTACTTTCTCTCTATGGGTGACGTAACCACCACATGTGGTGCCTACTACTAAACGGTTACAACTAGTTTATTGTATCTCCTCCATTGTCCAGCTTTTGTAGAAGAGACCAGCCTTTCTGCTAAATATTGGAGTGCAAGAGAGCGAATGATGTCATTATCAAGTGCTCGACATTAGATACCAACCAACCATATCTAGTTTCTTTACATTACAACTAAAACTTAGCTCGGAAGAGGTATAGAAGAGTGGTGTGCGTATGTGGAGGCATTCAGAAGAAAATTCTGCAAACTTTTAATCCCTAAAGATTAATGTGTGTTCATTTTAACACTAAAAGTTTCGCATCCCTTGCAGTTGTGGACAGGTTTATATCGGCACAACAAAAAGAATGGTTACCACAAGATTGCAAGAACACAAGAGGCATTGCAGACTAAAACAAAAGGAAAAATCAGCCGTAGCGGAACACTGGATGAACAACCAAGAACATATAATAAGATTCGAAGAAACACAGGTATTGTCCCAAACATCACATTATTACACCAGACTGTACAGAGAAGCCATTGAAATATATAAACACAAAAATTCCTTTAACAAAAAAGAAGAAACCATGAAGATAAACAAAATCTGGATCCCGGCACTGCACAATACGACAACGAAGCCTATGAATTCTGCTAGCGACAGCCTGGACAAAACAGCACGCAACACGGACCGCGCAGAAAACCGCCTCTCCACCAGGGGCGTGCCTATAAATAGGGAGGGAGTTTCCAACGACCAGCCAGTCTGCAGCCGACTGTTGAGGAGTTCACAGAGAGCACGCAGTATCTCCTGAAGATGTCTACCGCAGCAGTAGACGAAACGTCGAGTAGAAGAACGACTGGACCACGGCCTATATGCCCGGAAGACGAACCTAATAGGGATCAAGACGCCGGCCGTGAAAGCCTACAGTTATACTAAAAGTTTCCTTGTTAATATTTATTTATCTCCATGCGTGTAGGAAATGTGATCATACTGAGATATAATATGTTATTGTTGCAGTGCATTGTGGGTGAGCTGTGGAGGATTGATTCTTATCTTCACCATTAATTTCTACACAGGGATGATCATATACGCACAATACCACGACTGTGATCCTCTTCAAACCAATGTATGTACTCTCTACGGTAATGAACATTGAACTATATGCAACTGTGACACTCTCTAAGACTCCAAGCTTATTTAATTTCAGAGAATTACACAGAGCGACCAGCTTCTCCCACTGTACATCATGTCTGAAATTGGACATCTGCGGGGTGTTCCTGGCTACTTCGTGGCTGGTATATTTGCAGCTTCTCTTGGGTAAGTGTTACATACATCATTATTGCACAACAAGTATATGTAAGAGAGACTTAACTCTTATTATATCTGGCTTCCTATAAAGACCATGTTGCTCACTGTTATGTAGTCTTCTCCATTTCCTATTTCATGAATTCATAAACATCTATAATCCTGCCCAGTAGCCAAGTGGTTAAGGTAAGAAAGAAGCCATAATATAATGCAAAATTCCCAAATAAATGTCTTCTTAATAAAGAAACCACCATTTGCAAGATAGAAACAAAGGTTTCATAGCATTTGGTGTGCAGGCATTAACAGTTTATCCATCCATAGTAATTCTGCCTGAAGGCATGCTATGCTTGCAGCTGTACTAGAGAATTGTAGGTGTGGTAGCTTCCTGTTGCTTTCCACGCTGGTGAAAGATGATGATAATGATAAGGGTGATGATGTTGGCCATAAGATTTTGGGGCCGTTTGGGCCTTAAAGTTTAACTGACATTTGTCTTACAGGTGAGGAAAAACCCCGATAGAAACCTCACCCAGAAAAACTGCCCCGACCAGGGATCGAACCCAGGCCCGCTGCGTGACAAGGCACATGCTACCTCGAGACCACAGCAGTGGCAAACAGTGTATATAAGAGAAAAATTTAGATTGGAACTTGCTCAGGTAGCTTAGTCAGTAGAGTCTTGGCCTAGAATGCCAAAGGTCCTGGGTTCAAGCCCCAGTCTGAGCATATAATTTTTCTCTTCAAATATAAGGTAAGATATCTTTGCGCAGACCTACGAGGCAGCACTGGTTTGAGTTCCTATGGGGGGAAGAAATTTTCTCGTGGAATTTTAGCCTGTATAGGACCAGTGCCTACTTAGCATCATGAGGAATTTGGGTAGCTACAATGACTAGTGACTCAGTTTGAGAAAACCAGCTATAACAGCTGGGGGATTTAACATGCTGACCACATTTCACCCCTACAGTGGCTAGATGATCAATCTACCTTTATGATTAACACATGGAAGTGAGGCCAGCAGCCAGCTGATAGGTCAAATGCCTTCTAGTGCCACGAAGTCTGTTTTTATAATATATCATTAAATTTTAACTTCATCATCATCATCTGGTATCATGACTGCTGTCGCCGTCTTCCGGAAACCAAATGCCATTCCTCTCTATCCATCCATTGATCTTCCTCCAATCCCCGGAAACCAAATGCCATTCCTCTCTATCCATCCATTGATCTTCCTCCAATCCTCTGATATTCATAGCTGCTTGTACACCTTCCATCCAAGTTTTCTTCAGTCTTCCTCTCTTCCTCCTTTCCATTGGAATCCATTCCATAAAATTTTAGGCAATCTTTGCTCTGCTTTTAACTTGAAATAACATAAAAACAAATTTGTATTTAAACGTTTTGTCTGTTCATTCTTACCTCTTAGAGTAGAGTTGCTTTGTTGAACATGTTTCAGAGCTTCTTAGCCCCATCGTCAGCGATTACAGACTGACAGAAGCAACTCTAAGAGGTAAGAATGAACAGACAAAATGTTTTAATTATTAAACAAACCTTTTAATGTTACTTCCTGTTGTATTTTTAAATAAATTTGTATTTATTAAAATTCATCGGAGAACATATTGTTTAAACAACTCACCTCATAGGATTCATGCTACCATGATATCGCGATTTCAAACATAGTCATGTTCATCTTCAGCCATAACTCCGACTGACGAAATTCTTCGGCGGTCAACTATTCTATTGTCGCCATCTTCAGTGCTGCCATCTATGGTTGAATTTATGAACTTCGAAATCAATGTAATTTCGTTAGGGATATCAAAATTCATTGATCTATTTTTGTTTTTCTGAATGTATATTTTTTCCCAAACTGTCAATTCCAAAGGTTTCTCTACTTGTTTTAAAAGTTTAGCTTCTCTTCCAATTTTATGATGTTCTAATAAACTATGTGCAGCAATTGCAGATTTTTCAATTTCACAATTTTTAATATTTCTGAAATGTTCTTTTGTCCGAATTTCCAAATTCCTTTTTGTTTTTCCTATATAAACTTTATTGCAATCTTCACAATTTATTTGATAAATTCCAGATTTCTTACTGTCTGGAACATAGGAAAAAGAAAAAGGAATTTGGAAATTCGGACAAAAGAACATTTCAAAAATGTTAAAAATTGTGAAATTGAAAAATCTGCAATTGCTGCACTTAGTTTATTAGAACATAATAAAATTGGAAGAGAAGCTAAACTTTTAAAACAAGTAGAGAAACCTTTGGAATTGACAGTTTGGGAAAAAATATACATTCAGAAAAACAAAAATAGATCAATGAATTTTGATATCCCTAACGAAATTACATTGATTTCGAAGTTCATAAATTCAACCATAGATGGCAGCACTGAAGATGGCGACAATAGAATAGTTGACCGCCGAAGAATTTCGTCAGTCGGAGTTATGGCTGAAGATGAACATGACTGTGTTTGAAATCGCGATATCATGGAAGCATGAATCCTATGAGGTGAGTTGTTAAACAATATGTTCTCCAATGAATTTAAATGATTATACCTCATAATGTTTACTTCCCAACATTAATTTAATATAAACCTCTTAATGTTACTTCCTGTTGTATTTTTAAATAAATTTGTATTTATTAAGGTAGAATTTTTTATCACTCACCTCATATTGTATTTACTTAGAAATGGTAGCCTGTAAATAAATAGTCTGTACAAATGATTTCTCATGAAATGAAGAATTATTTTGCTTGTAGAACTGTGGCTTCAGCCCTGAACTCGCTGACGGCCATCACAGTGAAAGATTTTATCAACGGAGCTTTTAAAGTACAGCTGCCAGAAGAGAAGGGCGCGATGATAGGAAAGTGGATCTCGTTTGCCTTCGGACTGCTCAGTTTTGGACTGGTGTTTGTGGTTGCACAGCTGGGTAGTGTTCTGCAGGTTGCATTAAGTTTTAACGGCATGGTCGGAGGTGTTACTCTTGGACTCTTCACCCTCGGAATGTTCTTCCCCTGGGCAAATTCCAAGGTGAACAAAACCATAACATTTCTCAAAATCATTTTACTGTATAAACACTGTTCAAAGTTTTATTGATTATTGTAATTTAGTTTTATTATTTATTTATTTAGCCTGGTGGAGTTAAAGCCATGTGGCCTTCTCTTCCACTCACCAGGACAAACATATATTATATTGGAACATAACAATCACAATTAACTGTAATATTAAATACTAAATGAAGATTTGATCAGTAAGATAATGTCTATAAGAATAAGATTGATTGTTAATTAAAATTAAAACTAAAACTAATAATAAGATGTACACAAGTAAGATAAATTAAATTGTTTGGTAGACTGACACTAATGAGTATAACTAAGAAATTAGGACTGGAAGTAAATATCAATAAAACTAAATATATGGTCACACATAGAAATGCATTATATAATGGAAATGGACAGCTAATGACTAATGAGGGAAATTTTGTGGAAGTGGCTGAATTCAAATACCTAGGAACAATAATCACAAACAGGAATGAGATGCACAAAGAAATTAAACATAGGCTCAATTCTGGAAATGCGTGCTATTATGCATTGCAGAGACTCTTGATGTCCCAACTCCTTTCAAAAAACGTTAAACTGAAAATATACAAAACTATTATTCTACCAGTTATATGGGTGCAAAACATGGACTCTTACTTTAAGGGAGGAAAGGGGATTACAGGTATTTGAGAATAAAGTACTTAGGAAAATTTTTGGACCAAAGAGAGATGAACAGACAGGTGAATGGAGAAGACTACATAACAATGAACTACATGGTCTTTATAGGAAGCCAGATATAATAAGAACAGTTAAGTCTCGTAGACTGCGATGGGCAGGACATGTTGCACGTATGGGGAATGAAAGACTTGCATGGAAGCTTCTTGTAGGAAAGCCAGAGGGAAAACGCCCAGTTGGTAGACCAAGAATGAGGTGGGAGAATAACATTAACTATGATTTGAGGGAAATAGATTATACAGGGAATGATTGGAAAGCATTAGCTCAGGATAGGGATGTATGGAGAGCTTATGTCCGCGCGGCCATGAACCTACGGGTTCGATAGTGCCAGTGAGTAAGTAAGTAAGACTGTCACCATATAATGTACAGCCTTTGAAAAAAATGATGGCACAACTCTTGATGGTGGAAAGTTAAAAGTTTTGAAGAGCGATTCACACGAGTAAGTTGTTACATGTGGTGTCTCCTTTGAGGTCAAATCCGGCGGCACAAGGAGCCAATCATAGATTTATAGCAAACGTTATTGAAAGAATTTCAACAAATAAATCCATTAATTGAATTTCTAAGTTAAGAGAGTTATCAGATGACTGAAAGCAAGTAATGGTCTCTTAAACCAATCAATAGTAAATTAGCGCTTACTTCTGATGGAGTATTTGTATCGTTCGCTTCAGTAGAGCAGTCAGTAAGATGCTTTCTTGCGACGATGCAGGCCCAGGTTCGATCCTTTTTTTTAATAACTTTGTTATTTTTTATAATGCCTACACGTTACCAGGCTATGTTATATCACTAAATTTGTATATATAGGGAAATCAATTAATTAAAGGAAACAGCTCATATATACAATGAATAACAATTATATAATCTCGTTACTTTGTTTAAAAAACACAAGACATAACAAGATTGTTTATTTCCACTACTAATATGAAATATGTCTGATTGATTTAAATTAAGACAAGTTAATATATAATTTCATTATACAAGTAAGTCCTGGAGTATAGCATCGCTTCATACAGACAGTTTCTAGCAGGGAACGGTTGTGATCTAGTGGAGGGAGCTTCTATTTCCCATGCAGGAGGTCACATGTTTGATCCCGCTGTCATGCTTTTTTTTTTCTCTTGTCGAAATCTCAATTAATTTCCTTTGTTTTGTTTTATTTTTTTGCTTTGTTTTATTTACAGCATTTACCGCACTACTTATATATCAAAATTATGTTTCATTGCACGACACACAACGAAATAGAACGGATTTTAGTTTCTCAAATAGTTGTATATTTGTGAAGCAAACAACTGACCTCTGGTCATGCGCAGTAATAATTTGTTGGTTATACAATATTTAAAAGAAACAACTGAAAATATTTGTTAATATTAATACTATTTTCATAAGATAAATTAAATTATTATTAATTATTAAAAATATTAGTGAGGTGTATAAGTTAGTTTATTATTAATATCATATGGACAACATATTGAAACATGTCAAACGAAACACATGAGGTAAGATGGCCGAATTCATCTCATTTATTAAGAAGAACCTCATAATGTTACCTCCTGTTATAATTTAATAATTTTGTTATTAATCCGGCATACATTTAAAAAATGATTATGGATTTAAATTGAGTTAAATTTGAATTTGTTTTGTGTTGCCAAATTTACCAGATTTTAAAAATATTTCACTTAGAGCAAAATAAGAGATGAGGTGTAAATAATTTATTGAATATTTTCTATAATATACACTAGTGTTAATTCTATCAATGTAAATTAGAATGTACATTGTTTTGTATCTTCAGGGTGCATTGATTGGTGTACTGACAGCGACAGTTCTGGTGCTATGGATTGGTTTTGGAACGCAAGCAGAACTAGCATCAGGAACTCTCGTATTTGAAGAGAAAATTACATCGATCGAAGGATGCCAATGTGTCAACTTGACAGATATTCAGCACACAGTTATAGAACCAGCGCCAGCAGGAGATGCAGTATTTTTACTTTATCGACTATCCTACTTATGGTACACCATGATTGGTTGTTTGGTCACTGTTATCGTAGGACTGATAGGAAGCTTTGTAACAGGCTCGTTTGAAACTTGCCACCTGAACCCCGATCTCACATCTCCACCCATCACGTGGGTACTCCAGAACCTGCCTGAGAGCGTGAAGGAGGTTCTTAGGGTACTGCCTGATGCTAAAGAAAGTGAATCCCTCAAGAAACAAACTCATAAATCTACGTACAATTCCATGGACATCGGTGTTATTAATCTTGGACTCTGCATAGAGGATGAAAAACCAAAATTCTCTCAAGTATCTAAAGTTGGTACAATTAATAACAGTTTGAAGTATTGAGGTGGCTGACTGACGTGAGATCGCAAGTACATAATCATGAGCTCAACTCCTTTTGACAAGTTCTCAAAGCTAGGATTCATATATCATCTTCTTCTGTCTGGTTCAACTGTCATCAGGGTTGACAGGATGAAACGTGTCTAGTAGAAAGCCCTTTCACTCCCTGGTGGAGCGTAGGACGCCAATGAGAGATCTCCATTTGATGTGATTGACAGCAGTAGCCTCTTAATTCAATCCACGTTCTTCCAGCGTTCTCAACCTTATCTCTAACACAGATGTTTTGTTGGGAATTCACTTTGTGAGAAGATGCAGTGAAGATCTTCTGAAGCTGTGACCCACAGTAGGTGATGAAAAACGTTGAGAAGCAGATGGAAAACAGTTGCAGGCTTGGATAAAGACAACACTACAAGACATAGCCAGGAATTAATAGTGAGTGGAGAACCATATTTTTATCGACTCATCTCATATGATTTAAAATTTCTTTGATACCGACGGTTTCAGACAATATCATGTCCCTCTTCAGTCATGGCTTCCATTGATGAAATTCTGTGATTGTTGAATGACATCACCTCTTGTGCTGCCATCTTTCGTTGGGATTATAAACTTTGTAATTAAATTTTTATCCATCAGAATATCGAAATTCATAGATCGATATTTATTCTTCTGAATATGGCCAGGAATTCCAAAAAGATTTTTGGAATATACTAGGGCATTCGATAAGTAATGACAACACTACTGTAACATCACAAAAAATGATTTACATTCTTTTTGACATTATTAACTGCTTGTAAAAGATTTGAAAGATAATGAAATCTCTGTTAAACAAGATGGCAAACTATCTTCTTGGAAAAAGATCAACACTGGAGTAAGACAGGGATGTGGACTTTCACCGGTGCTTTTCATTATATATATGAATAGATTAATAAATGAATGGAGGAAAACACAACGAGGATATATACCCTCCAATAGGAACCTCAAACTCGATGCTATTCCTTTTGCAGATGATTTAGCTCTTCTGGCACTTTCCGAAAATGATTTGCAACGATCAATTTATAATTTACAAAAAATATCTGCCAAATTTAATATGGAAATATCAATTAACAAAACTAAAATTATGGCATTTCATGGGAAGGACCCCATACAAAGTAAAATCTGTCTCCAGAATAAAATTTTAGAGAGATCTAAATCTCTCGAAATTCATGGATCTAAATTTGTTCTTTTGAATATATATATCTTCTCCAAAATTGTCAATTCTAAAGATTTTTCCAAATATTTTGAGATTCCTTATGAACGTGACCTCATCTCAAAGTTCATTAATTCAACACCAGATGGCAACGTTATTGATGGAGATTCCATCGAAAATCCGGTAGTCATAATGTCAGTTGAAAATGAGAGAGATCCTTTTCTTGAAAACTAGTCCCCGTGTTTGAAGAAACATAAAATATGAGGTAAGATGTTTAAAAAATGACTCATTAATTTACGAATTGAAAACCTCATAATGTTATTTCCCATATTTAACTATGAATACTATTTTCTCTTCAAAAAAATATTTTATTGACCAATTGAGTGTATAAATTAATAATTTGTATAAGTGATTACGATTTATATAAGTGATACGTACATCTGATAGAACCCTTAAGAAGATCTTGGAGTGGCGAATAGATGGGAAAAGAAGAAAATGAAGACATAAAGAAGATTGGATAGACGGTGTGAGAAGAAGTTTGAGTGAACTGGGACTTACAGATGAGGACGTTCAGAACCGCTACAACTTGAGAATGACGGAAAACCACTGTATTGGATAAATTCCGAAATAAAAACAAGATTCAGAAATAACTTTTTACATCTCACCTCACAAAACTCTGTGATTTTCATAGGACCAGTTTCAGAAGCCATTGCTTCTATCCTCAGCCAAAACTCCGACTGTTAAACTTTCTCTGTCACCAACTTTTAAAAATTCAAAATTTTGAAGCCCCTGGCAAAGAAAGTTCATGAAATCAGCACCAGATGGCAGTTTAAAGTTGTTGGTGACCCTGTGAAAATGATGAATTTTTATGAGGTGATATGTAAACAATTATTAAATTAACATGAAGAAGCTAAAGCTGTTACTATGATTGAAATAAGTGTATTAAAGTACACTACTAAATTATTGTAATTAAATGGTAAAGAGAAAAATTTATGCCTGAACCGTGCATCAGCACGAAAAGCTGAAGGTTCGGGGTTCGATTCCCGGTTCAGGCATAAATTTTTCTCTTTACCATTTGATTACAATGTAAAAAGTTATTTCTGACTCACTTATATAAATTATTAATTACCTCATCGTGTTAACTCCGATCGTAAAATGTTTTATTAAAAAAAGTATAAATTTACTTTTAACATTAAGGGTCGAATGTTTGAACGCATTAGACAGTAAAAGGCGTTCTCTGCTGATAAAGTTTTATCCAAACACATTTTTCTTACTCAGAAATCTATTCATGCGATAATAATTGTAAGCTACCTGACAAGGTACCTTAAGATCGTAGCTCAAGATATAAACTTAAGTGAAAATCCCGAAGGGAACCGATGGTAACCGATGTAGTTTGAAACTTATCCAAGATGTCGGACCTTGAAGACTTCGATCATGTTTTCGGTATACGCGGAGAAGAGGAATTTGATAGAGTCTACCAAAGAATTCAACTGGAAGAACAGGAGAATCGGCGTAATATTGCGCGACGCAGACGTGTTTGTATACGGTATTATTTGCGGGACGCAAGCATAAATGCATTCCTCTATAGCAGACGAAAATAACGGAAGTGGTTTTATCGCTGAGAATTCTGGGTAATTCGTTGCCAATATTACGAAAACGTCAACATTGATGCATGACCGGTTAAGGCGGCCGTTAATTCGATCTCAGCTCACCAGTGATTGGAAGTAATTTGAGTAGAGACTAATGTATTTGCATACGACCCTAAATGTTATATTATTATTGTTTAACTTAATTTAAACACTTTGAATCACCCTATATGTATGATATGATGTCTATGTCATTATTGACGGTCTGATGATGTGTTTAATTTATCAGTATTATCGTTTCCTGGTGATAAATTTAGTAAATAGTTTAATTTTTAATATAAATTTAACATGTCTCATTGAAAGATGTTTTATAATTGAAGGGAAAAACACAGATTGCAGCATAAGTCAGTTACGGTCGCTGAGCAATAAAGCAAATATATTGTTTTATAACACTTTTGAAATTCATATTAAAGCACTGTTGAGGTTATGTAATGAGATGTTAATTATATAATTGAAGGGAAAAACACAGATTGCAGCATAAGTCAGTTACGGTCGCTGAGCAATAAAGCAAATATATTGTTTTATAACACTTTTGAAATTCATATTAAAGCACTGTTGAGGTTATGTAATGAGATGTTAATTATATAATTGAAGGGAAAAACACAGATTGCAGCATAAGTCAGTTACGGTCGCTGAGCAATAAAGCAAATATATTGTTTTATAACACTTTTGAAATTCATATTAAAGCACTGTTGAGGTTATGTAATGAGATGTTAATTATATAATTGAAGGGAAAAACACAGATTGCCGCAGAAGTCAGTTACGCGGGCGGTCCGGAAGCAATAAAGCAAATATATTGTTTTATAACACTCACTTTTGAAATTCATATTAAAGCACTGTTGAGGTTATGTAATGAGATGGTTAATTCTATAATTAAGGGAAAAACACAGATTGCAGCCTAAGTCAGTTACGGGTCCGCTGAGCAATAAAGCAAATAGATTGTGTTATAACACTTTTGAAATTCATATTAAAGCTACTGTTGAGGTTATGTACTGAGATGGTAATTATATAATTGAAGGGACAAACACAGATTGCAGCATACAGTCATTTACGGTCGCTTAGCAATAAAGCAAATATATTGTTTTATAACACTTTTGAAATTCATATTAAAGCAACTGTTGAGGTTATGTAATGAGATGTTAATTATATAATTGAAGGGAAAAACACAGATTGCCGCATAAGTCAGTTACGGTCGCTGAGCAATAAAGCAAAATATATTGTTTTTATAACACTTTTGAAATTCATATTAAAGCACTGCTTTGAGGTTATGTAATGAGATGTTAATTATATAATTGAAGGGAAAACACAGATTGCAGCATAAGTCCAGTTACGGGTCGCTGAGCAATAAAGCAAATATATTGTTTTATAACACTTTTGAAATTCATATTAAAGCACTGTTGAGGTTATGTAATGAGATGTTAATTATATAATTGAAGGGAAAAACACAGATTGCAGCATAAGTCAGTTACGGTCGCTGAGCAATAAAGCAAATATATTGTTTTATAACACTTTTGAAATTCATATTAAAGCACTGTTGAGGTTATGTAATGAGATGTTAATTATATAATTTTTACCTGGTAAGTCAGTCGTCCTCAACTACATTATTTAACTTCTTTAAGTTATTTTAATATGGAGACCTTTCAAAAACAATGTTTCATCTTCTGCATTTTAACTGGAACTGATAAATAAATCAGTTATACAACCTATATAACACCATCAGTTCCAGTTAAAATGCAGAAGATGAAAGATTGTTTTCGAAAGGCCTCCATATTAAAATAACTTAAAGAAGTTAAATAATTTAGTTGAGGACGACTGACTTACCAGGTAAAAATTATATAATTAACATCATATTGTTTTATGTAGCTTACAACATCTATACTTACTTACTTACTCACTGGCACTATCGAACCCGTAGGTTCATGGCCGCGCGGACATAAGCTCTCCATACATCCCTATCCTGAGCTAATGCTTTCCAATCATTCCCTGTATAATCTACTTCCCTCAAATCATAGTTAATGTTGTTTTCCCACCTCATTCTTGGTCTACCAACTGGGCGCTTTCCCTCTGGCTTTCCTACAAGAAGTTTCCATGCACGTCTTTCATTCCCCATACGTGCAACATGTCCTGCCCATCGCAGTCTACGAGACTTAACTGTTCTTATTATATCTGGCTTCCTATAAAGACCATGTAGTTCATTGTTATGTAGTCTTCTCCATTCACCTGTCTGTTCATCTCTCTTTGGTCCAAAAATTTTCCTAAGAACTTTATTCTCAAATACTTGTAATCTCCTTTCCTCCCTTAAAGTAAGAGTCCATGTTTCGCACCCATATAATATAACTGGTAGAATAATAGTTTTATATATTTTCAGCTTAACGTTTTTTGAAAGGAGTTGGGACATCAAAAGTCTCTGCAATGCATAATAGCATGCATTTCCAGAATTGAGCCTATGTTTAATTTCTTTGTGCATCTCATTCCTATTTGTGATTATTGTTCCTAGGTATTTGAATTCAGCCACTTCCTCAAAATTTCCCTCATTTGTCATTAGCTGTCCATTTCCATTATATACTGAATTTCTACCTGTGACCACATATTTAGTTTTACTGATATTTACTTCCAGTCCTAATTTCTTAGTGTTACTCAATAGTGTGTGCGTGTTGGCCTTTAGTATCTCCTCGCTATCGGCCAATAGTACTACATCATCAGCATAAACTAAGAGCTTATTAATACCATTGAGTTGTAAGCCTTCCTCATTCTCTAAAGATTTAATGGCATGCTCTAGTACAAAATTAAATAGTAGAGGAGATAGTGCATCTCCTTGCTTCAACCCATTCTGGATTTCAAAAGTGTCCGAAAACTGTTTGCCTACACGCACCCTACTATTTGAGCCACTTAGACACATTCGTATAAGTCTACATCTGTACAAAAAACAAGAACCAAAATTTTTATATTATTTTTAGTCTGATCATCTTACCTCAATATTAATGTTGATTTGTTCTTGAACATGTTTCAAAACAATTCTGTTTTATCGTCAGCTTGTCCAGACAAAAGATAAAACAGAATTGTTTTGAAACATGTCCAAGAACAAATCAACATTAATATTGAGGTAAGATGATGAGACTAAAAATAATATAATTAAAATAACCTCCAATATCACTTCCTAAAATTAAATACCAAAATTGTTTCCTAGTTACCTCAAGCAGTAGTGTTTGAGTTTACATTCTGAAGGTCCTGTATTCAAACCCCAGTTTCAACCAATCTGATTTTTTTCCCTTGCAACCATGTGCAGTGATTAACTGTCTTATGCCACATTCTGTATATGCCTAGACCAGGGTTTGAAACCATAATCTTTAGCTTTATATGCTACTGAGCTATCCAAGGTCTTCAATTTAAATTCAAAATTTTCTCTTATACATTTCAATTCCCCAGTCTAGGCATATATTTTTCTCTTAAAATATAATGTGGAAGAGTGTTATCTGTGTCTTATACAGGGATGATTACAATGTCATGATCCATTTCTGAAAAAGCGGTTATTAATTCATCATTCATCACAGATTAGGTCTTTGCCTGTTCCGATCTCACATCTGTTCAGCCCAGCACTTTCTTAGTCTTCCCATGATCTTCTTCCACTAGGATTATACATCTGTGCCCTGGGGTTGACTCAGCCTCTAACTGAAATGAGTACCAGACGCTTGTTCTGGAGGTAAAGGCGGCCGTCATGCAGGGCTGACAACTTGGCTGACATCAAGTGCTGAATGTCCAAAAAAAGTGGGAACATTCTACCCCAAGGGCCTCCTGAGGGCTGTAGTGCGAGCCCTTTACTTTACTATTCCCACTGACTCATAAATCCCTTATTACCTAATAATGTAAGAATTGATTCCTTTTACTGCCCACAAAATTCAAAAGAAAAACATAAAATCAATATTTTTATTATTAATGTAACACTTCTCACTGAAGGATATAATTTTTCTCTTCAAATTTAAAATAAATTTCTCAAAAATGTATCGAGGCTTTATAATCATCCATCTTGTAATAAATGTATAAATTGATGTTTTAAATTTATTTATAAATAAAAAAAAACTTTTTTAGATTTTTGTTTGTATTTTATGTCATAGGAATAGTGATAAATTAATAAATTTTAATAAAACGATAAATGTAATTAAATCTTATTCTTTTCCCTTCTCAAGAGTCAAGTATTTGCAACAAACACACCTCTCCTATTATTTTTTCTCACTTCCAGTGGCGGCTCCACCCCAATCTAACAGAGGTTCATTTTTCTACTCTTAAAATTACTTTTAAAATAAATTTTTAGGGTGCGTAAATAAATTAAAAATCTCAACAAACAAGCATCATTCTTTTTTTTTTTCTCTTATCGGCCTTGGTACATCACAACACTTCTCTGGAAGAAATATGAACATACGTTTCAATATTTAACTTTCACAGGGAAAAAGCACTATGAGGTTTAATTTAAGAATTAAACTAATGTTTTTATTACCTCATCTCATATCCTTTTTCTTCTAGACTGCAGTTTTGGAGCTTATCTCCATCATCAGTAGCCTCTAGTTAACCGATGTTATGCCGTTTCTTGGCAGTTTTCTTCTTCCTTCTATCGGTGGACCGATGAACCTCTGGATCAGGTCAAAATTTGCAGGGGTTTCAAAATTTTCCCAGGGAAACAGTCCACATCCAAAAAAACAACAAAGATAAACTCATGAATTTTGAAACTCCCGCAAATTTTTGCCTGATTCAGAGGTTCATCGGTCCACCGATAGAAGCAAGAAGAAAACCACCAAGAAATGACATAACACCGGTCAAACAGAGGCTACTGATGATGGAGATAAGCTCTGAAACTGCAGTCTAGAAGAAAAAGGATATGAGGTGAGGTAATAAAAACATTAAATTTAATTCTTTTCATACATTTCAACATGCATTGGTTTATAGTTAGTTTGTAAATAATATAATTGAAAGGATGTTGGGAGATCAGAATAAAGAAAGCAAATAATGTTTTTCTCCCGTTACATCCAATCTATAAATCTAACATCATATAAAGATATACTGAAATCAAAATTTTTAGTAGTAATGTGAAATCAGTTTTTTTATATGGACAATGAAGAACAACTAGGATTGAATTGAACTTTTATAGGAAAAATTTAAAAGGTCGAAATATTACTGAATATGAAAGCACATAGGTTTTGAAACTGGTATAATTACCAACCAACATACCTATTATTAAAACATTTAATAATAAGTAGAATTGTGCACAAAAGTGCATTAAAATACTTTCTTGCTGTAAGAGTTTAAGCTTTTTGTGCAAAGTTCTAAATGGTATTGGCTGCATTTACATCCGCACAGAGAACACACACAATATTCGTCCGCTTGGTGAAAACCTGGTTTCTTGCAGATCTCGTGATGAAAACCATGTGAGTAAGTACATGTCGCTGTGTTCGCCCACGTTCATTGCTTCTGTGGCGTAGAAGTCCGAATCAATCTCGCTTCTTTTCCTCACTCTTTCCACTAGAAGTTCGTCATAATGAATTGTTGCCGGTAGCTGTAGCAATATCCTCAGCTCTTCTATTAGAAATGGTTCCCGTGCCAGTTCATATACAAGTCGAGATGGAGTCTTTTTTGATACACTGAGAACTCTTTTTAGGAAAGTGGCTTTTACTTTTTCAAGTTGCTTTAGATCATTTTTCTTTAGGTACTTCCATATTATTTGCAGACCATAGACGAGTATTGGAATAATCTTTGTGGTGAACAGCTGTTTTGCTGTATCTAGTGACAGTCAATTTATGTATTTTATGTCGTTGATGCCTCTTATGGCTGCGACAGCTTTTTCGGTTATGTGTTTGCTGAAACATGTGCCCGTTGGTATAGTTAGAAGACTAGATATGAGGTGAGGTATTGAGAATTTTAATTTAAACCTTAACAAGTCGGATCATTCAAAGCAAATTGCAAGCATTTGTCAATAGTTGTTTAAGAAGAATTATAAGAATGAGGTACCCACTTACAGTTTCAAATTTACAATTATGGAAGTTAACAAATGAAGGGTACATGGGAAGGTCAATCAAAATCAGAAATTGAGATATTGGAACCATCTGGTAGTTAATTGGACAAGCTTTTAAACGTGTAATTGAAACAGGCAAAGTATGGGATGGACAACAAAATAATTGCAATTTCAATATTGCCATACAGGTTAAGAAGGTTGAGTAATCTAAATTTAAAAGTCGTTTCCTGAAAACTTTTGATGTTTTGACATTCCCCATTCTTCCCCTGTATCCTTCAAATCAAAAAGAAATGGCAATAGAAATAAAAGAATGAAAGTTGAATTGGATTGGTAAGAAGATAAAGAAAGCAGCGGAAAGAATCACTTTGGATTGGATTCCCCAGGTTATTAGAGGAAGAGGAAGACCAAGAAACATTTGGAACAGAACAGTTATTGAAGAAATTGTTAAGGAGGAAAAAATGTGAAATGAAGTAAAGAAGTTGGCAAGAAATAGGATCCGATGCTCTATGCTACAGGAGATTGATTCATTGATCTCTCCACCATTTTTTAAAATCATATTTGTAACCATTTTTTAAAAGACTTCTTTAATGGTCATATAGCATTCATTGCATCTTAGGGGCCTGCGTTTGACTTCTGATTATATGTTAAACTTTTTTCTTTGGATCTAGGGTATTGAATTTTATACATTATTTGAGACACGCCGTAGCATAGTTAATTAGGGCAATACGCTACAAACCAGAAGGTCAAATGTTCGAGTCCCGGTGGAGTCAGGATTTTTAAACTGACTCAAACATTCTGGTGATACCATGGCCCTGAGATTGACTCAGCCTCAAACGGAAATGAGTACCAGCCGCTTGTTCTGGGGGTAAAGGCGGCCGTCGTGCAGTAGTGATAGTACTGATAACCCGGCTGACATTAAGTGCCGATCGTCTAAGAAAGTGGGAGCCCTAAACTCCTACTACCCCAAGGGCCTCTTAGGGCCTTGCATATTATTTAATTATTAAAGGTGGGCTGACTATTCATACGACTGAGCTATCGTAATCGAATAGATACTTCGATATGTCTGAGTCTAATCTAGATGACTCTACTGGGAAGTATTACTTAGTAACAATACTTTTCTATAAAATTCGTAAGTAATTATTGAACATTATAATTTCTTTTTTTATTTGAATTATACAAATTTGCATTCAGGGCATTTGTGACTAATCACTGATTCAAGGTACGTCATTAAAACAATTATAATTTAAAGTTGGTAAACGATTATTATGCTTAGGCTTATAATAATATTGAAATCTGAGTAAAAATGTAAATGTTGGTTGCATTGAGTTTATTTTGCCGAGTGTTTGGTACTCCGTGTAGTATTTGCATTTTCGATGTTCTCTGTGTTTTCGATAGTTAAATTCGATAGTTACATAGTTCACATAAAATGGTTGTGTGAAATAACAATTTTTGTAATTTTTACAATGTGTTTGGAGTTATATGTAGCTTTAAATCATAAATACTTTTCCGTTCTGTAAAATTATAACAAATTAAAAAATGTTCTAGCGTCATTTGAAACTGTGGCATTTATATATCTGTATTAGCACCAAGATTAAGTTTTGATGTTCATAATGAATAATAAGTGCTATCCGATTCTTACAATTGACTGTTTTTTGATAGTAAGTGATTAGTAGAGAACTCTTTGGAGTATAGTGTTAAAATGTCATCTGATATACTGATTATGACACCAGACACTGAGACTACAGTGAGTAATAATGAATCTGCAAGGAAGAATGCAGAAGGTAATGGTAATATGTCAGGGGTTAAAGGTGGTGGTGGTAGTAGTTTTAGTAATAATAGGCCTAGTGGTGGTGGAAATAGTGAAGAAGTAAAAGAAGAAGACTTTGCAATCTGTGATACAAATGGTTTCTCAGGTGCTGTGTTAAGCGGAGAGGAAATTGAGAATCTGATGCCTCTTGATTATGTGAAGGTGGAGTTAGAAGATAACACAGAAAATTCTCTAGAAAATAAAAGGAAGCTTGCTAATGCATCAAATGTAGCTTCAACATCTAACGGAGGCCCTTTGAAGGGAGCTTCATCTTCAAAAGAAGACAAAATTAATTCATCAGAAAGAAAGAAAAACACTTCAGATAAAAGGTAAATAGGGCTACATGTAAGTCTGTATTTGCAATTTTTTACGTTCATTTCAGTGTACAACTTTATTGATGAAAGCTTTATGATCAGCATTGCAATATGACTTAAAATATTGACAATCGTTGAATTGAATGGTCCCAGTAGCGATACATATACACTTGCCCTTTATTCACCTATTATAATTTGCTATTATTTATTCATCAATATTAAATTAATTTTTGATAGCTGACACAGTGCTACTCATTTTGGTGTGGTCTCCTTGCAGGTCAAGGTCGACTCTGGGTGTCAATATAGATCACTTTTTTGTAGTAGATTGACTGACAATGTAAAAATAGTAATGTAATACTAACAAGGGAACTGTCAACTATTGTATGACGAAACCTACCATGAAATTTCTTCCAGAAAAGCTTTGTGATGTATTAAGGCCATGTCCAAAAAATTAATTATCTGCTATTTTTAATTGCAAGGCACTAAAATCCAGCTCCAAATCTTGGCTATTCTTTAGAATGATTTACTCTTGATTTTTCAGTTTATTATTGTGAATTATAACTCTTCTTCTGTATTTAGTAACATTTTTTAATGTTTTATAATATTTAAAACAATTTTTATGACTTTATTTTAGAATTTTTAAGTGTTTATTCAAATACACATATTGTGATGGTGACTTGCTATTTTTTCCAGAGAGTATGTTATATTGTTGGAACCAGTAGGTTATCAATGGTTGTGATTATTAAGGAGTGAAAAAAGGGGGAAAAACTGCACTTAAACTAGCGTGAAACATTTTCAAAGTCCTATAGAACAACAGTGCGCATGAGCCAGAGTTTATAGAGCCAGCGATAACCCACAATCGAACCACATATTGATTATCATCCTCGATTACTATCCGTCAGTATGAAATTTAAATGACCAATATTTGCAATAAATCCCAAAATCTATGTTAAAAAATACATTAATAATATTAAAATTACCAAACGTTTATTAAAAATGGGTGTACACTTACTTATCACTCCCTAACGCTGATCCAAACAGTGATAACCCAAAACAGTGATAGAAAAATCATAGACTAAGTAATATACTCTGTGGAGAAAATAGCAGTTAGCATCACAATATTGTCTAACAGTGTCATAATATTGTGATTTGCATATTTAAATAAATACTTCAAAATTGTCTAATAATGTTATAAAAATTGTTTGAAAAAGTTAAAAATATTAAATAATGTTAGTAAATACAGAAGAAGAGCTATAGTTTACAACAATGTAACTGAAAAATCAAGCGCTAGCAGAAGTGCAGTTGAGCCAAATCCAGCTCCAAATCTCTTATTTAAACTATAGGGAAATACTACAACTACTGCCGTCTGCATCCCATCTAGCCTCACCCCATTCCACTCTTACTGAAGCAGGGAGTCTATTCTCCAAGTAACGGGTTTCCATTGCTGGATTCTGGCTTTAATTTATGTGCCTTGCAGTTAAAAATGGCAGATCATTTTTTGAATACATAACGCTTCTCTGGATGAAATTTGAAGGTAAATTTCGGCATATTTAGTACATGATCTAATCAATGACATTCGAAGTAGTTCATAACCTGTGGCCTTATAGTTCCAACCTGTGGTCTGTTCTCTCATTCAGTTGCCTACATTTTGCTTCCAGACTAGTTGTCTGTATATTAATTAAATTGATGTACTTTGTCATTGCAGTTGTGAAGTGAATGAGCGTAAAGACGAGTCAGATGAAGATGATGTTCAGCTGTCTGTACGTCTTTTACGACTAAATGCTAGGAATAAAACACGTCCAGTTCCAGAGAGAAAATCAACCAGATCTTCTGTGTTGAGAAGGACTGATTATTCGGAACATAAATATATGCAATGATGCCGTTATCCGAGGCAAGTACTGCCCAGTTAGCTTCTCTGTTGTTTCAGCCGCCCAGGCGGGGGAGAGGCGTCCAGCCTGGTGATCCAATTCCTACGTGTCCGATCTGCAGCAAGACTTTCTCCAACAAGACCCACCTCAATTCTCATATCAAACTGCACGACGGCGTTAACCTCACACTTGTGAGACGTGTCAAAAGGCTTTTGCTCGCAAAGGAGATCTAGCAATACACATGAGGCGGCATACTGGAGAACGGCCGTACGAGTGTCCACAATGCAAGAAAACGTTTGTAGAAAAATCACATCTTTTAAGGCATACGCGCAGTCATACGGGCGATAAACGCCATATCTGTCCAGTTTGTGGCAGCGCATTCTCAGAACGGGCTGGTCTAGCAAAACATTTGCGTTCACATACCGGAGAAAGACCGCATTTGTGCTCTGTGTGCGGAAAGTCATTTGCTCAGAGAGAGTTCCTGATTCGTCACGCTCGAATTCACACAGGAGAGCGTCCATTCAGTTGCGACTTGTGTGGTAAGGCGTTTTCAGATCGTTCAACTGCAGTGAAACATGCTAGATTACACACTGGGATACGACCGTTCCCATGTCCGCTTTGTGGCCGATGTTTTTCTCAGAAACAACACCTAACGGGGCATCTGAAGACGCATGCAGGGGAACGACCTCATGGCTGTGAAGTTTGTGGTAAAAAGTTTGGACGCAAGAGTGATTTGGTAGTCCATACAAGACGTCATACTGGGGAGAGACCTCACAAGTGTGAGGTATGTGGAAAGACGTTCCTAGACCGTTCACACCTCGTGCGTCACAATAAAGTGCACAGTGGGGCCAAACCTCATGTGTGTCATGTGTGCGGACGATGTTTTGCAGAGAAAGGTCATCTCGATGGACATTTGCGTGTTCATACCGGTGAGAAACCGTATTCTTGTGATGTTTGTTCCCGTAGTTTTGCAGATCGTGGTACTCTTGTGAATCACATGAGGGTACATACTGGAGAACGGCCGTTTGCTTGTCCGATTTGTAGTAAAGCATTTGCACAAAAAGGGTCTCTACTAAAACATGTTCGCATCCACTCAGGAGAGCGGCCGTATAACTGCTCGGTCTGTGGCAAACGTTTTGCAGATAAAGGTTATTTTGTGAAGCACTCACGGCTGCACACCGGAGAGAATCTGCACACTTGTGCACTGTGTGGTAAGTTCTTTGCACAGAAATGTCACTTGATACGACATGCCAAGGTGCATGGAGTTCAGCCAGAGAGCGTCGTCATGCCAATGGTGTCCATCTGACGGAATCAACTTTCAGGGACGATTTAAACTTCAATTTCTGACTCTTCTTGTTAATAAATTACAGCATTACGAGGTTCTTCTTAATAAGTAAGTTGAATTTGGAGCCAAATTGTTGTGTTCTATTTGAACATGTTTTGATATCATCCTCCTAAAGTGCGAAAACTTCAAAAGTGAAACTCTTGGCCTTCTCAACAATCCTCCTCCATGCCAATCTGTCTCTTGCCATATTCAAATTAGTCACTTTCATTTTCTTTACATTGTTCATTGTGTCATCCTCCCATCTGATCTTCGGTCTTCCAATAGCTCTGCCTGCTATAGGTTTCCATTTATAGAGTTTCTTGACCAGTCTCTGATCTTCCATTCTTATCAAATGCCCAAGCCAACCAATTCTCAGAGAGATCTTATATGTAAATGAATGAGTCATTTTTTAACATCTTACCTCATATTTTGTGTTTCTTCAAACACGGGAACTAGTTTTCGAGAGAAGGATCTCTCTCATTTTCAACCGACATTATGACTACCAGATTTTCGTTGGAATCTCCATCTGGTGTTGATTTGATGAACTTTGAGATGAGGTCACATTCATCAGGAATCTTGAAATTCATGGATCTAAATTTGTTCTTCTGAATATAGATCTTCTCCCAAATGAACGTGACCTCATCTCAAAGTTCATCAAATCAATACCAGATGGCAACGTTATTGATGGAGATTCCAATGATTTCAACGAAAATCCGGTAGTCATAATGTCGGTTGAAAATGAGAGAGATCCTTCTCTCGAAAACTAGTTCCCCTGTTTGAAGAAACATAAAATATGAGGTAAGATGTTAAAAAAATGACTCATTAATTTACGAATTAAAAACCTCATAATGTTATTTCCCATATTTAACTATGAGATGTTATATGGTTTACTATATTCTGATTTTTGATTAATTTGTTTTGTTTGTTATTTGTTTTGATTCTCCAGCAGTTATCAGTTCCTCTATTAGATCCAAATATTCTTCTTAGAATGTTCCTTTCAAAAATTAATAATTTCTGTTTTGTTGTTTCTTTTAGGACCCAAGTTTCACAAGCGTATGTAACTACTGGTCTAATGAGTGTTTTGTATAACCTTATTTTTACAGTTTTTGATATTAATTTGCTTTTAAATAAGGATCTATTTGCAGAATAAGCTTTATTCTCATTTACGAATCTTTCCTTAATTTTCTCTTCTAATGCATTATGTCTGTTTACCTAGGTATTTAAATGATTCTACTGTGTTAATTTGCATGTCATCAACTTGTAGATTTCTGTTGTGATTACTACATTTTAAATATTTTGTTTTATCTTGATTTATTATTAGACCAAATTTTTTAGATTCGTCTTTCAATTTTGTGAAGTGTTTTGATATGCCATGCATACCATCATCAGCTTTTCAAGACTGTTGAATTTTATGTTGTCTATTTAACTTTCACAGGGAAAGAACACTATGAGGTTTAATTGAAGAATTAAATTGTTTTTATTACCTTACCTCATATCCTTTTTCTTCTAGACTGCAGTTTTGGAGCTTATCTCCATCGTCAGTACCCTCAGGTCGACCGGTGTTATGTTGTTTCTTGTAGGTTTTCTTCTTCAAGAAGAAACGACATAACACCGGTTGACCAGAGGCTACTGATGATGGAGATAAGCTCCAAAACTGCAGTCTAGAAGAAAAAGGCTATGAGGTGAGGTAATAAAAACATTAATTTTATTCTTTATGTTGTCTGATTTATTTTAGCATGAAAAGTTACATTCGAACCCTGGTTCTCTGACTCTGTACGTCAGTGCGATAATTGTTACGCCATTCGAACTTCCGATAGGAACGTCAAATTTCTTTCCACTTATACAATTCTCCTTTCAAGATAATTAAACCTCATAGTGATTTATTCCTATAAAAGTTCAATTCTCCTTTCATTTAAAGGCCAACAGCCATCGCTTTCAACAATGCCATCTGATGACTTCTATTCAAAGTATTTTTATTGAAAATTTAAATGTTACTAAAATAAAACTATATCCAATTCTGGAAAATGTTAATTTAAAATCATCTTCTTCATCATCCAAACCAAGTCTTAGGCCTATAGGCCTGTTACGATCTCACTGAAAAATTGTGTATTCAGCGTATCCTTGGACGGCCCAGGGATCTCTTCCCTTTAGGACAATAACAAAGCATGGCCTTGGGAACTCTATCTGAACTCATTCATCCAGTTGTTCTGGTATCTATGTACGTACTCAGTGACCAGTTCTAAACGTAGTTCCTTCAAGATATAATTGCGCTTGTGATCCCATTTGGTATATCCTGCTGTATATCTCATGAATCTCATTTCACTAGAAGTTATCCTGCTCTCTTCTCCTTTCCTCAAAGTCCATGCCTCACTGCCATAGCAAACTGTAGGTCCTGCTAAGGTTTTATAAAACTGTACTGTGATATCTCTCTGGACTAGTGAAGATTTCATTACTGAATTTATTATTCCCATGGTTTTATTAAAATTAATAATTTTATTTGCTATTTTTTTAAAAATACAATAGGAAGTAACATTAAGAGGTTTGTAATCGCTGACGATGGGGCTAAGAAGCTCTGAAACATATGTTCGACAAAAACAACTCTAAGAGGTAAGAATGAACAGACAAAATGTTTTACTTATCTATTTCTATGTCTACTTCATCCAAATATATAACATCAAAATTTATTAAGTTATGTAGGTAGGAAATACCACTATGAGGTTTATTTTTATTTTGTTTAGTTGTTTCTTGACTCACCTCATACTTCTTAACTCCCTTGCATATCTAGATTTCGTCACTGTATTTGTGACATTCTCAATGCTGTTCACGTGAACATGCAAGGGAGTTAAGATGTATGAGGTGAGTCAAGAAACAACTAAACAAAATCAAAATTTATGTTGTCTGTCCTGGATGTCGGCAACATAAAATTGAACAGTCTTTACAAGCTGATGGCATAGCATATTCTAATGGAACACAAGAAGTTATGAGGTAGATGTCTTCTTATTAACAAGAATATCTTAATGTTACTTTATGGAGATTTTATAGTTTTGTTATACAATTATTGTTGTTGTAATTGATGGAAGATCTTTGTGAGGAATTCTGCAACGTTGACTGTGTTGAAATGAATTTTGAGAACATTTGGCGGAGTAGCATTTTGTAGTATAGCTAGTCGATCTCTGGAGAACATGTTGCATTCAGTCATCAGATGGTGGGCCGTCTGCAGTCATTTTTCCGGACAGTTGCAATAAGGTGAAGCAGTAATCAATGGTAAAGAGAAAAATTCCTGCCTGAACTGGAAAACGAACCCCGAACCCTAAAACGAACATATTCCATCTTATATTTAAATTAATATTGGGAAGTAAACATTATGAGGTTATATCATTAATTGTGAGTGGAGAACATATTTTTAACGACTCACCTCATATAATTTCAAATTTCTTTGATACCAGCAGTTTCCACTGAGTGGAAGTCATGACTGAAGAGGGACAAGATATTGTCTGAAACCACCGGTATCAAAGAAATTTGAAATTATATGAGGTGAGTCGTTAAAGATATGTTCTGCACTGACTATTAATATTCCATCTTTTCAATTCCCAAGACCTTGTGGATACTGGTAAATCAAAACATCATCCACAATCTTATTACTAGTAAAAACTTAATTTTATAAAAATGAATTGTGAATTTGAATGAATAAAATCTTTTCCTGTCACATTTTAAAGGTAGGATTTTTTTTGTAAATTATTTAGTGTTTAATGCAACTAAAGAGAAAACTTTTCTGTTTGAACTCAAGACCTGCAGCTTTAATGGCCATTGAATTACTCGGGTACCTCCAGAAGCAAGCACAAATTTCTCAAAACTTCAGCTTTCCGTGCTGACACTCTGACCACTGCACTAATCCAGGCTACATTCCCATCCAAACATAAATCCTTCCTTTACCTTACTCTCTTGGTCCCACATTCAATGCAATGAATCATCATTCACAAATACACAATGAATGGCTTCTACATTAAGAAGACACACAGCTATAGCATTATTTATTAAATTAATATTAAGAAGCTAAAGCTGTTACTATGATAGAAATAAGTAAATTAATGTACACAATTCTCTTTACCATGATTATAGTAGTTTAGTTGTGTACATTATTTTAAAGTACCGGGCTTCCAATATAAACCCGGACCAGCCTCACGGGGTTTCACCCATCAGGCAGTGCTCTCTCCTCGTCCGCATTTCACTCTCCTAGCCGCTCATCCTTGAACTAGTCAGTTTACTATCGTTCGACAAGATGAGACGTCAGCTGACATTAGAGCAGCGCATTTTTGTGTGTAAATGTTATTATAAATATGAATCAGCTCATCGCGTTCGCGAGGAATTTATTCGGAACTTCCCTGGACAATTACCTGCTTCCAGATCGACAATCCACGATCTTGTGACTAAATTTGAGACCACTGGTTCAGTACAAAATAAGAAAAACACGCGAAGGCATATGGTTCTCGCCGAAGAAAAATTAGACGAAATTGGCGAAAATTTGGAACGTTCACCACAAAAATCATTATGAAGGATGGGTGGCAGGCAGAGTAAATTGCGGGAGGAAGAGACAGCACTGCGTGCCGGGTGAAACTCCGTAAGGCCGGTCCGGTTTTATATTGGAAGCCCGTTACAATAGGAAGTAACATTAAGAGGTTTGTTTAATAATTAAAACATTTTGTCTGTTCATTCTTACCTCTTAGAGTTGTTTTTGTCGAACACATGTTTCAGAGCTTCTTAGCCCCATCGTCAGCGATTACAGACTGAATTTTCTCATGTTGTCGGCCCTGATTCTTGATTCCTGCTCTCTTCACCTCTGGTCCAATGAATTTACTAATGAGGTTCCCTTTTTGCGGGAATTTCAAAGTTCAAGGAAAGAATTATGAACTTTGAAATTCCCGCAGAAAGGAACCTCATTAGTAAATTCATTGGAGAGGCAAAGAGAGCAGGAATCAAGAATCTGGGCCGACAACATGAGAAAATTCAGTCTGTAATCGCTGATGATCGTGCTAAGAAGCTCTGAAACATATGTTCGAAAAAAAATACAACTCGTAAGAGGTAAGAATGAACAGACAAAATGTTTTAATTATTAGTTGTGTATGTTAATTTACTTATTTCAATCATAGTAATAGCTTTAGTTCCTTAATATCAATTTAAGAGGTGAAGCAGTTTTGTTCATTCTGTGTAGATTTAAATCATCCGTGGTTGAAGAGAAATTGTCTTTATGTAGTTAGGCCACTGCTGCTTAGTAGTGTCTGGGATTATATTTTGAAGATCCTGTTTTCAAACCCCAGTTTTAAACAATCTGATTTTTTTCCTTGCAACATTGCACTGGTTAATAGTGAGTGGAGAACATATTTTTAACGACTCACTTCATATAATTTCAAATTTCTTTGATACCGGCAGTTTCAGACAATATCTTGTCCCTCTTCAATCATGGCTTCCACTGATGAAATTCTCTAGTTGTTGATTTCTCTAAGGACATCACCTCTTGTGCTGCCATCTTTGATTGGGATTATAAACTTTGAAATTAAATTTTTATCCACTGGAATATCGAAATTCATAGATCGATATGTATTCTTCTGAATGAATATCTTTTCCCAAATTGTCAATTTCAACGGTTTATCTAATTGTTTCAAAAGTTTTGCTAGCATAGAACATCATAAAATTGAAAACGAAGCAAAACTGTTGAAACAATTAGATAAACCGTTGAAATTGACAATTTGGGAAAAGATATTCATTCAGAAGATTAAATATCGATCTATGAATTTCAATATTCCGGTGGATAAAAATTTAATTTCAAAGTTTATAATCCCAACCGAAGATGGCAGTGCAAGAGGTGATGTCCTTAGAGAAATCAACAACCTGAGAATTTCATCAGTGGAAGTCATGACCGAAGAGGGACAAGATATTGTCTGAAACCGCCGGTATCAAATAAATTTGAAATTATATGAGGTGAGTCGTTAAAAATACATTCTCCACTCACTATTAATGATATAACCTCATAATGTTTACTTCCTAATATTAATTTAAATACTCCAGTGGTTAACTGACTTATGCCACACCCTGTATTTTTAAATTAATTTCTGAAAAGTGTTATGCCAGAGATGTGAGTTCATGGGTCTGAGATTAGAGCAGACAATACCTCGCTATTCCTTACCACTGTAGATGCGAGGTTTTGGGTCTAAGATTAATACCTGAAGAAATGCATGGTTTTTGATAATTGTTAATAGATGGCAACAAAATCATCTTGGAGTTACAATACTTTAATAGCACACAGACAATGTCTTTCCTTATCAAATAATGCAAAAATCCAGATTTTACTCTTGACTGCAGTTACAAGGTTTTGATTGCCGGCTGACGATATATACAATATATAAGGCATGCAAGATGATGTGACAGTCAGTCAGACAGATTGAAGGTATTATCTTTTCGAATCTATCTGTTTTCATTGTACCTAACCATTTTACGAGAATGAGTCTCATTCACCAGTAATTGGTAAATGTATATTTTGCATTGTTTTACAGAAGCGGATCCAATATAAATGCTAATTGAGATGTAAAACTAAGGGATATATGCCGTGCTTGGTATGTATTTAACAATTTTTATTTGCCCTGAAAATGTGTCCAGTGCGGAACCAACTTAGATAGGTATAAGTTAGAAAGTATGTTAGGTGAATTTCTTAACATTGTCTCTAGATCAGGGCCGCCCAAACTTTTTAATGGGCCGGGCCATTAACTGATTCTGCAATTGATTGCGGGCCGGAACATAAATATTGTTACTATTATTGCTGCTTCTATTATTATTATTATTATTATTATTATTATTGGGGGCACGCCGTAGCGTAGTGGTTAAGGCACTGAGCTACAAGCCGGAGGGTCGAGGGTTCAAGTCCCGTTGGGGTCAGGATTTTTAAACTGGCCCAAACCCTCTGGCGGCACTATGGCCCTGGGGTCGACTCAGCCTCTAACGGAAATGAGTACCAGACGCTTGTTCTGGGGTGAAGGCGGCCGTGACGCAGGGCTGACAACCCGGCTGACATAAAGTGCCGATTGTCTAGAAAAAGTGGGAGCCTTAACCTCCTACTACCCCATGGGCCTCCGGGTCTGTTGTGGGATCACTTTACTTTACTTTACTTATTATTATTATTATTATTATTATTATTATTATTATTATTATTATTATTATTATTACTACTATTACTAAAATAAAATTACATGATCATACAGAAGAATGTTAAAACATTTGCAACACCATACTGCAATTAAAATTGTAAAAAAATTGGTACAAAAATGAATATATTTACCTAATGAGAAGAGTGGAGCTGGCTTCTTAAAGTTAACAAATGATCGATGTCAGGTGTCTGCTGGGTAGTACTGATAAATACGACGTCATGGAGATGTTCGTCACTCAAGTTTGATCTGAATCGTGATTTTTGAATTTTCATTTTAGAAAATGTTTGCTCACACAAGTATGTCGAGGAAAACACGCAGATTAAACGTCGGGCATGTATATTCTCTCGTTTATATTATATATTTGTAATTCATGTCTGATATCTTGACTTCTCTTTTGATCTGTTAAAGATACACTTGCAACAGATCTCAGAAATCTCATTTCTATTGTCTCAATTTTATTTTTTATCAGAGATCATTAAAGGCCAAGTCTCAGACCTGTATGTTAACATTGGAATGGCTACTGTTTTGTAAAATTTCAGTTTATTTTCTCTTGTGGTCTTATTTCTCAAATATCTTCTTATTGAACCGCATATCTGTTGAAATTTTCCTAATTTCTTCTCCATGTCCAAATTTTGCAGGTACGATATCATAAAGTGCCGATTGTCTAGAAAAAGTGGGAGTCTTAACCTCTTTGCAGTGAATACATGTGGCTACCAGATTCTATATATAGTGCACGAATGTAACCTTATCTTGGTTGCAGGAGATAATATAAAAACATTTGTAGCAATTGATTATACCATAAAAAATTTTTTTTAAAAAACCACTGTTTGCACTTTCTTAAACATATTTTTTCTCAGGTAATAACGTTCCAGGAAAATATAATTGACATATTTACATCGTAAGACATCAGAATTTAATTAATATACAGTTTTATGTGTTTCATTTTTTCTCTACTAGGGTGCATTCTTACAATATTGTGATCCTTTGGCAATAAATAATATGATCTGGTTGCAGTGATAAACAAGCGAAACATAACATTTCTCATTTGTTTTCAAACATTGCCCGCCGTTTACATTAAATATATAAATATTTTAAAATAACTATATTTAAATAATGATTTATGAGTAAACAGCTTAATTTTATTCGTTAAATAGTCCTAACAAATGCTACTCTTGATTTCCAAATTCTCTAGACTATTTAACTCATGCCCCAAATGGGAGTCAATGACCAATTACATTTCAATGATTTTTTATTTACAATCAATCACAGTCATGTTTCGCCTAGAATTTACCAACTAAAGTTTATCATAATAAAGAAATCACCTCCTTTTTAACATTCTGAATAGGTCATAGCATTATTTTACAGTGACTGACTCTCCAATAAATACGGCTACCAGATTGTACATATAGTGCATGAATGTCAACACATAGCGCATGCGGGAGTTAATATAAAAACATTTGTAGCAATTGATTATACCGCCAAAAAAAGAAACCACTGTTTGCACTTTCTTAAATGTATTTTTTCCCAGGTAATAACATTTCAGAAAAATATAATTGTCATGTTTACATTATAGCACAACAGAAATTAATTAATATACAGTTTGATGTGTTTCATTTTTTCTCCACTAGAGTGCATTCTAACAATATTGCTTTCCTTTGGCAATAAATAATATGATCTGGTTGCAGTGATAAACAAAAGAAGCAAATGAAGTGTACCAAACGTTTCTCATTTGTTTCCAAACATGCCATTTACATTAAATATATAAATATTTTAAAATAAGTATATTTAAATAATGATTTGTGAGTAAACAGCTTAATTTTATTCGTTAAATAGTCCTAACAAATGCCACTCTTGATTTCCAAATTCTCGAGATAAATTGGAAATCACTTGTGGCATTACTCATGATAGAAATGTTGCCTTTTATTGGAGTCCTATTGTAATTGGAAAGGCATAGTGTTTTACTTATGTATTGTATAAATATATATGTATATGAAATATACTTTATGTATGTCAGGGATATATTTGAGTCATTGTACATTCCACAGTTTTTATTTCTCAGTTGACAAAAGTTTAATTTTTATGCTTGAGTGATATTAGTTGTAGTCAGTGCTGTGGTTGAAATGGTCGTGTAAAATGTGGATTTACAAGTTTAACTGGCAACCATCGCGTGCCGAAATCTACCTTAAGATTTCTTCCAGAGCAGTGCTGTGTTGTAACTAAGCTATGTACAAAAAATTATGACTTTTTAACTGCAACACACTAAAATCCAATGCCAAACCTCTCATTTATACTACAGGCAAGTAAAACATCTGAATTGGTAGATTGGATAACCCTCACTACTTGCTGTCCGCACTATGGGTCGTATCTATGAACGCATTAGACCGTAAAAGTCGTTCTCTGCTGAGAAAGTTACATCCAAAGACTTTTTGCATACTCAAAAATCTGTTCATGCGATAATAATTGTTGAAATTCCTAAGCTACCTGGCGAGGTGACTTTGCAGAGAACGAATCATGAGCAACCCGATGGGAACCGATGTACTTTAAAACCTTGCTGCGTACCTTGCTGCTTTATCCAAGATGTCGGACCTTGAAGACTTCGATCTTGTTTTCGGTATATGCAGACAAGAGGAATTTGATACGGTCTACCAAAGAATTCAACTGTAAGAACAGGAGAATCTGCGTAATATTGTGCGATACAGACGTCGTATACGGTTTTATTTGCGGGACGCAAGTGTAAATGTGTTCCTCTAGCAGACGAAAATAACGGAAGTGGTTTTATTGCTGAGAATTCTGGGTAATTTCTTGCCAATATTACGAAAAAACTACTTTCATGTATGACCAGTTGGCGACTCGCTAATTTGAACTTTGCATGTGCTCACGGAAAACTCAACTCACGAGAGACTAATGTATTTACATGCGGCCCTATATCCCCTGTCACTCCACTCCACTCTTACTCACACAGGGAGTCCATCTGCTCCTTATAGTGGGTTGCCATTGCTGGATTTTGACTTTGATTTCTGTGCCTTGCAGTTAAAAACAACAGATAATATTTTTTGACACGTCTCTGGTACATCACAATGCTGGGAGAAATTTAAGGTATGTTTCAACATGGAATGATTGACAGTTCACTTGTAAGTGGAGAAAATGTGTCAATTTATTTTTATTTCAGACCTGCGAGGTAAAATTTACAGATAAATATTAAAAATGTTTACAGGACTTTCGATAAACCTTAAATGATTAAAAGTTCAATTTATAATCATATTTACAGGAGTAAATTTAACTTTTTTCCATTCACCTCGCCTCGTATTTTAGACTGGTTTTGATATTATTCCATCTTCATTATATTCACGACTATTGTTCTGCTGTGGCGATGCACTGCTTCTTCCTCCATCTGTTGGTAGACTGATGAACTTCAACATCAAATCCCATTCCCCAGGAATTTCAAAATTAATTAATTTCTCTTTGTTTTTTTTTATGTAGATTTTTTGCCAAACTTGAGCTCTTAAGGTTTTTCTATTTTTATTTCTGACCAAATGTGAGTGGCTACTGCATATTAACACTTTGAGTCCTGCAATGGTACTAGTACCACGGCATTTAAATGACACTGAAGCCGGAGAAAATTAAATCCCTCCCTGTGCCGGCAGATTTACAGGGGTGTTTTTCTGTAAATCTGCTGGCACAGGCATGCCAAGGGCTTTAATTTTCTCCGGCTTAAGCATCATTTAAATACCATGGTACTAGTACCACCGGCAGACTCAAAAGTGTTAAGAGGACAATTATTGATGTCTCAGTTTGAAGTAAGTGTTTGTTAAAGTAAAGATTTCATCTGAAATCTACATAGAGAAAGCAAAAAGAAATTTGTATACCACAGTGATGGAGCAGCTTAGGAATGAATGGGAAAGTAGGAAAAATCTGCAGTAATAGTGAGTGGAGAACATATTTTTATCGACTTACCCCATATGATTTCAAATTTCTTTGATACTGACGGTTTCAGACAATATCATGTCCTTTACTCATGGCTTCCACTGATGAAATTCTGTGATTGTTGATTTCTCTAATGACATCACCTCTTGTGCTGCCATCTTTGGTTGGGATTATAAACTTTGTAATTAAATTTTTATCCACTGGAATATCGAAATTCATAGATCAATATTTATTCTTCTGAATGAATATCATTTCCCAAATTGTCAATTCCAACGGTTTATGCAATTGTTTCAAAACTTTTACCTCTTTTTCAATTTTATGATGTTCTAGCGAACTATGTGCAGCAATTGCTGATTTTTCAATTTCACAATTTTTAATATTTCTAAAATGTTCTTTAGTGCATGTTTCCAAATTCCTTTTTGTTTTTCCTATGTATACTTTGCTACAATCATTACAATTTATTTGATAAATTCCAGATTTCTTACTGTCTGGGATGTTGAATTTTTTATTTGTACTTAGAAGTTTTTCCAGACTAAATTTATTTATTGGTGCATTAGAGAAATCAACAATCACAGAATTTTATCAGTGGAAGCCATGACTGATGAAGGACATGATATTGTCTGAAACCGTCGGTATCAAAGAAGTTTGAAAATATATGAGGTGAATCGATTAAAATATGTTCTCCACTCACTATTAATGATATAACCTCATAATGTTTACTTCCCAATATTAATTTAAATATAAAATCTGCAGTACTCATTTTCATTGTTATTTTAAAGCTTCATTATTTTATAATGAAGTATGTGTGAAGTTAAAATTCATCGGAGAACCTTTTGTTTAAACAACTCCCCTCGTAGCACTCGGCCATGGCTGAAGATGAACACAACTGTGTTTGAAACTGCAATATCATGGAAGCATGAATCCTATGAGGTGAGTTGTTTAAACAAAATGTTCTCCTATTTAACTTTTATAGGAATTAATCACTATGAGGTTTAATTTATGGTGAAATTAAATGTGTTGTGGCAAGAAGTAATAGACTCATGAGTACTAAAACGTATCATTAATAGTAATAACTGGAAGGCGCACAAAACGTGCACACGAGTCTATTACCAACATAGAAACCCAAATGAATGGTACCTACCCCTCTAATCTATAATGAATAACATATACACTTGGAGTGGGGATGGGAGGAGTCATCGCCCCTATAAGACGAGGATGTGTGTGAAAACTCTCTCACGCTCCTACGTTCTATAATAGTCAAGTTCTTCAGTAACCGTTCGCAAAGGTGATATTAAAACACGTGGGCGGAAGTAATTCATCAACTCCACTCCGAGTTAGTTAAATATCAAACATTGTAAATACAATTGTGCACACTAAATTGTCCAATAAACTGAAATAATATAAAAATCCTGAGTGATTATATTCTACTCCGAGCGAACCGGCGCAGTGTCTTACCTCTCCTCATAAATATTTTCTAAGTTGATCGCGATTTCGAGACTATAACTGTCTCATCATCAGAACTTTGTTGGCGACTGAAATTGAAGAAGAAGAGTTTCTTCCGATCGACATAACACCAGTCGCCAACAAAGTTCTGAGGATGAGACAGTTATAGTCTCGAAATTGTGATCAACTTAGAAAATATTTATGGGGAGAGGTAAGAAACATTTAATTTCACCATAAAATGTTCTCCGATGAATTTTAATGATTATACCTCATGATGTTTACTTCCCAACATTAATTTAATATGTCTGAAGTGTCTACTGATGTGGTCTTGAGGTAGCTGTGCTGTCTAAACCACTGCGGCAGACGTACAAACACATATGGTTTACCAAAATACTAAAAAAACCTAGGAATTTGTTCTGTGAAGGAATCTGCTTGCTTACCAAAATATCAATTAATTTCTCAAATTTGAGTCTGACTCTGTTAACAAGCATGTGTGACGCGTTAACTTGAAGAGGAAGAATAAATTCAACTGGAGCGCTGATTACAAGCAGAGCAGATATATGTTATAATTGTCGGAAATAAATTATTTATGTGTAAACATGTAGTATATTGTATTGATTATCAATAAATATTACTGAATATATTATGTTGATTTGCCACACCAGTTTTCTTCATTATGCTAATTTAAGAGAGTTGTGTACGAAACTCCTGCAGAGTCTGAGGAAGATCTGCTTGTACATACCACATATTATTGAGCTTCATTGATATAATCATTTGACTTAAGAAAAAAACATGAACCACATTTACAGACTCACTATTTTTTGTTCTAAAATATTGGGTTCAAATCCTGAATTAAGCAAATTATTTTGTTTTCAAATAATGATTTAGAACAGCGGTTCCCCTTTTTCAACTCGCGAACGCCTTCCACAATGATTGAGTTGGGTGAACCACTAATTTTTAAATATACATACAGTAGACATGCATAACATTTAATTCCAAGCAAAAGGTTTAATAACCTTAAATTAACTTGACCCTTAACGGTTAAAACCTAAAGTTACTCTAGTTACGGCTTAAAAGTTACACAACGTGTAGACCTAGTTGTAGCGAAATCAAATGCATTCCTAACGTTGTTACATAACTGTAAATCAGGCATTCGCGGTAAATATTAATTTATTGTGGAAATAATGTGATAAATTCCCGATGTTACACAAATGCAACAAGGGGCATTATAGGATTAATTTAATTTTAAATTAATAATTATTATTATTATTATTAATATTGTTATTATTACAATGCTGCCATACCTAATCTCGAAACCCGCCATTACGGAAAAGTTTTGGCAAACCCCTTGAAATATTTTGCACACCCTCTGGGGGTTTGCGAACCACAGGTTGGGAAACGATGATTTAGACAGTGTATTAACATACAGGATGGACAGTGGAAGAGAATATAAATCTATGAGATATCATGTAATTAATTATATACATTTATTGTTTTACATTGTATAAAGCATTTAGCATTTGTTACAGTTGTTTAAGGAGCTTCAGTAGTGGCAGACTGTGAAGTGTTGAAGAGGTATGCAGGAGGCACCAGGAACGCAACCTTAGTCTCAGTAAGCCTGCAAACACATCACATTATATATTGAATTAGGCTTTCACGGCCAGAGCTAGTATGGTAGAAGATTTCTGGGCTATTGGCCGTGGTCTTGAGGCTTGTAGTTCACCAGAGACTGCGTCCAGCATCCTCAAGGGTTGTCTTGTGACTGGCAATTTTACTGACTCCCTACCCTATTTATACAGTTCACTGCACGGTCCGTTCCACTGTAAGTTGTATCTGCTTTTTGATAAGTAGAATCCGGATGTTAGGCACTAATAGGCAGGCAAAAAGGCACTAAAAATCATTAATATAGGCACTAAAAATCAAAATAGGCTCTTACAAAAAATGGACAACATAAAATTTTACAGCCTTTTGTAAAGATTATAAACATAGGCCTATGCTATCAATAGCATACGAATATATCAGAGATGATTTTGGAACTTGTTTTGCCTTTTTACAAAGAGCATACTTATGTTTTGCAGTGTGTACGTGCTGCGAAACATGGCACTTCTTCGCGCAATTCACTGAAATTTTTCACACTTTGCTAAACAATGTCACTTGAGAATATTTCCGCACCAAATTCTTTCACGAAATTGGTCAGTTTGTCTTTTACTGTTTTACTCTTGTCCGTTCTTTAGTCATTGTGAAACAACTGTTCTAAAGGTGGTCGCACACTTTGTCTTTGAAGCACCTGTCTGTGAACGAGGACTACAGACTGAATTCAGTGTTACCAACATCAAAAATAATATTGCCAGTCACTTAAAGGTTTCTATGCAATGATATGTGTCATGAAGTTTGTCCATTTCAATTGATTTCATTGAAATACTAAGTTAATTTCGAAAAAATGGCAAATAGGCATTTATAGGCATTGTAAGCTGAAATAGGCATGTATAGGCAAAATTAACTTAATGGAAAACAACTCTAGGGTCGTCAGTATGAACTTATGTGAAGTCACTTTTACAATATCTATAATAAATTACTATAGGCATGTTCCCTAACATCCGGTCTTTACGATAAGTTAGCGGTATGGACTTCCATTGCACCAATGAGGTTGCTGTTTGATGGTCTAGTAGAGTGTTCTTGTAGGGGTTTGCATCTGGCGTTAATTTAGAGCTAGTATCCACACTTTGTTGACTTTTAAAGATTCCTTTTTTTCTGTTAACTGCATAAATAGAGCAGTCAACAAAATTGCCAGTTCACACAATAAGTGATAAAGATAGGTATAGAACACCAAAATATTATTTGCGACCTTAGAGCTGGAATCACTAAGGTCATAAGCAACATGGAATAAAAGGAAAATAATTTTAATTATATTATTTTTAGTCTGATCATCTTCTTCTTCTTCTTCCTTTCAAGTATTAGGCCAAGGCCTGTTACGATCCTATAGAAAATTTTCCCTTATGGGAAATTCTCATATAAGACTTGAAAGCATAATAATAGTCCCTTCGATTGGTTGCTGGCCAAAGGAAGGCAAGACCAGTGATGGGGCTGCCATCTTATAGCCTCTGGTCAGGCTTTCTGGAGAACTTACCTCAATATTAATATATATACTTGTGTTTTGCACTCTTTTAACTTTAGTATCTAACCTCTCTTGGTTAACTCTTGTTTTTTCGACCCCGACGCTATTAGGGCATCCGAGGGCTAGGGAGTCCTTCCTTTCTTCCATTTCTTCTTTCCTTTATTTTCTTTTCTTCTCCAGAGAAGCCTGACCAGAGGCTATAAGATGGCAGCCCCATCACTGGTCTTGCCTTCCTTTGGCCGGCAACCAATCGAAGGGACTATTATTATGCTTTCAAGTCTTATATGAGAATTTCCCATAAGGGAAAATTTTCTATAGGATCGTAACAGGCCTTGGCCTAATACTTGAAAGGAAGAAGAAGAATATTTTTTTTAATGTACCATTTTTTCATCAAACCCATTTTGTCTTGCTACTTTGATTATGTGTTTTTTCTCCTGTTTGAAATCTTCTTCGTTTAAGGGTAAGTTTACCAATATATGAGTTAAACCATTAAAGGCTGCTAATTTATGTCCAATTGGATTGAACCCTGTTGATTTAATACAATTTTCCATATTAGTTTCTTTGCTATGAATCCCAAATTCAGTTTTTCTTTTTTCTTCGTTTCTGACCAATTTAAGATCCAAAAAAAGGTATTTGTTTATTTTCTTCTATTTCTTTGGTAAATTTGATGTTTGTACTCTGTAAATTTAACAGTTTTAAGGAATCTTCTACATGTTTTTCTTTTACAATACATATTATATCATCTACATATCCGCTCCAAAATTTAAACATTGTGGGATTTGCTTTAGTGATTTTACATTCAAAATCGCTCATAAATAAATTTTCCAGGAAAAGTGATAATGGGTTTCCCATTGAGAGCCCTGATTTTTGTCTATAGAAACTCCCATTGAATGTAAAAAACAATATTGAGGAAGATGATCAGACTAAAAATAATATAATTAAAATAACCTCAAAATATCACTTTCTAAAATTAAATATTAAAAATAATTATAGATTGACAGGGTTTCAGCACATCTACGACAGAATCAGGGTTATTTAAGAACCAGTATTCTGAAAGAACTTGATTTAGACTCTGGCAGAAAAATTGCCAGTCTCAAGACAACCCTTGAGGATGCCAGACGCAGTCTCTCGCGAAACGTCGGGGAACTACAAGCCTCGAGACCACGGCAAACAGCCTGGAAATCTTCTACAAGATCAGCATAGATAACATTATCTTTATACATAAAAATTCAGCCTGCATATTTTGATGTTTTATTTAGTTTAACATATTCCAGTCCTGGACAGATTTATTTTTTTGGAAAATTAACACTTGAACTGGGAATCGAACCTTGGACCTCTGACTCTGTACAATCCATTATGCCACTCAAGAATCGATACAACCGCTAAATTTTATTTCATTTATACAGTTTTCTGTCCTGCGCTGTAGCCAAGTGGTTAAACCAGGTAGCCTTAGTGCAGAGCTACGGGACTTGCGCTGGTTCGAGTCCCCATGGAGTAAGAAATTTTCTCATGGAATTTCAGCCAGTATGGAACCGGTGCCCACCCAGCATCGTGAGGCATTTGGGTAGCTACAATAAGTAGTGACTCCAGTTTGAGAAGACCAGCCATAACGGCTGGGGGACCCGACATGCTGACCACATGTTGCCCCTACATTGGCTGGTGATCATCTACCTCTGTGATTGATACATGTGGATGTGAGGCCAGCAGCCGGATGGTAGGCTAAGGGCCTTTTAGGCCTGTCGCGTCAGGAGTGTATGTATACAGTTTTCTTATGTCCAAAGGCAGATAGCTCTCACTATTAACTTGTTTACCTCAGAAGACGAGGTAGACTCGTCGGCTGTTAAACGACCTTCAATTCAGAAGATGATGTACACCAGTGGTACTCACTAGAAATTACAAGAGAGCCAAATATAAGAAACCATATCTGTTGACAAAGGGATATCCAAAGTTTTGTAGAATTTCAATAAAGATAGTATTATTTTATACTTGGAATTTAAATGTAATGTAATGAAAGTAAAATTATTTCAAGAGCCGCATGCGACTCGCGGGCCGCTTAATGAGTACCGCTGATGTACACTCACTTAACTCTGTTATATATGTTACAATATTTTGTACAGGAATGTGTTTTGGCCTTGACGCTTAATGCGATCTCAAGAACCGTTATCTTTTATTTGTTTTGAATGTGTTTGAATTTTCTTATCGTCTCTCTTTGGAAGAAGCTTTAAGAGTCATCCCAGCAACTCATCAAGAAGATACTTTGGAGGGAATTAAATCTTTTGACAATAGACCTAAACGTAAACAAAATCCTGAAGAACATATGACTGCAAAAAACTTAGAACTCACTTGTCTTTGGTGATTGGTTCAGCAGTTGTGTCATTGTCACCAGTATCATCCTGTTGCTCTACGACTCCGATCTCAAACTGCACGCTTTTTATCTCGTACCTGAAAATTTCATATATAAATGTTATCAAGTGCACAAGCTTGTACTGGGAAGCTCGAGAGAAGATAACCATAGTGGCCATTGGAAAATAAATTAATGTCATCTAATGGCAAAAGAAGCTTTCAACAAGAAGAGAAGCATTTTCTGTGGACCTAGAGGCTAGTTGAGTGTAGCATTGTATGGTGCAGAGACTTGGACATTACGACGGAATGAGGAAAAGCGACTGGAAGCTTTTGAGATGTGGATATAGATAAGAATGGAACGTATAAAACGGACAAAGTAAGAAATAAAGATGTGCTAGACAGAGTGGGTGAAAGAAGAACAATGCTGGAACTCATAAAGAAGAGGAAAAGAAATTGGATTGGCCACTGGCTAAGAAGAAATTACCTGCTGACGGATGCTCTAGAAGGAATGGTCAACGGAAAAAAAGTTAGAGGCAGAAAAATACATCAGATGATAGACAATATTAAAATAAATGGTTTGTATGGAGATACAAAAAGGAAAGCTGAGTCAAGGAAAGAGTGGAGAATGCTGAGTTTGCAGTGAAAGACCTGCTCTTGAGCAGAAGACTATGAATGAATGAATATTAATTCCGAGCCAAGTTCCAGTTGTACTCTAAACAGACTTGTATAAAGAATTATCTATTGGGGAAACCATGGTACTACTTTTACCCGCCATATGACTGAATTGTGTACAAACTGTCATCTATAGAAACATTGTATTTTATGGGAAATAAGACTGAATACAAAGTAAGATGGTACAAATAATTAGGAACTTCCTCCATTTCTTATTTATTTATGACAAAAATTAATTATATATGGTCATACCAAAAGCAGACGTTCATACTTTTTCCATAATGTCGATAGATATCCTCTATATGAAATTTAATTATGAGTAGAATGTATGCTCCATGCTGACTCACTTGTAAATTCTGCTGTTATTTTCACCAAATTCTAAATGACTAGTGTAAGACATTTTGTCCACATGACCATGAACCTCTAGGTTGAATAGTGCCAGTGAGTTAATTAGGTATTTGACATAGAACATTAAATAGTTAAATAATGCATTCAGTACTGGTAGGGTCACTCTAGCTGGACATATCAAAGGAGAAAGGTCATACGAAGAAGCACTCCAGAGGAGGATGTCCAATGGCTTCGCAGGTGGATGAAGAGTTTGCTCTCAACGGCGAAGAAGGCAGATGAGACTACCTCAAAGTTAGGAAGCTGCTGCCTTGCAGGATGGGAATTGGTTTTCTAAAAGCTATGGGAAGAAAACCCAGAAAGAAAATCACCTGGTCCTCCAGGTGGGGAGTTGAGACATGGGGCTGACAACCCCATTCTTGTAAAAAATGTTATTGTTGAGAAACTGTTCAGGGCATTCTGGAACTAGAAGTAGGTGAATATAAATTTCAAATTGTGCATGAATTTAAATATCTGGGCGCTATAATCGCTGATGACAATAATATTAATAAGGAAATAAGATTCTCCAAATCAACATGATATTATGCACTTAAGGACCAATTCAAATCACAAATTCTAAGTCTGGATGCAAAACTATTAAATAATAGTTTAAAAAAACTAAAAACCACGCTTTGTTAGAAAACCGAACTAAAAAATGAAAAATAATTTTAATTTCCAACACGCTTGGGATAAAATTAAAGTGGTCAACAAAAAAATCATCTCCAACACATCTAGAATAAAACTAGAGTTATCTACAAAAAAAATTACCATGAAAAGCGTGGGGTGCTCTATAGCAATTAATATATTTGATAATAAACAGATATTGGTAAAAGTAAAGTCTCTAAGAAGAAAACGTAAAAAGCACCCCACGCTTATGATGGTAAAATTATTTTTTTTTTGTAGATAACTCTAATTTTATTCTAGATGTGCTGGAAATTATTTTTTTGTTGACCACTTTAATTTTATCCCAAGCGTGTTGGAAATCAAAATTATTTTTCATTTTTTAGTTTGATTTTCTAATAAAGCATGTTGTTTTAGTTTTTTAAACTATTATTTATTTTTTAGTTTTAATATTTTACAGAAATAGATAAAAATGTAAATATCTTTAAATTTGATACTATTTCCACCAACTGAGCTCTTACGATGATTGACTGAAAAGTTGATAAGTCTGCAACCTATTATACTGGTTTTTATTTTTTTGATTTTCTGATGATTCTGGCCAGGATTTTAGAAAACATGAAATTATTGTATTGTCATCGGTCCTTTACAAGTATACAAAGTTTCAAGTCAATGTTTTGAAGTGGGTAAAAATCGTGTTGAAAGATTCCATTACATAGATGCACAGATACAGGTCAAGCTAATATAAAGCGTGTAAAAATCTACAAAATCATACTGAGACCAGTTGCTATTTATGGCAGTGAATGCTGGACACTTAGCAGAGAGAATGGATAAAGACTGAGAAACTTTGAAAGGAAGATCCTGGGACCTATAAATGATGGTGGAGTATGGCAGATAAGATATAACAATGAAATCTACAATTTGTATTCAGACCCAGATATTGTAAATGTTATTAAAATTGGCAGACTGAGATGGGTGGGTCATATAATGAGAATGGAGGAGGAGAATATCACTAGAAAGCTTACACTACTGACACCAGATGGAGGAAGACTGAAGCTGAGATTGATGGATGGAGTAGAGGAGGACCTCCGGTAGCTCGGGGTCAGGGGATGGAGGAGGAAGATGTTGGTCACGGATGCGTGGAAGAGTGTCCAGGGTTCATAAAGGGCTGTAGAGCTAGAAGAAGAAGAATGTGTTGAGTGTAGTGTACGTACACATCTTGTGAGGTGTTGCCACTTATCCAAGTTTCAGACAGTGAACTGTCCTGTGTTGTGGTTTCTTGAGCCTCGAGTTGTGCCAGGAGACAACCAGCAACAAGCAGAACACACAGCTGGCCCTGAAATGACATGCGTAACATATGTTAATATCTCTCATCGAGGCTGTGGAAAGGCTACTGTATTTAACAGAGAGGAGACCCTTTAATTCCTTCCATCGAAGGCTTAAAGGAACCGACCTGGACAGTAATCTACTGTCCAATCCCTCACCTTCTCGTGGTGCAGCGCTTATGCATGATAAACGAAAGGGAAGGGCTACTCACCAATAAGCACTGGTCAGCTTGGTGAGTTTTTTCTTTTTTGACCGAATTGGTATTACTTCTTCTCCCCATACCAATTCCCTCTTTCAACTTTTATATCAAGTCTCCCTTGACTGACCTCTTGTTTCTTTCGACCCTGATGGTATTAGAGTATTCGAGGCCTAGGGGTTCATTTCTCCTTCCTTCCTATACCTACTTTCTCTCTACATGTGGTGCCTACTACTAAACGGTTACAACTAGTTTATTGTACTCCAATACAAACATGAAGATTCACCTAAATGCCCTTTTTGCAATTTAAATGAAGATATGGGAAGAAACCATCTCCTACGTTGTCTAGCTTTTGTAGAAGAGAACAGGCTTTTCTGCTAAATATTGGAGTGCAAGAGAGCGAATGATTTCATTATCAAGTGCTCGACATTAGATACCAACCAACCATATCTCTCATTGATCAACAGGACCAAGTCTGATAGATGGAGGGGTTAAGAAGAATGGTTATTTACAATTTTAACAAAATCCAAAGAACTGTTGGGATTGTTCGCATGAAATTATTTTTGAAAATGTTTTATTAAGATCTTCATCAGTCTTGTCTAGTAGACACCATAAATAACTATGGTGTGTGTTTGTTTGTTACTCTAGCTACCGCAATTTTTTGTTTTTCAAAACCGTGCTTGGTCTATAGCAATCAGATAAATTTGAATCCTATTAAATTAATGTTGGGAAGTAAATATTATGAGGTATTTATTTAACTTTCACAGGGAAAGAACACTATGAGGTTTAATTTAAGAATTAAATTAATGTTTTTATTACCTCACCTCATATCCTTTTTCTTCTAGACTGCAGTTTTGAGGCTTATCTTCATCATCAGTAGCTTCTGGTCGACCGGTGTTATGTCGTTTCTTGGCGGTTTTCTTCTTACTTCTATCGGTGGACCGATGAACCTCTGGATCAGGTCAAAATTTGTGGGAGTTTCGAAATTCATGAGTTTATCTTTCTTGGTTTTTTGGATGTGGATTTTTTCCCAGACTGTGAGTTCCTTTAGTTTATCTGTGGCTTCTGTATCGATTAAATGCTTTTCAGACCAAGCATGGGCTGCTACAGCTGACTTGTCCACTTCACCCTTTTTTACATTTCTAAGGTGTTCTTTCAATCTGGTTTTTAAATTTCTTTTTGTTTTTCCTATATAGATTTGGCACAATCCTTACATTTGATCTGATATATTCCTCATTTATATTCTTCTCCAATTAAAACCAACAAAAATGAAAAAAATTGGAGAAGAATATAAATCAGGAATATATCAGATCAAATGTAAGGATTGCGACAAAATCTGTATAGGAAAAACAAAAAGAAATTTAAAAACCAGATTGAAAGAACACCTTAGAAATGTAAAAAAGGGTGAAGTGGACAAGTCAGCAGTAGCAGCCCATGCTTGGTCTGAAAAGCATTTAATTGATACAGAAGCTAGCCTAATCAAACACACATATAAACAAAAAGAACTCAGTCTGGGAAAAAATCCAGATCCAAAAAAACAAGAAAGATAAACTCAAGAATTTTGAAACTCCCGCAAATTTTGACCTGATCCAGAGGATCATCGGTCCACCGATAGAAGTAAGAAGAAAATCGCCAAGAAACGACGTAACACCAGTCGACCAGAGGCTACTGATGATGGAGATAAGCTCCGAAACTGCAGTCTAGAAGAAAAAGGATGTGAGGTGAGGTAATAAAAACATTAATTTAATTATGAGGTATAATCATTAAAATTCATGAGAGAACATATTGTTTAAACAACTCACCTCATAGGATTCATGCTTCCATGATATCGCAATTTCAAACACAGTCATGTTCATCTTCAGCCATAACTCCAACTCAATAACTCTGAAGATGAACATGACTGTTTGAAACCACGGTATCATGGAAGCATGAATCCTATGAGGTGAGTTGTTTAAACAAAATGTTCTCCCATGAATATTAAAAATTTGAATCTGTTAACCAGGAAAATCAGACCATTAGGTGCAGGAGTTCACCTGGAACGAATTAAATATTGGTTTAGTTGTTGCAATTTTTGATGCTTCGGAATGAAATTTGGTGATCGTTATTAAAACAAAACAAAGTTATTCACCAAAACTCAGCGAAATTAGGAATGTAACCTATAATATACATTCATTTAATATTTTTAAAATAGTAATGGAAAAATTAATTAGTAGATATTATTTAAATTGGTGTCTAATTATACAACAGTAATACTATATTAATTAAATAAAAATAAAACTTAGTTTTATATAATTCAGTGACAGCTGTTTCGGTACACTGTACCTTCTTCAGACATGTTAAATTATGAATTGTGTTCCAACTGATCTAAGCAACAATACAACAATAATTTTTTTAATTTAACAAAGGCAATTCACTCAAATCAAGTTGAGAATTTAACAGTTTATTATTACTTTTCAATTTATTTATTTCTACATGTCTCAAGAATGGCTAGATCCAGGATCCCCAAGGCAATAATGAACTACTGTCCAAATGGGAAACGGTCACTTGGTGGACCTATGAAAAGATAGCACGAAAACTGCTTTCTCAGGCCGTAACACTTCTTCTAGGACCAATACCTGGCAGGATGATGATGATGATGATGATTATTTCTACAGCTTCCAAAAGGTCCAACTTCTTACCCTTATCACAAACATGTAAAGCCTGTAGAAATAAATAAATTGAAAAATAGTAATAAACTGTTAAATTCTCAACTTGATTTGAATGAATCCCCTTTGTTAAATTAAAAAAATTAAATAAATATTGTTGTATTGTTGCTTAGATCAGTTGGCACACAATTCATAATTTGTTAACATGTCTGAAGAAGGTACAGTGTACCGAAACAGCTGTCACTGAATTATATCTTAATAAATATGAAAATCAAATAAAATTAAGTTTTATTTTATTTAACTAATAAACATCAGTACGCCGTAGCGTAGTGGTTAAGGCACTGCGCTACAAGCCGGAAGGTCGAGAGTTCAAGTCCCGGTGGGGTCAGGATTTTTAATCTGACCCAAACCTTCTGGCGGCACTATGGCCCTGGGGTCGACTCAGCCTCTAACAGAAATGAATACCAGACGCTTGTTCTGGGGTAAAGGCGGCTGTCACGCAGGGCTGACAACCCGGCTGACAATAAAGTGCCGATTGTCCAGAAAAAAAGTGGGAGCCTTAACCTCCCACTACCCCAAGGGCCTCCTGAGGCCTGTAGTGGGAATACTTTTACCAGCTAAAATGCAGAAGATGAAACATTGCTTTTGAAAGGCCTCCATATTGATCAAGTTTAATAATTTAGTTGAGGACGACTGACTTACCAGGTAGAAATTTAATATCTTTTAATAAGAACAGTTAAGTCTCGAAAACTGCGATGAAAGACGTGCATAGAAGCTTATTATAGGAAAACCAGAGGAAAAACGCCCAGTTGCTAGACCAAAAATGAGTTGGGAGAATAACATTAACTATGACTACAGGGAATGATTGGAAAATAATTAGCTCAGGATAGGGATGCATGGAGAGCTTATGTCTGCGCGGCCATGAACCTACCGGTTTGATAGTGCCAGTGAGTTAGAGGAGTTTGCGTAGTTTCTGATGACAGACTTGAGAACTAGCTGAAGTTATCTGGTCATCTGCATATTTTGAAATAACTCCAATAAAATTCCTTCCTGTATCATTTCCTCCGAGTGTTATCTGTTTTAATGGTTCTTTAACACCTCTCTTTCAAAACTATTAAGTACTTTTGTGTTAACAGTATCTCGGTTTAGCTTTATGGTGTAGAAACATGTCATTGTGTGCTTTTTTTTACAATTGGTTGACTGGAAGATAAAGTGTTGTGGGCTTAAATCTCCAGATTAAATAAATTATTGTTATTATTTACCTTACTTACTCACTGGCACTATCGAACCCATAGGTTCATGGCCGCACGGACATAAACTCTCCATACATCCCTATCCTGAGCTAACGCTTTCCAATCATTCCCTGTATAATCTACTTCCCTCAAATCATAGTTAATGTTATTCTCCCACCTCATTCTTGGTCTACCAACTGGGCGTTTTCCCTCTGGCTTTCCTACAAGAAGCTTCCATGCAAGTCTTTCATTTCCCATACGTGCAACATGTCCTGCCCAACGCAGTCTACGAGACTTAACTGTTCTTATTATATCTGGCTTCCTATAAAGACCATGTAGTTCATTGTTATCTAATCTTCTCCATTCACCTGTCTGTTCATCTCTCTTTGGTCCAAAACTTTTCCTAAGAACTTTATTCTCAAATACTCGTAATCTCCTTTCCTCCCTTAAAGTAAGAGTCCATGTTTCGCACCCATATAATATAACTGGTAGAATAATAGTTTTATATATTTTCAGTTTAACGTTTTTTGGAAGGAGTTGGGACATCAAGAGTCTCTGCAATGCATAATAGCACGCATTTCCAGAATTGAGCCTATGTTTAATTTCTTTGTGCATCTCATTCCTATTTGTGATTATTGTTCCTAGGTATTTGAATTCAGCCACTTCCTCAAAATTTCCCTCATTTGTCATTAGCTGTCCATTTCCATTATCTACTGAATTTCTATGTGTCACCATATATTTAGTTTTACTGATATTTACTTCCAGTCCATCCATTCTAGTATTCTTCTTGGGAATCTGTCTTCTGTTACTCTTTTCGCGTGATCATACAATTTTAATTGTTCATTTTTTTATGAAATTCATAATTGAAGTTTGAACGTTCATCTTTTGTTTAATTACACTGTTTCTTGTTTTATCTCATCTACAGATTCCTGCTGAACGTCTCCAGAAATACATTTCTGTGAAATGTAATTTACTTATTGTTATATATTTTAATTGCCATAAACTGTCTTTGTACTTATTACACCGAGCAACAAAAAAGAAACGTTTTTGTCTCAGAAAGAAAAATATGTCATTCTGATAGTATTTCTTCTCCTGAATTCAAATATGATATCGGTTTTTCTCCATCGCGCAAGGTTTCCGAGAGATAGGAATTTATAATTTCAAACACTTTAATATTTTCTACATTCGTAACTACACAATATTCGAACATTCGGACTCACCTATAAAATAAGAAATTGCGATTTTCTGCTATATTTCGCCTGTGGAGCATCCCTCTTGATGATCCAACAATGATCGGCCAGCATATTAGGATTCTATTTGCCTTGATATCTCTTTTCCATAGCTGAAATCTCCTGAGTTAGCTCATTTGGTTTTATTTTACAATGGACAAATGGACGAAAAACGTTTATTAAAAAAAATAATTATTTAAATCCATTAATTGAAATTCAAATAAAAAAAACTGTGGGTGATGGAGAAATTCCGAATACATATTTGAAAACACGATAAAAAACTGCATTAAGTACAACTATTGGTTCTCATGAGACAAAAATCATGTTGACCAGTGTTATAATTGTATTCAAAATATTTTTTGTTTTAGAACTTAACTCATAAAACACCATTTAATTTTGGTATTAAATATTTACCCTTATTTATCTTCTTAATTTCAGCATCAGGACTTCCATCTGCACTAATTTTTGTCTCAAAATATAGATATTTGTCACAAGCTTGAATTTTTCCATTCCATGCCTTCTAAAACCACTTCTCCTTCTCTCTGTCGGCAAGACCCTGAAATCGCGATCTACTTCTTCTTCTTCATCCTTTCCAGGATTAGGTCAATGCGACCTGTTCCGGTTCCAAGTCCATCGTTCCCTTGGCCGTCCCAAAGATCTTTTTCCATGTGGTTTGTAGGTGTTGTTCTTTTTGGGTAATCTTGTATTGTCCATTCTGTCTGAATGTTATTTCCATTGGTATTTGTGCTCTTCTAGTTTATCAACTATTGAAAATATCTCCAGTTCATTTGTTATTGATTCTTTGTGTAATCTATCCATGCGTGTACATCCTTTTACGGATCTTAAAAATTTCATTTCAGTGGCTTGAATGTGTGAGATATCTTTTTTTGTAAGTACCCAAGATTCAGATCGATATAAAAGAACAGGAACAGCCATAATTTTATAAAACCTGAGCTGAGTTTCTCTTCGAGTCTTTCGGAGGGTTCTTCTTAAGGTGCCACACATCATTTGATATCGGTTTAATTTATTATGTATATCCCAATCGTAGCTATATGTTATATCTGAACCAAGATAGTTAAAGAATGCTATTTGTTCTATTATTTCATTATTGATCACTATTTTTGCTCTGATTGGCACTTTGCCCTGAAAAGCCATAATTTCAGTTTTTGAAGTTGAGACTTTGAGATTATAATAGAGTCATAATTGATTCAACATGTAAATGGCTCTTTGTAAATCATCCTCTGACTTCTGTATAATTACCAGATTGTCTGCATACATTAAAATATTCATATATATTTCCTTATTAATTTGCATTCCTATTGGACTTGATTTTTTCCATTTTCGTATAACCTCGTCAAAATATATATTAAACAGTGTAGGTGATAATGTACACCCTTGTCGAACTCCTTGATTTATTAACATTTCTTCTCTGGAATAATTATCTAAATTAAGGATAATTTTCGTGCTATTATAAAGAGTTTTCATTCCTTCTATAAGTTGAGCCGGGTACCCTGTTGCCTTCATTATTTCCCACAATTTTCTTCTTATCAAAGGCTTTTTCAAGATCTACGAAAGCTAAATATGTGGGTAAATTGAAATCTCGTCTGTTTTTTATGCGATCTACTTACAAGATTAGTTATGAAGAGAGGTTTGAAACATGTTAATTCATCTTAAATCATGGAATGTAAATTGGAAGGGAACAGTAACATGGGATGTCGGTGGATGGATGCAATTTTGTAGGATCAGGAGGAAACTGAGAATCGAGTGATTTTTTACTCTTGTCATGATAATTCTCCATCTTGTAATTGTCAAAACAAGTGACAGACTTGACAGTAGCCTACGTTATATATCTCTTTTGTTAATTAAATCGTACATATCTAGTTGTGTTAGGAGAAAAAGCAACGTGGCGGTTGGTAGAGAGATTTTAATTTACGCTCCTAATTATACAATTTCAGAAATTTATATATATATATATATATATATATAAAGAAAAATAAGTGTTTGAATTGGATTCGCCTGGTAGTGTAATGGATATCACGCTGAGGTACAGACTCAGAGATCCGGGTTCGAATCCCGTCCAGGCATTTATTTTTCTTATCATACCATATTAAGCTTGCATTGCTCAATGTTAAAGATTTAATTATAACATCGATAAAGCGTCACTGCTATAAAGTAAAATAAAATATTCATAAGTAATGCCACGAGTGATTTCCAAATTATCGATAAATTCACGACTCACGAAGTGAGGAGTGAATTTATCTAGAGAATTTGGAAATCAAGAGTGGCATTTGTTAGGACTATTTAACGAATAAAATAAAGCTGTTTACTCACAAATCATTATTTAACTACAGTTATTTAAAAATATTTTTATATTTAAAGTAAACGGTGATGTTTGAAAACTAATGAGAAACGATAGGTAGCCTACGCTTCTACTGCTTCTTTTGTTTATCACTGCAACCAGATCATACTATTTATTGCCAAAGGAACGCAATATTGTAAGAATGCTCTCTAGTGGAGAAAAAATGAAACACATCAATCTGTATATTAATTCATTTTTGATGTCGTATACATTTAAGAAAGTGCAAACAGTGGTTTCTTTTTTGGTGGTATAATCAATTGCTACAAATGTTGACATGTAAGCACTATTATATACAATCTGGTAGCCGTATTTGTTATAGGCTCAGTCACTGCAAAATAACGGTCAGACCTGTTCAGAATATTAAAAAGGAGGAGCTTTGCTTAATATATGATAATCCTAACGTTGATAATTATTTCGTGAAACACGTCTCTGATTGGTTGTAATACAGAAATCATTGAAACGTGATTGGTCATTGACTCCCATTTGGGGCATGAGTTAAATAGTCTCTTTAATTTGCTTACTTGATATAGTCAGCTACTAGATGGCAGTGAAGACAGTGTTCTCGCGACATCTAGTAATAATGGAGAGTATAATACATATATAAGAAAAATAAGTGTTTGAATTGGATTCGCCTGGTAGTGTAATGGATATCACGCTGAGGTACAGACTCAGAGATCCGGGTTCGAATCCCGTCCAGGCATTTATTTTTCTTATCATACCATAATACGCTTGCATTGCTCAATGTTAAAGATTTAATTATAACATCGATAAAGCGTCACTGCTATAAAGTAAAATAAAATATTCTCTTTAATTTGCTTACTTGATATAGTCAGCTACTAGATGGCAGTGAAGACAGTGTTCTCGCGACATCTAGTAATAATGGAGAGTATAATACATATATAAGAAAAATAAGTGTTTGAATTGGATTCGCCTGGTAGTGTAATGGATATCACGCTGAGGTACAGACTCAGAGATCCGGGTTCGAATCCCGTCCAGGCATTTATTTTTCTTATCATACCATATATATATAGGCCCTATATATTTGTATATAAGCGAAATTATGGGTGTACAAGATGAACCGGACATTATAGACATTATAGAAAAGAAAAGATTACAGTGGTATGGCCATGTCAAAACAATGCCAGAGCAAATATTGCCTAAAATTGTTATGGAATGGATCCCAACAGAAAGAGGGTTCTGAGGGCAGCCGAGGCTGCTGATCATTACCATATACTTAATTTTGTCCAGATGTTTAATTAATGCTCATTTTCCTTATTTCTTCTTCAATTTTCTTGTCATCATCATCCGGTATCATCATCATCAACATCCGGTATCATGGCAGCTGCCGCCGTCTTCTGGAAAGCAAACGCCATTCCTCTCAGTCCATCCATTGATCTTCCTCCAATCCTCTGATATTCATAGCTGCTTGTACCCCTTCTATCCAAGTTTTCTTTGGTCTTCCTCCTTTCTATTGGGATCCATTCCATAACAATTTTAGACAATCTTTACTCTGGCATTCTTTAGACATGGCCATACCACTGTAATGTTTTCTTTTCTATGATGTCTATGATGTCCGGCTCCTCTTGTACACCCATAATTTCCCTTATTTCTTTTTTTCGTATTCTATCCATTCTAGATTTTCCTCCTGACCTTCTTATAGGGGAATGCTCACCAGATATGGTGGGTATTTGAGAAATAAAATACCCAGGGCGGACCAAAACTAGCGCTGCTGCGTTGCAGTAAGATACTGGACTATCAAAGGCTAGAGTAAGAAACCCTTGAACAAAAATTACCCGTCCCCCAGGTTGGGGGTTGATGCATCGGGCCAGCTCCTCGTTCATCATAAAAAGAAAAAAATGCTAAAAAACCAAACATCATGCCTCGGAAAATCACTCTAGGACGATTAAAGCTAAGGAAAAGGACTTTGAAAATTAGCACATGGAACATTCAAGGCTGCAGAAGTAAAATGGAGGAAGTAATTAAAGAAATAGATTCAATGGAATTAGATTTGGCTATTTTAACAGAAACAAAGAAGAAAGACACAGGAAATGAAACATTAGGCATTTATATACATCTTTACAGTGACGTGGATAAACATATTATTATTATTATTATTATTATTATTATTATTATCCTCTAAATTTGCATAGATTCCTATTTTTGAAGCACCCTGTACATTTGAGACATTATCTTGTTTTTACAATGATATTTATAGATAAATATCATAACCTTGTTACTATCATCTCCTATATCTCTGGTTCCTTGTTATCTCCCCAGATATCACATAAAGTCACCATATTTTTCCTTTTTGCATTTGAATTTTATTTATTGTCAATGTTTTACTTCTATGCCAATTTCTTACATTGCTTTGACTCCTACTTGTGTGCATGTTATTTTTTATCTTTCTCTTCTCCTTCTTCCTGTTGGATTCCATTCATTAATATTGTTTGAGAATCATCTTTTTCATATATCCAAACCATGTTAATTGTGTTGTTTGGCTAGTTTGTTCAAGGGATCTTTGCACTTGTTCATATTTTCTCTTATGACATTAGATCTACATATCATTTTTTTCTCTTCTTCAACATTTTGATGATAGTCGCCAGAAGTCCATTATTGTGGAATTTCATCATCAGCATCAAGGATTAGACCTTAAGGTCTGTTCTGATCTAATACTAGAATTGGTCTGCCATGAGACTTGAGAGTATATATTGATGTCCCCTGGAACGTTACTGGCGTGTCGCAGGGTAAGGTATCTGATGGTGCTGCCATCTACGACTCGAAGCCGTCTGTTATGTTAACCCCGACAGAAGGGGCACCTCTTCCGTTGTGCTGACCATTGAGGATTTTCTCCTTGTTACCCCGGACATGGGTATTCATTTTTAATTTTGTTGAGTTGTTTCTTGACTCACCTCATACTTCTTAACTCCCTCGCAGATCTAGATTTCATCACTGTATTTGTGACATTCTTAATGCGTGAACGTGAACAGCATTGAGAATGTCACAAACACAGTGACGAAATCTAGATCTGCGAGGGAGTTAAGAAGTGTGAGGTGAGTCAAGAAACAACTCAATAAAATTAAAATGATAAATCTCATATTTCAATTCCTTCTGGATTTTTTCGTGTTGAGACTTGAAAGTAGTTTTGAAGTTCCTTAGGACAGGTTACTGGCCCGACGCTAAGTAGTCCAGTGGTAGGGCTGCTACGTTTTAGTCTCTGGACAGACATTAGGATACTGCATTTACTCAGTACCCGATGGAACGGTTATACCGCAGTGACTCGGTCCTCAGAGCCTCGTTTGTGAAAACGGGTTGTACCACGAGAAGGTGAGGATGAGAATTGGGTAGGAGAGGTTATACACACGTCACTACCCCTTACAACCTGCAGGAAGAAGAAGACCAGGACGTCCACTCAAAAGACTTCTGGATGGTGTTTCTCTTGAGGCCGAAACAGGTCAACAATGACCTAAATTCGTGAATGTACTATGATGATGATGATGTCATTTCCTACCTACATAACTTAATGACTATTCATATTTGTCCCTTGAAGAATAGGTGCCTCTATCCGTTGAAGTCTTCACACGTATCCCTGAGCAGGGACTCTCGTTATACCCCGAGAGACCGGGTCCTTGACAGAACTTTGTCACTAGTAATTAGTGTTCACTCCCGTGACGAGAACCCGCCATTGTGGAATTTATTCGTCTTCTTCTTCACTTCCTGGTTTAGGCAAGAGTTGCCTGTTCCGTCTTCACTAATAGATCTAAGACCATCTCTTCCGAGGACGTCCGACATCTCTTCTTCCTCTTGGAAAATAACGGAAGATTTTATTTGGTAATCTACTTTCTTCCATTCTTTCTACATGTTCTTTCCACTGTATCTTGTTGTTAAATATATTTTCTTTTATGGAGTAGATCTGCAGTTCTTCACGGATATCCTCGTTTCTTATCTGGTCCATTCTAGTGCAGCCTTTTACTCTTCTTAAAAATTTCATCTCGGCTGCTTGGATTTTACTTTCTTGTTTGGTAGTGGTAATCCAAGATTCACTCCCATACAAAAGGACGGGACAGCCATTGTTTTATAAAATTTTAACTTGAAACTGATTGCAATGTAATTATGTATTATAATATTGTGCATTACAGAGACATTTGTCGTGCCAACTTCTAAAGAATGTACAAAACTGTTATTCTCCAAAATATGTGTGTTAAAAACTGAATGGTGCGACAGACCTACAAGGGCCTTGGCTGTGTTAGGCCTTTAAGGATTAGCTCATACCATCTCTTTAGAGGTGGATCTACGTTAGGTAAAGTAAAGTAATACCGCTACAGGCCTCAGGAGGCCCTTGGGGTAGTAGGAGGTTAAGGCTCCCACTTTTTCTAGACAATCGGCACTTTGTGTCAGCCGGGTTGTCAGTCCTGCGTGATGGCCGCCTTTACCCCAGAACAAGCGCCTGGTACTCATTTCCGTTAGAGGCTGAGTCCACCCCAGGGCCATAGTGCCGCCAGAAGGTTTGGGTCAGTTTAAAAATCCTGACCCCACTGGGATTTGAACCCTCGACCTTCCGGCTTGTAGCGCAGTGCCTTAACCACTACGCTACGGCGTGCCCCTGATCTACATTAGATAGACTACTTAACTCATGCCTTAAATTGGAGTCAATGACCAATCACGTTTCGATTAATTTTGTTTTACAACCAATCACAGTAGTGTTTTTACGTCGCTCTTTATCGAATTGTCTTTACCAGCTGCTGCTTTTGCAATTAAGAAGAAAATATCCTCTTTAATATTCTGAACAGGTCAGAGCATTATTTTGCAGTGACTGACTCTCCAACAAATATATTGAACATAGCAAATAATGAACAGATTCCTTCAAAGTGCACATTTGATAATTGTGTGTTCAATAATTGTGTTTTTAAATAATTATTTTACTGAGTTGTTTACTACAAAATAAATTAATAGCATATAATGTTGGTGCTTATAATATACATTTTGATGTGTTTCATTTTTTCTCCACTAGGGTACATTCTTACAATATTGCGATCCTATTTCACAATAAATAATATGATCTAGTAGCAGTGATGAAGAAGCGTAACAATTCGTTTCTCATTTGTTTTCAAACATCGCCGTTTACATTAAATATATAGATATTTTAAAATAACTATATTTAAATAATGATTTGTGAGTAAACAGCTTAATTGTATTCGTTAAATAGTCCTAACAAATGCCACTCTTGATTTCCAAATCCTCTAAATAAATTCACTCCTCACTTCGTGACTCGTAAAGATGTGAAAATCATTCGTGACATCACTTATTAATATTGCAATAAGAAGAAACTGCACAAATCAGAATTTCTCTAACATTTCTCTGTTACTTAATGATTCATTGCTCTTGTCATGATAATTCTCCATCTTGTAATTGTCAAAACAAGTGACAGACTTGACAGTATCCTACGTTATAACTGAAATTTCCAAGAAAGAGTAAAACCCACCGCCCAGGAATTGCGTAAACTAAGCGAATTACTCAGCAAGTCGAATTTATCGTCCGATCATCTGGGTTACGGAATATATATTTCTTTTGTTAATTAAATCGTACATATCTAGTTGCGTTGCGAGAAAAGAAACATGGCGGTTGCTAGAGAGATTTTAATTTACGCTCCTAATTATACAATATACATTTGTATATAAGGGAAATTATGGGTGTACAAGATGAACCGGACAGCATAGACATTATAGAAAAGAAAAGACTACAGTGGTATGACCATATCAAAAGAATGCCAGAGCAAAGATTGCCTAAAATTGTTATGGAATGGATCCCAATAGAAAGGAGGAAGAGAGGAAGACCGAAGAAAACTTGGATAGAAAGGGTACAAGCAGCTATGAATATCAGAGGAATGGAGGAAGATCGATGGATGGATAGAGAGGAATGGCGTTTGGTTTCCGGAAGACGGCGGCAGCTGCCATGATACCGGATGATGATGTTGATGATATACATTTGTATTTCGTTTTGTTTCAATAGCTATAAAGAAATAGGAATTGGAAATAAATGGAACAAAGATTAAAACAGTTGAATATTTTTAATATTTGGGATCAATAATTCAAAAGGATGGATCATCTAAATTAGACATCGAAAAAAGAGACAAAGAAAGTTATTGGGATATTAAATTTTATTTTATGGAGTAGGGATATAATCAAAAGGACTAGCTAATCCCCGGCCTGCGCTGCTACACCTAAATAAATGTTCAAACAAATTTGTGCTATTATGTATTACAGAGACTCTTGTTGTCCCAACTTCAAAAAACGTTAAACTGAAAATATATAAAACTGTTATTCTACCAGTTATATTATATGGGTGCGAAACATGGACTCTTACTTTAAGGGAGGAAAGAAGGTTACGAGTATTTGAGAATAAAGTTCTTAGGAATATTTTTGGGCCAAAAAAGAGATGAACAGACAGTTGAATGGAGAAAACTACATAATAGTGTATAGGGAACCAGACATAATAGGAACAGTTCAGTTTCATAGACTGTGATGGGCAGGACATATGGAACGTATGGGAATGAAAGAGGTGCATGGAACCTTGTTGGAGGAAAACCAGAAGGAAAACGTCCAGTTGGTAGACCAAGAATGAGGTGGGAGAATAACATCCTTGATTTTGAGGGAAATAGATTGTACAGGGGATGATTGGAAAGCATTAGCTGAGGATAGGGATGTATGGAAAGCGTATGTCCGCACGGCCATGAACCTACGGGTTCGATAGAGCGTTTAGTTGAATAAATAAACATAAATTTAAATTTATATCGTCTTTATTTTTTAGATACCCCGTGCTGATTACCCGGCATTGGATCCCAATGCACTTGGCATAAATGAGCTGAAAGACAAAATTCGTTATTTTGAGTTATCCATAAAAGAATACCAGCCGTGCGTTGCTATGCTTGTCCGGGAATCTACTTATTCCGATCTTCTTGGCTTGAATAGAAGACAAAATTGGTTATTGTGAATTATCCGTAAAAGATAAACATATGCTGTCGCGGACTTTTCTGTAGAGTTTTTTTGAGATATTCAATTCAGTGTACAATAATTTTGTGTATTTGTTATGGTTCAGGCAGCGTGAGTCATTTAAGGGTAAAAAAGGGGACTTTTTCACTACAAAGGGTGTAGGAGTTGAGTATCACAACTCTCTTATAGCCTATGTTCATCAACGGTATGGCCACGCATAAAGTACGAACAAACCAACATTCATTTTTATATATTAGATAACACAAACCAGCTATAACGGCTGGGGGACTCGACATGCTAACCACATGTCACCCCTACACTGGCTGTTGATCATCTACCTCTGTGATTGACACATGTGGATGTGAAGGGCCAGCAGCCGGCTGGTAAAAGGGCAACCGCTGAAAAGTGGAAAGACCCTCAATCGGAGATAACACAATATTGTGAAGAGTATTTTATTATATAGTGCGGAAACATGGACGTTGAAGCAAAACACAGAAATAAATTATTAGTCACAGAAATGAACTTTTTAAGAAGATCGGCAAGAATATCAAAATTAGATAAAAAATAACACAATAAGAGAAATAATGAATGTAAAAAAGAATATTGTACAAGAGATTGCAGAAATCCAACTAAGATGCTATGGACATATAATGAGAAGAAGGGACACACAAACAAAGAAAGAAGTATTTAATGGATACCTCCTGGAAAAGGGAAACGCGATAGACCAAAGCCAACGTGATATTATGTATTATAGGGACTCCTGTCGTCCCAACTCCTTTAAAAACGTTAAACTGGAAAAAGATAAAAACTATTATTCTAGCAGTTATATTATATGGATGCGAAACATGGACTCTTACTTTAAGGGAGGAAAGGAGATTACGAGTATTTGAGAATAAAGTTCTTAGGAACATTTTTGTACCGAAAAGAGATGAACAGACAGTTGAATGGATAAAACTACAAAATTAGTGTAGGCCTATAGGGAACCAGATATAATAGGAACACTTAAGTCTCATAGACTGTGATGGGCAGGACATGTAGAACGTATGGGAGATGAAAGAGGTGCATGGAAGCTTGTAGGAAAACCAGAAGGAAAACGTCCAGTTGGTAGACCAAGAACGAGGTGGGAGAATAACTTTATCCTTGATTTGAGGGAAGTAGATTATACAGGGGAAGATTGGGAAGAATTAGCTCAGGATAGGGATGTATGGAACCTACGGGTTCGGTAGAGCCAGTGAGTTAGTTATGACAAATTTGGTTTTGATAAAAGAAAAATTGCCCATCTTGAGCGTTAACTGATGTTGTATTATAACAAATGATACAAACAATAAATTATCAAAATTTCAAATGATATGTTGCACCATTTATAGAACACTACAACATAAAACAAGGAAGGATACAAGATTGAAGTTGTACAAAACAATGGGCAGTACCGGTACTTTTATACGGTGGCGAGTCCTGGGTAACAGGAGTACAATACAAAGTGCAGAAATGACTTTTCTAAGAAGGACCAAAGGATGCTCAAAATTGGACCACATAAGAAATGAATTAGAAATATATACAATAAATGATAGAATTCAACAACACCGCGTCGGTTGGGAACAGCATGTTCAGAGAATGGAAGGAACAAGATTGCCCAAGATAGCATATCATTACAAATCAAAGGGAAGTAGGAAGACCTAGGAAGATATGGAAAGAATCATTGTGAATTCGGAACAGGCGAATCACCTAAACCTTGAAGTGAAGATGATGATGATCTATAACAGATCCATCCATAGTAATTCTGCCCGAGGGCAGGTCTTTCAATGCAATCATGCTATGCTTTGCAGCTTTACTAGGGAATTGTAGGTGTGGTAGCTTCCCGTTGCTTTTCACACCGATGAAGGATGATGATAATGATATGATTTCGGGGACCGTTTGGGCGTTAAAGTTTTCCTGACATTTGTCTTACAGGTGAGGAAAAGAGGAAAACCCCCGATAAAAACCTCACCCAGAAAAACTGCCCCGACCGGGGATCGAACCCGGGCCAGCTGCGTGACAAGGCAGCACGCTACCTCGAGACCACAGCGGTGAACGTATAAACAATTAAATTGGTGTGGTCATTTACGACGAATGCAAGAACAAAGGTTACCTTGAAAAAACATTGGAATAGTTTTCCGTCTGGAAAAAGGAAGAAGGGAAGGTATCGAAACTCGTGGATGCAAGAAATAGGAACTGGAATGAGAACAAGAGGACCGGAAGACATGGAGTGGATGGATAGGGACGAGTGGAGAAGAAAAATAAAACTTTAAGCACAGAAAAATCTGCAAACATTGCCAATCTGTATATAAGCAAAAAAAAAAAATTGTAGTAACTTTCGATAGATAGGCTTACTAGACAGGATAGGTAAAAATATATAAAAAAATCTTTCCATTCAAATAATCTAAATAGGTTAATTCCTACGAAATCCCTGAAAGATTGCAACTAATAATTGACATGATAAATTGTATTTTTCAAACTAAATATTTCGGAATGGTTATGGATAACATCGAAGGTATAGGCAAAGAGAACATAAAACATAGAATTGAATTGAGTAGCAAAATAATATCATTGTTAAATTCCATATGGTGGGATAAGCACATTTGGAAAGACACAAAAAAATATATTGGTAAAACATTGGTGGAATCTGTTGCAATGTATGGAAGTGAGGTATGGACAATCAATAAGTACTACAAGAATAGACTAATAGCTCTAGAAATGGATTATTTACGGAGAAGTGGCAGAAAGTCTAAATTAGAACATGTCACAAATAAGGAAATTAGAAACATAATGGAAGCAGAAGAAAGCATAATTGAAAGAATTGAGGAGAAGGAATTAAAGTGGTTAGGACATGTTTTAAGAATGGAAGATGAGCGATGGCCGAAGCAACTATATGAATGGCATCCGAACAGAAAGAAGAAAAGAGGAAGACCAAGGTTAACATGGAAGGAAAACATGAAGACAGTAATGCAAGCAAGAGGGCTAAGCATCGAATATGCCCAAGACCGTAGGCTTTGGAGGTTTGGCACGGGAAGACGGCAGCAGCTGTAAAAACCCGAAGATAGATAGATAGTATTTTTACTGGATTTTATTTGCATGTGAATATATATATATATATATATATTCTTTTTGCAAGAGGAAAGTGTCTTTGTATATCTTAGCGTTTTATTATCTTTATGTTGAAGTGAGTTTCTACGTCCGTCAATTGTTACTCGGCTATCACTTAATCTGCGATAATAATTGAATTTAACGTAGACATTGCAACATTTCCATTAATACACTTCTATTTGCGAATTCGTGGAATAAACCTATTGAGATGGTTGTCTTGAAAATACTTATTTACTCACTGGCACTATCGAACCCGTAGGTTCATGGCCGCGCGGACATAAGCTCTCCATACATCCCTATCCTGAGCTAATGCTTTCCAATCATTCCCTGTATAATCTAATTCCCTCAAATCATAGTTAATGTCACTCTCCCACCTCATTCTTGGTCTACCAACTGGGCGTTTTCCTTCGGGCTTTCCTACAAGAAGCTTCCAATACACGCCTTTCATTCCCCATACGCGCAACATGTCCTGTACATCGCAGTCTACGAGACTTGACTGTTCTTATTATATCTGGCTTCCTATAAAGACCATGTAGTTCATTGTTATGCAGTCTTCTCCATTCACCTGTCTGTTCATCTCTCTTTGGTCCAAAAATGTTCCCAAGAACTTTATTCTCAAAAACTCGTAATCTCATTTCCTCCCTTAAAGTAAGAGTCCATGTTTCGCACCCATATAATATCGCCGCGGTGGACTAGTGGTTATGCTCCTTGCCTCTGGTCCCGAGGGTCGCGGATTCAAACCCGGCCGGGGATTTTTTAAGATGGAAAAATCCAAGGAGCAGGTCCTCCGAGAGGGACTTTAAGCCGTGGGTCTCGAGTCTGAAGATTTTCAGGCTCGTAAAAAAGTCCTTAAGCCTGAATAAAAAGACCTCTAAGAAAAATTTACCGAATTTTCCAGTCCTAGTACTACATTGGTAGCGGATAGAATAAGGAATGAAACTATACGAGAAGAATTAAATATATATAAAATTGAAGATAAAATCAGCGAAAATAATAAGAAATGGACAGAACACTTAATGAGAATGAACAACGAAAGAATACCAAAAAGAACCTTCCTGTATAATCCCAGAGGAACAAGAGATGTTGGCCGACCACGTAGAAGATGGACTCCACTTTTAACTTCGCTGGAACAGGCTGCATAGCCTAAACCTTGTAGTAGAAGAAGAAGAAGAAATACTACCTTGGTTTCCTAGATGTCAGTATGAGGCGGAACGCTGACCACGGTCCACTCAAAATGACATCTATACGAAAACAAGTGTAACTAAATTAGTATGGTTCAAATTCTTCCCTGTAGGGGGAGAGCGCCTAAATCTCTGTAAAGGGAAAACATGGGATTACATAATATAACTGGTAGAATAATAGTTTTATATATTTTCCGTTTAACGTTTTTTGAAAGGAGTTGGGACATCAAGAGTCTCTGCAATGCATAATAGCACGCATTTCCAGAATTGAGCCTGTTTAATTTCTTTGTGCATCTCATTCCTATTTGTGATTATTGTTTCTGTAGGAATTAATTAAAAAGGTAAAGTCGAGTTAATTGTCTCTCATTTTGTAACTAACCTCACGTTAATGAAGTAATTAAGACCAAACTTTCTGAAAATCGCATCAGCGCACGTGAGATTCAGGTGATTTTTGTGACGAGACATAAACAGTTGTTCTGGGATCAATGATTGCAAGACCAACCCTTACCTGCAGTCCTACGTTACGACATATCTCTTTTTTTATTCCAAAATATAACAAGTTTTTACTTCATTTACGCGAAAACTATCAATTTTATTGCAAAACTGCAAAGGAATAAAACATGTCTGTCCTTCCCCTTTAACACTGATCAACATGATTTTTGTCTCATGAGTACCAATAGTTGTAAGCTGTTAGTTTATGCTGATGATGTAGTACTACTGGCCGATAGCGAGGAGATACTAAAGGCCAACACGCACACACTATTGAGTAACACTAAGAAATTGGGACTGGAAATAAATATCAATAAAACTAAATATATGGTCACACGTAGAAATTCAGTATATAATGGAAATGGACAGCTAATGACAAATGAGGGAAATTTTGAGGAAGTGGCTGCATTCAAATACCTAGGAACAATAATCACAAATAGGAATGAGATGCACAAAGAAATTAAACATAGGCTCAATTCTGGAAATGCGTGCTATTATGCATTGCAGAGACTTTTGATGTCCCAACTCCTTTCAAGAAACGTTAAGCTGAAAATATATAGAACTATTATTCTACCAGTTATATTATATGGGTGCGAAACATGGACTCTTACTTTAAGGGAGGAAAGGAGATTACGAGTATTTGAAAATAAAGTTCTTAGGAAAAATTTTGGACCAAAGCGAGATGAACAGACAGGTGAATGGAGAAGACTACATAACAATGAACTACATGGTCTTTATAGGAAGCCAGATATAATAAGAACAGTCAAGTCTCGTAGACTGCGATGGGCAGGACATGTTGCACGTATGGGGAATGAAAGACGTGCATGGAAGCTTCTTGTAGGAAAGCCAGAGGGAAAACGCCCAGTTGGTAGACCAAGAATGAGGTGGGAGAACAACATTAACTATGATTTGAGGGAAGTAGATTATACAGGGAATGATTGGAAAGCATTAGCTCAGGATAGGGATGTATGGAGAGCTTATGTCCGCGCGGCCATGAACCTACGGGTTCGATAGTGCCAGTGAGTAAGTAAGTAAGTACCAATAGTTGTACTTAATGCAGTTTTTTATCGTGTTTTCAAATATGTATTCGCAATTTCTCCATCACCCACAGTTTTTTATTTCAATTTCAATTAATGGATTTAAATCATTTTTTTAATAAACCTAGATTTCTTCCCGGAAAATCTTGGCGCAGTGAGCGATGAGCACGGGGAACACTTTCATCAGGAGATTTCAGCTATGGAAAACAGATATCAAGGCAAATGGAATCCTAATATGTTGGCCGATTATTGTTGGACCATCAAGAGGGATGCTCCACAGGCGAAATATAGCAGAAAATCGTCATTTGTTACTTTCTAGGTGAGTCCGAATGTTCGAATATTGTGTAGTTACGAATGTAGAAAATATTATCATCATCATAGTACATTCACGAATTTAGGCCATTTGTTGACTGTTTCGGCCTCAAGAGAAACACCATCCAAAAGTCTTTTGAGTGGACGTCCTGGTCTTCTTCTTCCTGCGGGTTGATATCTTAACATTAGTTTGGGTATTCTGTGATCTTCCATTCGATGAACATGTTGTATCCATCTTGACTTATAATCAGAAATTTTGTTTTCTAAAGATTCCATGTGTAATTCTTCTAAGATGTCTTCATTTTTTTTGTGATCTAGTAGTGTGTATCCTGCAGTCCTCCGAAGGTATCTCATTTCAGCAGATCTAAGTCTCTGTATATCCTTCTGTTTCAACGTCCATACTTCGCTACCATATAAAAGAGTTGGAAGAGCCAGTGTTTTATACACTTTCAGTCTTGAATGCTTTTGGACTAACTGTGGCTTGAAGATAGAATTTATTAACCCTAAAATTCTTAAAAATTTAGATATTTTTGCATTTACATCCTTTTCTTCTTCATATGAGATATTGCATCCTAGATATGTAAAATTATTCACCTGCTCCAAAATTTTATTGTCCAGTACAATTTTACTTCTGACAATATTAAAGTGTTTGAAATTATAATAAATGCCTGTCTCTCGGAAACGTTGCGTGATGGAGAAAACCCCATATCATATTTGAATTCAGGAGAAAAATTGCTATCAGAATCACATATTTCCTTCTGACAAAAAAAAAAGTTTATTTTTTGCTGCTCAGTGTTCTATAATTGTAAGTGAATATTAAACCTGTTCGGGAAATATTTATCGAGTTTGGTCAAACATTGTTTTTATGGAAAAGTAATTATTTGACACCAAAATGTCGTTGTAAACTTTTTTTTTTGTATTCCGCCCAAGCAATATGTACCGTACTTACATATATGTATGTGTGTCCATTAATGTTGTGCTGGTCGTAATTTTTACTACTTTTCGCAACTAAACTCGGCACATCAATAAAAATGTAACGTCGAGACCTTAGGAATATAAGTTCGTTTGAAATGATTTTTTTCCCCTTTTTTTTTAATGCGCCAGGTTTGTCCTTTTGGACACTTCTGGTGTTTTCTCCTGGCATTTGCGTAATTGTAACACACTTCTGAGGTTGGGCGCCTGGAAGGCGGGGTTATGTTGCCCCGATTATATGATGGGTGATGATGATGATAGTGGTGCGCCAGGAGAGTCCCTAATCCTAAACTTAATCCAAGATGAATATGAATGATGATGATTGCGATGGCCATATGATGTTCGGGGACCGTTTGTCTTACAGGTGAGGAAAAACCTCACCCAGGAAACTGTCTCGACCGGGGATCGAACCCGGACCTGCTGCGTGACGAGGCAGCACGCTACCTCGAGACCACAGCGGTGGACGAAACAAAACTTTAAAAATAATTATTTCGCTTAGTTTAGGCTACGCAGTCCTGTACACACGCACTTTGAAACCCTCTGGCTGATGCTCTTCTTCAAAGATAAATAAAGACAACACTCACCACAGACAACATCCTGCAGAAATGTCTGCGACAATCACAAACACAATTTTATATAACCTACACGTGGTGACGTCATAATCATACCACTGTTAATATAATTTATGTCTGATGTCTAAGGAGTTTTGTGTGGACCTTTAGATAAACACAGCGTTTCTAATTAACCCTTAAATTGGCAAAACATGAATTGTGTTCCAACTGTTAAAGTTAAATTTAAAAATTTAAATAAATATTGTTGTATTGTTGCTTAGATCAGTTGGAACACAATTCATAATTTGTTAACATGTCTGAAGAAGGTACAGTGTACCGAAACAGCTGTCACTGAATTATATCTTAATAAATATGAAAATCAAATAAAACTACGTTTTATTTTTATTTAATTAAAGGCATAAATTTCTTCTGTTAGATATTTGAATTTGGCGGACCGCAGTGAAAACAGAATCCTGTGTAATTGTTATTATTAAGTATATTGTGTAATTTGCCACACATTTAAGTGATTTATTTTTGTTCGTTTTCTTCTGATTTATTAAAATTTTAAACTAATTAAACCAACTGATGTGTCCAAATGGATATATTACAAATTTAAGGGTTAATGTATTCTGTTTCAACAATTACATATGCATATGGAAAGTACTAACTTGTAAGAACAAATTTCTGTGTTAACTATTAGGGATTTTGAACTTATGTACCTGTTGATATAGTTCTCATGAAAATAATAAGATATGTACAGGGCTATTCAAAAAGAAGGAACAGACTTCAAACATTTATTTCTTCCAAATTATAAAAAAATATGAATAAACTCCAACGTTCCTGGAAAGAGAAAAGTTCAAATTTCACCATTTTATGCATTCAATATGAGCACCATGTGTTACACGACAAATGCCAAAAGGTGACTCATTTCTTGCCACACACGAATCAGCTGGTCTCTAGTTATCGAATTCACAGCTTCAACAATTTGATGTCGCAGATTTTCAAGAGTGTCAGGCATAGGGGGGATAAAAATACTGTATTTTACGTAACCTCACAGATAAAAATCACACAAGATTAGGTCGGGTGACCTGGGAGACCACCGGTAATGAAGTTGATCTTCTGCTCCTCCTCTTCCAATCTAACAGCGCCAATTCAAGTATAATCGTAACTTCAGGCAACAGCGCCAATGCGGTCATGAAGCTGTTTATATTGTTTCAAATAAAGTTCAGTTCATTTAAAATGCAGTGATTTCTTTCGTATAATGTATATTAACACCACCTTTTGGATATATTTTTGTATATACATTGTACTTAGTAGGCTATACATAAAGGGCAGTGGTTTTACTTCCCGCTGCGAGGGAACAATATAAAACAATAAACACGTATTTACCGCCATTTTATTACTGATTGGTGTCACAGTCTGCTGTAGCCGCGAGGAGGTTTACGGCCAAGTGTGCAATGGCAACCAAAACTTTTCAAGCTCTATACATTGATTTCTGCGAACTGGATTATTGTTTATTTTAATAACAAGTGAATCAAATTATTTCGAATAAATAAATAAATTATATTTTAATTAAACATACTGGCGGCCGAATTTTAATAGGCAACTCGGCAAAAATGTAGGCCCTATTCAGACACTCTTAATATTACTTACTTACTTACTTACTCACTGGCACTATCGAACCCGTAGGTTCATGGCCGCGCGGACATAAGCTCTCCATACATCCCTATCCTGAGCTAATGCTTTCCAATCATTCCCTGTATAATCTACTTCCCTCAAATCATAGTTAATGTTGTTCTCCCACCTCATTCTTGGTCTACCAACTGGGCGTTTTCCCTCTGGCTTTCCTACAAGAAGCTTCCATGCACGTCTTTCATTTCCCATACGTGCAACATGTCCTGCCCATCGCAGTCTACGAGACTTAACTGTTCTTATTATATCTGGCTTCCTATAAAGACCACGTAGTTCATTGTTATGAAGTCTTCTCCATTCACCTGTCTCTTCATCTCTCTTTGGTCCAAAAATTTTCCTAAGAACTTTATTCTCAAATACTCGTAATCTCCTTTCCTCCCTTAAAGTAAGAGTACATGTTTCGCACCCATATAATATAACTGGTAGAATAATAGTTTTATATATTTTCAGCTTAAAGTTTTTTGAAAGGAGTTGGGACATCAAAAGTCTCTGCAATGCATAATAGCATGCATTTCCAGAATTGAGCCTATGTTTAATTTCTTTGTGCATCTCATTCTTATTTCTGATTATTGTTCCTAGGTATTTGAATTCAGCCACTTCCTCAAAATTTCCCTCATTTGTCATTAGCTGTCCATTTCCATTATATACTGAATTTCTACCTGTGACCACATATTTAGTTTTACTGATATTCACTTACAGTCCGAATTTCTTAGTGTCACTCAATAGTGTGTGCGTGTTGGCCTTCAGTATCTCCTCGCTATCGGCCAATAGTACTACATCATCAGCATAAACTAACAGCTTATTAATACCATTCAGTTGTAAGCCTTCCTCATTCTCTAAAGATTTAATGGCATGCTCTAGTACAAAATTAAATAGTAGAGGAGATAGTGCATCTCCTTGCTTCAGCCCATTCTGGATTTTCAAAAGTGTCTGAAAACTGTTTGCCTACACGCGCCCTACTATTTGAGCCATTTAGACACATTCGTATAAGTCTAACTAACTTTTTAGGAATTCCGAACTCCAGCAGGATACTATATAACTTCTCCCTCTTAATTGAATCATATGCTTTTTTGAAGTCTACATATAGTTGATGTACAGTGCCATTATATTCCCATTTCTTTTCTAAAATCTGTCTTATACTAAAAATCTGATCTGTTGTAGACCTGTTTCTTCTAAATGCACATTGATGATCTCCTAGAATGTCATCAATGTAGGGAGTAAGTCTGCTTACTAATATATTTGTAAGAATTTTGTATGAAGTTGAAAGTAATGAGATGCCCCTGTAGTTGTTGCAATCAGTTTTATCTCCTTTCTTATAAATTGGTATGATAATTGATTCCTTCCATTCATCTGGAAGAGCTTCTTTTTCCCAAATCATACTAAGCAACCAGCGTATTTTGACACTCTTAATATTATGAAGAACAAAAATAGATTTTGTTCATACACTCGATGAACGTGGTAATCTTGTAGTATAAGAACAGAATAGAGAAAGCAAATGGCGATTTTATGCTGTTATATTCAATGTGGAAATCTAAAGCCATATGTAGATGTACAAAACAATTAAAATGTCCAATAGTATTATGACTAGTTTTATTATGGTTGTGATATAGGCCTAATAAGTTTTATTATTTGGGTGTGATATAGGCCTAATAGGTTTTATTATTTTGTTGTGATATAGGCCTAATAAGTTGTATTATTTTGTTGTGATAGGCTATACGTCTAATAAGTTTTATTATTTGGTTGTGATATAGGCCTAATAAGTTTTATTATTTGGTTGTGATATACGCCTAATAAGTTTTATTATTTGGTTGTGATATAGGCCTAATAAGTTTTATTATTTTGTTGTGATATACGCCTAATAAGTTTTATTATTTGGTCGTGATATAGGCCTAATAAGTTTTACTATTTGGTTGTCATATATGCCTAATAAGTTTTATTATTTGGTTGTGATATAGGCCTAATAAGTTTTATTATTTGGTTGTGATATAGGCCTAATAAGTTGTATTATTTGGTTGTGATATAGGCCTAATAAGTTTTATTATTTGGTTGTCATATAGGCCTAATAAGTTGTAACTTATTATTTGGTTGTGATATAGGCCTAATAAGTTTTATTATTTGGTTGTGATATAGGCCTAATAAGTTGTATTATTTGGTTGTGATATAGGCCTAATAAGTTGTATTATTTGCTTGTGATATAGGCCTAATAAGTTGTATTATTTGGTTGTGATATAGGCCTAATAAATTTTATTATTTGGTTGTGATATAGGCCTAATAAGTTTTATTATTTGGTTGTGATGTAGGCCTAATAAGTTTTATTATTTGGTTGTGATATAGGCCTAATAAGTTTTATTATTTGGTTGTGATATAGGCCTAATAAGTTGTATTATTTGGTTGTGATATAGGCCTAATAAGTTTTATTATTTTGTTGTGATATACGCCTAATAAGTTGTATTATTTGGTTGTGATATAGGCCTAATAAGTTTTATTATTTGGTTGTGATATAGGCCTAATAAGTTGTATTATTTGGTTGTGATATAGGCCTAATAAGTTTTATTATTTGCTAGTGATGTAGGCCTAATAAGTTGTATTATTTGGTTATGATATAGGCCTAATAAGTTTTATTATTTGGTTGTGATATAGGCCTAATAAGTTGTATTATTTGTGTGTGATATAGGCCTAATAAGTTGTATTATTTGGTTGTGATATAGGCCTAATAAGTTGTATTATTTGGTTGTGATATAGGCCTAATAAGTTGTATTATTTGGTTGTGATATAGGCCTAATAAGTTTTATTATTTGGTTGTGATATAGGCCTAATAAGTTGTATTATTTGGTTGTGATATAGGCCTAATAAGTTGTATTATTTGGTTGTGATATAGGCCTAATAAGCTGTATTATTTGGTTGTGATATAGGCCTAATAAGTTGTATTATTTGGTTGTGATATAGGCCTAATAAGTTTTATTATTTGGTAGTGATGTAGGCCTAATAAGTTGTATTTTTTGGTTGTGATATAGGCCTAATAAGTTGTATTATTTGTGTGTGATATAGGCCTAATAAGTTGTATTATTTGGTTGTGATATAGGCCTAATAAGTTGTATTATTTGGTTGTGATATAGGCCTAATAAGTTGTATTATTTGGTTGTGATATAGGCCTAATAAGTTTTATTATTTGGTTGTGATATAGGCCTAATAAGTTGTATTATTTGGTTGTGATATAGGCCTAATAAGTTGTATTATTTGGTTGTGATATAGGCCTAATAAGTTGTATTATTTGGTTGTGATATAGGCCTAATAAGTTGTATTATTTGGTTGTGATATAGGCCTAATAAGTTGTATTATTTGGTTGTGATATAGGCCTAATAAGTTTTATTATTTGGTAGTGATGTAGGCCTAATAAGTTGTATTATTTGGTTGTGATGTATTCCTAATATGTTGTATTATTTGGTTGTGATATAGGCCTAATAAGTTTTATTATTTGGTTGTGATATAGGCCTAATAAGTTGTATTATTTGGTTGTGATATAGGCCTAATAAGTTGTATTATTTGGTTGTGATAAGGCCTAATAAGTTGTATTATTTGGTTGTGATATAGGCCTAATAAGTTGTATTATTTGGTTGTGATATAGGCCTAATAAGTTGTATTATTTGGTTGTGATATAGGCCTAATAAGTTGTATTATTTGGTTGTGATATAGGCCTAATAACTTGTATTATTTGGTTGTGATGTAGGCCTAATAAGTTTTATTATTTGGTAGTGATGTAGGCCTAATAAGTTGTATTATTTGGTTGTGATATAGGCCTAATAAGTTGTATTATTTGGTTGTGATGTAGGCCTAATAAGTTTTATTATTTGGTAGTGATGTAGGCCTAATAAGTTGTATTATTTGGTTGTGATATAGGCCTAATAAGTTTTATTATTTGGTTGTGATATAGGCCTAATAAGTTGTATTATTTGGTTGTGATATAGGCCTAATAAATTGTATTATTTGGTTGTGATATAGGCCTAATAAGTTGTATTATTTGCTTGTGATATAGGCCTAATAAGTTGTGTTATTTGGTTGTGATATAGGCCTAATAAGTTGTATTATTTGGTTGTGATATAGGCCTAATAAGTTGTATTATTTGGTTGTGATATAGGCCTAATAAGTTGTATTATTTGGTTGTGATATAGGCCTAATAAGTTGTATTATTTGGTTGTGATAGAGGCCTAATAAGTTGTATTATTTGGTTGTGATATAGGCCTAATAAGTTTTATTATTTGGTAGTGATGTAGGCCTAATAAGTTGTATTATTTGGTTGTGATATAGGCCTAATAAGTTGTATTATTTGTGTGTGATATAGGCCTAATAAGTTGTATTATTTGGTTGTGATATAGGCCTAATAAGTTGTATTATTTGGTTGTGATATAGGCCTAATAAGTTGTATTATTTGGTTGTGATATAGGCCTAATAAGTTTTATTATTTTGTAGTGATGTAGGCCTAATAAGTTGTATTATTTGGTTGTGATATAGGCCTAATAAGTTTTATTATTTGGTTGTGATATAGACCTAATAAGTTGTATTATTTGGTTGTGATATAGGCCTAATAAGTTGTATTATTTGGTTGTGATATAGGCCTAATAAGTTGTATTATTTGGTTGTGATATAGGCCTAATAAGTTTTATTATTTGGTTGTGATATAGGCCTAATAAGTTGTATTATTTGGTTGTGATATAGGCCCTAATAAGTTGTATTATTTGGTTTGTGATATAGGCCTAATAAGTTGTATTATTTGGTTGTGATATAGGCCTAATAAGTTGTATTATTTGGTTGTGATGTAGGCCTAATAAGTTGTTATATTTGGTTGTGATATAGGCCTAATTAGTTGTATTATTTGGTTGTGATATAGGCCTAAATAAGTTGTATTATTTGGTTGTGATATAGGCCTAATAAGTTGTATTATTTGGTTTGTGATATAGGCCTAATAAGTTTTATTATTTGGTGGATGATGTAGGCCTAATAAGTTGTATTATTTGGTTGTGATATAGGCCTAATAAGTTGTATTATTTGTGTGTGATATAGGCCTAATAAGTTGTATTATTTGGTTGTGATATAGGCCTAATAAGTTGTATCATTTGGTTGTGATATAGGCCTAATAAGTTGTATTATTTGGTTGTGATATAGGCCTAATAAGTTTTATTATTTGGTAGTGATGTAGGCATAATAAGTTGTATTATTTGGTTGTGATATAGGCCTAATAAGTTTTATTATTTGGTTGTGATATAGACCTAATAAGTTTGTATTATTTGGTTGTGATATAGGCCTAATAAGTTGTATTATTTGGTTGTGATATAGGCCTAATAAGTTGTATTATTTGGTTGTGTGTGATATAGGCCTAATAAGTTGTATTATTTGGTTGTGATATAGGCCTAATAAGTTGTATTATTTGGTTGTGATATAGGCCTAATAAGTTGTATTATTTGGTTGTGATATAGGCCTAATAAGTTGTATTATTTGTGTGTGATATAGGCCTAATAGGTTGTATTATTTGGTTGTGATATAGGCCTAATAAGTTGTATATTTGGTTGTGATATAGGCCTAATAGGTTGTATTATATTTGGTTTTGATAATAGGCCTAATAAGTTTTTTTTGTGGTAGTGATGTAGGCCTAATATGTGTATTATTTGGTTGTGATATAGGCTAATAAGTTTTATATTTGGTTGTGATATAGGCCTAATAAGTTTTATTATTTGGTAGTGATGTAGGCCTAATATGTTGTATTATTTGGTTGTGATATAGGCCTAATAAGTTGTTATTATTTGGTTGTGATATAGGCCTAATAAGTTTGTATTATTTGGTTGTGATATAGGCCTAATAAGTTGTATTATTTGGTTGTGATATAGGCCTAATAAGTTGTATTATTTGGTTGTGATATAGGCCTAATAAGTTGTATTATTTGGTTGTGATATAGGCCTAATAAGTTGTATTATTTGGTTGTGATATAGGCCTAATAAATTTTATTATTTGGTTGTGATATAGGCCTAATAAGTTTTATTATTTGGTTGTGATGTAGGCCTAATAAGTTGTATTATTTGGTTGTGATATAGGCCTAATAAGTTTTATTATTTGGTTGTGATATAGGCCTAATAAGTTGTATTATTTGGTTGTGATATAGGCCTAATAAGTTTTATTATTTGGTAGTGATGTAGGCCTAATAAGTTGTATTATTTGGTTGTGATATAGGCCTAATAAGTTTTATTATTTGGTTGTGATATAGACCTAATAAGTTGTATTATTTGGTTGTGATATAGGCCTAATAAGTTGTATTATTTGGTTGTGATATAGGCCTAATAAGTTGTATTATTTGGTTGTGATATAGGCCTAATAAGTTGTAAATTATTATTTGGTTGTGATATACGCCTAATAAGTTGTATTATTTGGTTGTGATATAGGCCTAATAAGTTGTATTATTTGGTTGTGATATAGGCCTAATAAGTTGTATTATTTGGTTGTGATATAGGCCTAATAAGTTTTATTATTTGGTTGTGATATAGGCCTAATAAGTTGTATTATTTGGTTGTGATATAGGCCTAATAAGTTGTATTATTTGGTTGTGATATAGGCCTAATAAGTTGTATTATTTGGTTGTGATATAGGCCTAATAAGTTGTATTATTTGGTTGTGATATAGGCCTAATAAGTTTTATTATTTGGTAGTGATGTAGGCCTAATAAGTTGTATTATTTGGTTGTGATATAGGCCTAATAAGTTGTATTATTTGGTTGTGATATAGGCCTAATAAGTTGTATTATTTGGTTGTGATATAGGCCTAATAAGTTGTATTATTTGGTTGTGATATAGGCCTAATAAGTTGTATTATTTGGTTGTGATATAGGCCTAATAAGTTTTATTATTTGGTAGTGATGTAGGCATAATAAGTTGTATTATTTGGTTGTGATATAGGCCTAATAAGTTTTATTATTTGGTTGTGATATAGACCTAATAAGTTGTATTATTTGGTTGTGATATAGGCCTAATAAGTTGTATTATTTGGTTGTGATATAGGCCTAATAAGTTGTATTATTTGGTTGTGATATAGGCCTAATAAGTTGTATTATTTGTTTGTGATATAGGCCTAATGAGTTGTATTATTTGGTTGTGATATAGGCCTAATAAGTTGTATTATTTGGTTGTGATATAGGCCTAATAAGTTGTATTATTTGTGTGTGATATAGGCCTAATAAGTTGTATTATTTGGTTGTGATATAGGCCTAATAAGTTGTATTATTTGGTTGTGATATAGGCCTAATAAGTTGTATTATTTGGTTGTGATGATATAGGCCTAATAAGTTGTATTATTTGTTTGTGATATAGGCCTAATAAGTTGTATTATTTGTTGTGTGAAATAGGCCTAATAAGTTGTATTATTTGGTTGTGGATATAGGCCTAATAAGTTGTATTATTTGGTTGTGATATAGGCCTAATAAGTTGTATTATTTGGTTGTGATATAGGCCTAATATAGTTGTATTATTTGGTTGTGATATAGGCCTAATAAGTTGTATTATTTGGTTGTGATATAGGCCTAATAAGTTGTATTATTTGTTTGTGATATAGGCCTAATAAGTTGTATTATTTGTTTGTGATATAGGCCTAATAAGTTGTATTATTTGGTTGTGATATAGGCCTAATAAGTTGTATTATTTGGTTGTGATATAGGCCTAATAAGTTGTATTATTTGGTTGTGATATAGGCCTAATAAGTTGTATTATTTGTTTGTGATATAGGCCTAATAAGTTGTATTATTTGTTTGTGATATAGGCCTAATAAGTTGTATTATTTGGTTGTGATATAGGCCTAATAAGTTGTATTATTTGGTTGTGATATAGGCCTAATAAGTTGTATTATTTGGTTGTGATATAGGCCTAATAAGTTGTATTATTTGTGTGTGATATAGGCCTAATAAGTTGTATTATTTGGTTGTGATATAGGCCTAATAAGTTGTATTATTTGGTTGTGATATAGGCCTAATAAGTTGTATTATTTGGTTGTGATATAGGCCTAATAAGTTGTATTATTTGGTTGTGATATAGGCCTAATAAGTTGTATTATTTGTTTGTGATATAGGCCTAATAAGTTGTATTATTTGGTTGTGATATAGGCCTAATAAGTTGTATTATTTGGTTGTGATATAGGCCTAATAAGTTGTATTATTTGGTTGTGATATAGGCCTAATAAGTTGTATTATTTGTTTGTGATATAGGCCTAATAAGTTGTATTATTTGGTTGTGATATAGGCCTAATAAGTTTTATTATTTGGTAGTGATGTAGGCCTAATATGTTGTATTATTTGTTTGTGATATAGGCCTAATAAGTTGTATTATTTGGTTGTGATATAGGCCTAATAAGTTGTATTATTTGGTTGTGATATAGGCCTAATAAGTTGTATTATTTGTGTGTGATATAGGCCTAATAAGTTGTATTATTTGGTTGTGATATAGGCCTAATAAGTTGTAATATTTGTTTGTGATATAGGCCTAATAAGTTGTATTATTTGGTTGTGATATAGGCCTAATAAGTTGTATTATTTGGTTGTGATATAGGCCTAATAAGTTGTATTATTTGGTTGTGATATAGGCCTAATAAGTTGTATTATTTGTTTGTGATATAGGCCTAATAAGTTGTATTATTTGGTTGTGATATAGGCCTAATAAGTTGTATTATTTGGTTGTGATATAGGCCTAATAAGTTGTATTATTTGTGTGTGATATAGGCCTAATAAGTTGTATTATTTGGTTGTGATATAGGCCTAATAAGTTGTATTATTTGTTTGTGATATAGGCCTAATAAGTTGTATTATTTGGTTGTGATATAGGCCTAATAAGTTGTATTATTTGTTTGTGATATAGGCCTAATAAGTTGTATTATTTGGTTGTGATATAGGCCTAATAAGTTGTATTATTTGGTTGTGATATAGGCCTAATAAGTTGTATTATTTGTTTGTGATATAGGCCTAATAAGTTGTATTATTTGGTTGTGATATAGGCCTAATAAGTTGTATTATTTGGTTGTGATATAGGCCTAATAAGTTGTATTATTTGGTTGTGATATAGGCCTAATAAGATATAATAAGAAGAGTTAAGTATCGTAGAACGTAGTAAGCAGGGTATGTGACACGAATGGAGAATAAGAAAGCAGTTGGAAACTTGTAGGAAAACCAGAGGGAAAGCGTCCAGTTGATTGAGATGACAGAATAACATTAACTGTGATTTGAGTGAAGTTGATTATACAGTGATGATTGGAAAACATTAACTCAGGATAGGGATGATTGGAGAGCTTATGTCCGCGCGGAGTTCAACCTACTGGTTCGATAGTGCCAGATAGTTGAGAAACATGGGAAACAAGTAGGAAAATTCAAAACAAATTGCAAACATTTTGTCAACAGATGCTTAAGATAGAATTTAAAGATACCCCAGGTACAATTTTTAAAAATGTACGATTCTAGAAGATCAAAAAATCAACATCTTGACGAACTCACTGACGCTATCGAACCCATAGGTTCAAGACAGCCGCGGACATAAGCTTATCCATACTCACCTATCATTTAATAATGATTTCCAATCATCTCCTGTAATTATAATCTACTTCCCTCAAATCGTGGATAATGTTATTCTCCCACCTCATTTTTGGCTTGCCTATTGGTCGCTTTCCCTTTGGTTTTCATACAAGGAGTTTCCATGCCTCTCTTTCATTCCCCATTCATGACACATGTTCTGCCATCGCAGACTACGAGACTTAATTGTTTTTATCATATCTGGTTTTCTATAAAGATCATGTAGCTCGCTGTTATGTAGTCTTCTCCATTCTCTCTTTGGTCCAAAACGTTTTAACTGCAGCCCGACACATTTAAATAAGCTGAAAATTTGTTTTTGTCTAGTGCCACCAGGTCGTCTTTTATGACATTTCTGGTTTTCTCCCCTGGCATTGGTGGAATTGTAATCCGTTTCTTAGGTTGGGGCACCTGGAAAGCAGAGTTACGTTACCCTGATGATATGATGGGTGATAAATGATAATGAAGCGCCAGGAGAGTTCTTAACCTAAACTTAACCTAAATTCCAGATCATGAGCAACCATAGGAAAAATTCCAATGGTTTGACCGGGAATCGATCCGGGATTTCATGAACAGAAATAAGATGACATAAGAAATTAAGTTTTTTTTTTTCAATTTAAGAGTTGACGAAATAAATTCATATATCCGTACAGCATCAAAATTGGATTATATTTTATTTAAACGGTGTGACAAAGATGGCACTGATGTATAATCCTGGAGGATGATGATCGGTAGGAAGACCAAGAAAGCGCTGGGCCGAACAGATGTGAGATCGGAACAGGCAAAGACCTAAATAGAACCCGGATTTGTATGCGAAATGCATGTTTTGTTTTACGCATTAAAAAGTATGCGGAAATGATTTACATGATAAGTGGTCCCTTCACAGACAACTTGAGCGGTATTTGATAATGCACAGGAATACATATTCCGGGGGAAATTGCTTATTTTAGATTTTTAATGCATAAATGCACATTTTACTCCTAAATGTGGCATTAAATTATAATTTCCCTTCAGCTAATTACTAGCAATTCATTAATTATTAATTAATATTCTTTTAATTGATAAAGTCTCTGCAATCAATTGTATATAAGCGTAACGTGGATATTTACATCTGTGTAAGAGGGGAATACTAGTGGGCCTTTAGAAATAATATCACGGTTTTGCTAAAATCACATTTCATAAGCTTAGTGAAGTATTAAATAAAAATGCTGGATACAAGAGAATTTGTCAAAAGTAATGCCACGAGTGATTTCCAATTTATCTAGAGAATTTGGAAATCAAGAGTGGCATTTGTTAGGACTATTTAACGAATAAAATTAATATGTTTACTCACAAATCATTATTTAAATATGGTTATTTTAAAATATTTATATATTTAATGTAAACGGCGATGTTTGAAAACAAATGAGAAACGATTGGTACGCTGAATTTGCTTCATTTGTTTGTCACTGCAACCAGATCATATTATTTATTGCCGAAGGAACTCAATATTGTAAGAATGCTCTCTAGTGGAGAAAAAATGAAGCAAATCAAACTGTATATTAATTCATTTCTGGTGTCCTATTTAAATATGACAATTATATTTTTCTGGAATATTATTACCTGGGAAAAAATACTTTTTTAAGAAAAGTGCAAACAGTGGTTCCCTTTTTTGGTGGTATAATAAATTGCTACAAATGTTTTTATATTAACTCCCGCATGCGGTATGTGTTGACATTCATGCACTATATATACAATCTGGTAGCCGTATTTCTTAGAGAGTCAGTCACTGCAAAATAATGCTATGACCTATTCAGAATGTTAAAAAAGGAGGTGCTTTCTTTATTATGATAAACTTTAGTTGGTAAATTCTAGGTGAAACACGATTGTGATTGGTTGTAAATAAAAAACCATTGAAATGTGATTGGTCATTGACTCCCATTTGAGGCATGAGTTAAATAGTCAAATTAACAAAATGCTCTCTGATGATAGTGAAAAAACTGTAACTGAAGAGGAATTCACTGAAGAACTGCGGTGTTTTTCACATGCACCTGTGACGTAATGTGATGTAGGAATGACATTGTCATTGTATAAAACCTTCTTCACTGACAGATGAAGGAGTTTCACACAAGAAAACCTTCCTTATCTACTGTAAAAGCCAGGAATAAGTTAATATTGTCCACAAAGCAAATAATTAATTTGATTTTATTACAATCTGTTTTTGCATATTTAGGATGCATATTTTCTACATTTTCATGCATATTTACTACTTTATTTTGCATACAAATCCAGGCTCTACGCATAAATCTTTCTCAGCTTTCCGGATGTTACATCATGATGTTGGTAGAACTGTAATTTAATGGCAATGAAGTTGAATTAGCTCTCTAAATGGCCATGTGTTGAACAACTTTGGACGACCCTGAGTAATCCGCTAATTGGTAGTAGATAATTAAATTATTGACAAATAACAATCGTGTTGCATACATTTACCTTCTTCTAAATTTAATCTTGCGCTAATATTTCAATCGAAAATAATATAATGAGGTTAATTCTAATAAATGTTTGAGTCAGTTAAATCATTTCACCTCATAATTTAATAGAATCTTTGAGAACATGTTTGAGAATGCCTGCATTCTATCATCAGTTCATTCTGAGTCAGTTATGACGCAACCAACAATTCAACAGCTTATAGATTCAGGTACTCTGAAATATGTTCTCTACAATAAATTATATTAAATTGTGAGATAAAATGTTTAACTCACTCAAAAATGTATAGGCTACACTTACATCATTTTTCAAGGTTTTTATCATCATCATCATCAGTGTAGATTCACGAATTTAGGCCATTTGTTGACCTGTTTCGGCCTCAAGAGAAACACCATCCAAAAGTCTTTTGAGTGGACGTCCTGGTCTTCTTCTTCCTGCAGGTTGATATCTTAACATTTGTTTGTGTATCCTGTGATCTTCCATTCGATAAACATGTTGTATCCATCTTGACTTATAATCAGACATTTTGTTTTCTAAAGATTCCATGTGTAATTCTTCTAAAATGTCTTCATTTTTTTAAGTGATCTAGTAGTGTGTATCCTGCAGTCCTCCGAAGATATCTCATTTCAGCAGATCTAAGTCTCTGTATATCCTTCTGTTTCAACGTCCATACTTCGCTACCATAAAGAAGAGCCAGTGTTTTATACACTTTTAGTCGTGAATGTTTTTGGACTAACTGTGGCTTCAACATAGAATTTATGAACCCTAAAATCCTTTAAAAAAATATATTTTTGCATTTACATCCTTTTCTTCTTCATATGATATATTACATCCTAGATATGTAAAATTATTCACCTGCTCCAAAATTTTATTGTCCAGTACAATTTTAGTGACGTGTATATAACCAGCCCACCGCTGTGGTCTCGAGGTAGCGTGCTGCCTTGTCACGCAGCGGGCCCGGGTTCGATTTCCGGTCGGGACAGGCTCCTGGGTGAGGTTTTTTCGGGGGTTTTCCTCACCTGTAAGACAAATGTCAGGAAGCTTAGGGCCCAACGGTTCCCGAAAATCATACGGCCATCATCATCGTCATCCTTCATCGGCGTGGAAAGTAACGGGAAGCTACCACACCAGTAATTCCCTAGTAATGCTGCAAAGCATAGCATGAAAATGCTATGATTGCAGTGAAATACCTGCCCTCGGGCAGAATTACTATGGATGGATGGATGGTATATATGTAACTTCTCCTATCCAATTCTCATCCTCACCTTCTCGTGGTACAACCCGAGGCTGTGAGGACCGAGTCACCGTTGCATCGGATACTGAGGCATCCTAATGTATGTCCAGAGACTAAACGGTGGCAGCCCGACCACTGGGGACAGTAACCCGTCCTAAGGAACCTCAACTTTACTTGCAAGTCTCGACACGAAGAAATCCAGGAGGAACTGAAATAATTTTCTAACATATTCAGCTCCTTGATGTTCAGGATGAGAAAGACAAAGACAATAGAGGTGATGATTTTGGAGGCAATGTAAATTATTTGAATGCTCATCAGTTGACAACAAACGGCAAAGCAATAGTAAGAAATGTTGCCGCTGGAAATAAGGTAATTGGCAGGGACAGTCCCAGTGAAAGTGAAATTCTGAATGATGAGAAAGAAAGGGTGTCAAGAAATAGATCCAGTAAAAAGAAAGGTTTCAACAAAATGGGAGTTTGCTGATATCCCTGAAATGAGTATAATGAAACCCCACAAAGGTCCTAATCTAGGGGATATGTGGATGGCGACCACAAGGTGCCCAAGCTGAGCAAAACATTTCTTCCACTTACTTGTGTTTTGCACTCTTTTAACTTTACTATCTAACCTCTCTTGCTTAACTCTTGTTTTTTCGACCCCGACGCTATTAGGGCATCCGAGGGCTAGGGAGTCTTTCCTTTCTTCCATTTTTTCTTTCCTTTATTTCCTTTTCTTCTCCAGAAAAGCCTGACCAGAGGCTATAAGATGGCAGCCCCATCACTGGTCTTGACTTCCTTTGGCCAGCAACCAATCGAAGGTACTATTATTATGCTTTCAAGTCTTATACGAGAATTTCCCAAATGCTGGAGGGAAAATCTTCTATAGGATCGTAACAGGCCTTGGCCTAATACTTGGAAGGAAGAAGAAGAAGAGTATAATGAAAATAAAATTGACAGAATCGGTTCTGTGGTGGACAACCTAACCAATCAAAGAATACAAAGAAAATTGATTTGACCATATTCAAAGGATGGATCAAGAAACACAAATGAAAGAAATCCAATTGAGATTTCATAATGCCATAGCCAAACCTGCTCTACTATACGGAAGTGAATGCTGGACACTTTGAGCAAAAGATAAATCCCGCATTAATAGTTCACAAATGAGATTCCTCAGATCACTAACTGGAGTAACATTAAGGGATAGAATGAAGAGTGATGAGATAAGGATGCAGTGGAATAGTAGGGAAATGGTTGAACATATACAAAATTATCAGATTAAATGGTTCCAACACGTCCATAGAATGTCAAATTCCCGTTTACCAAAGACGATTTACCACCTCAACCCTAAAGGTAAAGAGACCTCGGAAGACCCTTCAACCGATGGAAAGATCAGTTTTTGTAGTCGCAGAACGGGCATCATCACCCAATACTGCATTCGGAAGAAGAAGAAGAAGAAGAAGAAGAAGAACGTATAAGAAAATAGTTATTCACATGGAAGCCAGAGGGGTACTGCCAACAGCACGATGGGCAAATCAGCTTTTATGCAAGAGACTGGAACGAATACTTTGCAGTTCAATTCGTGAAGAAGAGTGATTGAAAGGGACACTCTGTGTAGAGCTGTATTTATATTTTTATTTGGTTGTTGAATGAAGGGAACAGGTTATGATTCAGAATTAAATAGCGCAATTGATGGCGATTATGATGTTGTTATCTTATCTGAGAGATCGCTTAGTTTTTCACCATATTCCGCAGTGCTCAGTTGATAATCAGGTGCAAATATGTGCTGTTGTGGATCGCGATGCTTCATCATCTACACATCCGTGTACACCCTGGTAAGTCAGCCTCTCACCTCATTAAAACACATTTTTATTTATTTATATACAGACTTCCAAAGTTTCCCCACCTTTCTTGCATCCACGAAATAAAACAGTAGGCACAGAAAGATGGGGAAACATTGACAATCTGTAGTTTATAAAATAAAATAAGTTAAAATATACCTTCTTGGGTAAAATCCGTCGTCCGCAACTTATAAAATATGTAATGGTTAAGCCTGTAGGCCTTTCAGAACATCCGTTCAAACTTCAGCAGGTCCCTCTTCGCTATAACATCCAGTATGTTGTCGTGACAACACCACATTAGGACCAGCAGTATTAACCATCATACTGGATGTTAAGCGAAGAGGGACCTGCTGAAGATGGAACGGTTGTTCTGAAAGGCCTACAGGCATAAAGATTGCATATTTTACAAGTTGAGGACGACGGATTTTACCTAAGAAGGTATATTTTAACTTATTTTATTTTATAACTCTCCATCTCAACGGTTTTAAAAATGAATTTTATTAGCAATGGAAATGGACAGCTAATGACAAATGAGGGAAATTTTGAGGAAGTGGCTGAATTCAAATACCTAGGAACAATAATCACAAATAGGAATGAGATGCACAAAGAAATTAAACATAGGCTTAATTCTGGAAATGCATGCTATTATGCATTGCATAACATATCCCCTGAAGAAGTAAATAGCTTTGCCCCACGTTGTGGTGACATTTTGAAGAAGTCATGCAGATTGACTTGTGTAATTCTTTTATCATTTTATTTTTTGTATTATTATTCCGGCTTTTACAATGAATATACATTTTTCTGTTACCCATGTTCACAGTTAACTACACATTTGATTCAACACATTTTTCCATTCTTGTCTGTTCATCCATATATCTTCTTCTATTTCCCATTCCCTCTTAGTTTCATTGATTCCCTGAATCCACGTAATATTTGGTCTACCCTTCTTTTTCCTTCCCTGTGGTACCCAATCCATGATTATCTTAGGTAGTCTTCCTTCTTCCATCCTTCTAATGTGTCCGTACCAATTTAATTGTTTCTTCTTTATAAAATCTAATATTGAATTTTGTACCTGCATTTTTTCTTGTATATATGAATTTCTGATTTTATCCTTCCTGGATATTCTTGCAGCACGTCTCCAGTAGTCCATTTCAGTTTAAAGAACATTATTACATCACATGATGTTATTTTTAAATTCTATTGGTTAATAGTCTTTTAAATATAAGGTTTAAATTGATTTGTTAAATAAGAAGCTCTAACGGAAATGAGTACCAGACGCTTGTTCTGGGGGTAAAGGCGGCCGTCACGCAGAGCTGACAGCCCGGCTGACATAAAGTGCCGATTGTTTACAAAAAGTGGGAGCCTTAACCTCCTACTACCCCAAGGGCCTCCCGAGGCCTGTTGTGGGATCACTAAAACTGTTTTAACATCCAATCAGAGTTTAGTTTACTTTTATTTAAGAATATGAAGTTATGCTGGTGTTCTTATTGCAGTTATAACAGAAGGCTTTGAAATTATTCGCATCAGTGATCACCCCGATCGTCACCTACGGGATAGAACTGATATGGGAGAAACTATCGACCAGCGATTTGGAGAGGTTTGAAAAAGTAAAACCAAGATTCATCAAAAAGGCATTAGGTGCAAGCAAATACACACCAAATAGAATGGCCTATATGCTATCCAGAGAAACCTTCATCCTAGAGGACCTGAGGCAAAGGATACTACTGCCAGCAACGGAGCCATATAAGAAAGTCATCGAAAAAAGAAACAGAGAGAAAAAGAGATCGACGAAGATTTCTACGCCACAGATGCCATGGTAAACAGAGAATGGACTGGAAGTAACCAACCACAAAGACACAGAATCATAGGCATGGCAACACACGGATATCATCACAAAATGTGCAAAAATACAAAATTCCACCAACCGAGTGATTCGTGTGAATGCAAGATATGTGACCAAAAGTGTGAGCGATACCATTACAAACAATGCAGAATATGGACAGGATCACTGAACGAACTCATAAAATTATAACTTAATGCTCTTTCGAGTGCCTCTTACCAACTTATTATTATAAGTTATAGCCTTGGAAAACTCAATTTAGAAATTTTGGCTTTAGACCGGATTTTTTGCATCATAAATCCCGGACACACCTCTCCGAGTGTAATTTTTGATGTTTTTTTGAATTTCTAAAAAATTGACATTTTTTTGAAAAACCCCAAAGTAAATATAGCCTTGTAACACTCAATTTAGAAATTTAGGATTAAGACCGGATTTTTTGCATTATAAATCCCGGACACAAATCCCGGATAACAACCCTCCAGAGTTGTATTTTTGATGTTTTTGAAATTTATAAAAAATTGACATTTTTTGGAAAAAGCCCAAAGTATATAGCCTTGGAAAACTCAATTTAGAAATTTAGGATTAAGACCGGATTTTTTGCATTATAAATCCCGGACACACCCTCTAGAGTGTATTTTTGATTTTTTGAAATTTAAAAAATTGTGACATTTTTTAGAAAAAACCCCAAAGTATATAGCCTTGGAAAACTCAATTTGGAAATTTAGGATTTATACCGGTATTTATGCATTATAGATCCCGGACACACCCTCTAGAGTGTATTTTTGATGTTTTGGTAATTTAAAAAATTCTGACATTTTTTGGAAAAACTCCAAAGTATATAAGCCTTGGAAAACTCAATTTAGAAATTTAGGATTTAGACTAGATTATTTGCATTATAAATCCCGGACACACTCTCTAGAGTGTATTTTTTGATGTTTTTTGAAATTTCAAAATTTTTGACATTTTTTTGGAAAAAACCCAAAGTATATAGCCTTGGAAAACTCAATTTAGAAATTTAGGATTTAGACCACATTATTTACATTAATATAATCCCGGAAACACTCTCTAGAGTGTATTTTTGATGTTTTTGAAATTTAAAAAATTTTGACATTTTTTGGAAAAAAAAACCCAATGTATATAGCCTTGGAGAACGCAATTTAGAAATTTACGATTTAGACCGGATTTTTTGTATTATGAATCCCGGACACACCCTCTAGAGTGTATTTTTGATGTTTTTGATATTTCAAAAATTTTGCCATTTTTTGGAGAAACCCCAAAGTTATATAGCCTTGGAAAACTCAATTTAGAAATTTAGGATTTAGACCGAATTTTTTTCATTATACATCCCGGACACACCCTAGGGTGTGTATTTTTGATGTTTTTTGAAATTTCAAATATTTTGAGAATTTTTTTAAAAAAAAACCCAACGTATATAGCCTTGTAAAACTCAATTACGAAATTTACGATTTAGACCGGATTTTTTTTGCATTATAAAATCCCGGACATACCCACTAGAGTGTTTTTTTTATGTTTTTTTTGAAATTTTTAAAAATTTGACACTTTTTTGGAAAAACCCCCAAAGTATACTGCCATGTAAAACTCAATTTAGAAATGTAGGATTTAGACCGGATTTTTTGCATTATAAATCCCGGACACGCCCTCTAAAGTGTATTTTTGATGTTTTTGAAATTTCAAAAATTTTGACATTATTTGGAAAAACCCCAAAGTATATAGCCTTGGAAAACTCAATTTAGAAATTTACGATTTAGACCGGATTTTTTGCATTATAAGTTCCGGACACACCCTATAGAGTGTATTTTTTGATGTTTTTGAAATTTAAAAAAAATTGATATTTTTTGGATAAACCCCAAAGTATATAGCCTTTGAAAACTCAATTTAGAAATTTAGGATTTAGATCGTATTTTTTGCATTATAAATCCAGGACACACCCTCTAGAGTGTAATTTTGATGTTTTTGAAATTTAAAATATGTCGACATTTTTTGGGAAAACCCCAAAGTATATAGCCTTGGGAAACTGAATTTAGAAATTTAGGATTTAGACCAGATTATTTGCATTATAAATCCCGAACACACCCTCTAGAGTGTATTTTTGATGTTTTGAAATTTCAAAAATGTTGACATTATTTGGAGAAACCGAAACGTATATAGCCTTGGGAAACTCAATTTAGAAATTTAGGATTTAGACCGGTTTTTTTTTGCATTCTAAATCCCTGACACACCCTATAGAGAGTTTTGATGATGTTTTTGAAATTTCAAAAATGTTGACATTATTGGTAAAACCCCCAAAGTATATAGCCTTGGAAAACACTATTTTGAAATTTTGGATTTAGACCGGATTTTTTGCATTATAAATCCCGGACACACCCTCTAGATAGTATTTTTGCAGTTTTTGAAATTTCGAAAATTTTGACATTTTTTGAAAACCACCAAGACTATAGACTTGGAAAATACTATTTTGAAATTTTGGATTTAGACCGGATTTTTTGCATTATAAATCCCGGACACACCCTCTAGATAGTATTTTTGCAGTTTTTGAAATTTCGAAAATTTTGACATTTTTTGGAAAACCAAAGACTATAGCCTTGGAAAACACTATTTTGAAATTTTGGATTTAGACCGGATTTTTTGCATTATAAATCCCGGACACACCCTCTAGATAGTATTTTTGCAGTTTTTGAAATTTCGAAAATTTTGACATTTTTTGGAAAACCACAAGACTATAACCTTGGAAAACTCATTTTTGAAATTTTGGATTTAGACCGGATTTTTTGCATTATAAATCCCGGACACAGCCTCTAGATAGTATTTTTGCAGTTTTTGAAATTTCAAAAATTTTGACATTTTTTGGAAAATCCAAGACTATAGCCTTGGAAAACTCTATTTTGAAATTTTGGATTTAGACCGGATTTTTTGCATTATAAATCCCGGACACACTCCCTGAGATAGTATTTTTGCAGTTTTTGAAATTTCGAAAATTTTGACATTTTTTGGAAAACACCAAGACTATAAGCCTTGGAAAACTCATTTTTGAAATTTTGGATTTAGACCGGATTTTTTGCATTATAAATCCCGGACACAGTCCCTAGATAGTATTTTTGCAGTTTTTGAAATTTCGAAAATTTTGACATTTTTTGGAAACCACCAAGACTATAGCCTTGGAAAATACTTTTTTGAAATTTTGGATTTAGACCGGATTTTTTGCATTATAAATCCCGGACACACCCTCTAGATAGTATTTTTGCAGTTTTTGAAATTTCGAAAATTTTGACATTTTTTGGAAAATTAAGGCTATAGCTTGGAAAACTCATTTTTGAAATTTTGGATTTAGACCGGATTTTTTGCATTATAAATCCCGGACACAGTCTCTAGATAGTATTTTTGCAGTTTTTAGAATTTCGAAAATTTTGACATTTTTTGGAAAACATCAAGACTATAGCCTTGGAAAATCATTTTTGAAATTTTGGATTTAGACCGGATTTTTTGCATTATAAATCCCGGACACACCCTCTAGATAGTATTTTTGCAGTTTTTGAAATTTCGAAAATTTTGACATTTTTTGGAAAAACACAAGATTATAGCCTTGGAAATACTATTTTGAAATTTTGGATTTAGACCGGTTTTTTGCATTATAAATCCCGGACACACCCCCTAGATAGTATTTTTGCAGTTTTTGAAATTTCGAAAATTTTGACTTTTTTGGAAAAATACAGACTATAACCTTGGAAACTATATTTTGAAATTTTGGATTTAGACCGGATTTTTTGCATTATAAATCCCGGACACACTCCCTAGATAGTATTTTTGCAGTTTTTGAATTTTCGAAAATTTTGACATTTTTTGGAAAACACCAAGACTATAACCTTGGAAAACTCAATTTTGAAATTTTGGATTTAGACCGGATTTTTTGCATTATAAACCCGGACACACCCTCTAGATAGTATTTTTGCAGTTTTTGAAATTTCGAAAATTTTGACATTTTTTGGAAAACCACCAAGACTATAGCCTTGGAAAATACTATTTTGAAATTTTGGATTTAGACCGGATTTTTTGCATTATAAATCCCGGACACACCCTCTAGATAGTATTTTTGCAGTTTTTGAAATTTCGAAAATTTTGACATTTTTTGAAAAACAAAGACTATAGCCTTGGAAAACACTATTTTGAAATTTTGGATTTAGACCGGTTTTTTTGCATTATAAATCCCGGACACAGTCCCTAGATAGTATTTTTGCAGTTTTTGAAATTTCGAAAATTTTGAAATTTTTTGGAAAACACAAGACTATAGCCTTGGAAAACACTATTTTGAAATTTTGGATTTAGACCGGATTTTTTGCATTATAAATCCCGGACACACCCTCTAGATAGTATTTTTGCAGTTTTTGAAATTTCGAAAATTTTGACATTTTTTGGAAAACTAAGACTATAACCTTGGAAAACTCAATTTTGAAATTTTGGATTTAGACCGGATTTTTTGCATTATAAATCCCGGACACAGTCCTCTAGATAGTATTTTTGCAGTTTTTGAAATTTCGAAAATTTTAAATTTTTTGGAAAAACATCAAGACTATAGCCTTGGAAAACTCGATTTTGAAATTTTGGATTTAGACCGGATTTTTTGCATTATAAATCCCGGACACGTCCCTCTAGATAGTATTTTTGCAGTTTTTGAAATTTCGAAAATTTTGACATTTTTTTGGAAAAACAAGACTATAGCCTTGGAAAACTCTATTTTGAAATTTTGGATTTAGACCGGATTTTTGCATTATAAATCCCGGACACACCCTCTAGATAGTATTTTTGCAGTTTTTGAAATTTCGAAAATTTTGACATTTTTTGGAAAACCAAGAAGACTATAGCCTTGGAAAATACTATTTTGAAATTTTGGATTTAGACCGGATTTTTTGCATTATAAATCCCGGACACAGTCCCTAGATAGTATTTTTGCAGTTTTTGAAATTTCGAAAATTTTGACATTTTTTGGAAAAATAAGCTATAACCTTGGAAAACTCATTTTGAAATTTTGGATTTAGACCGGATTTTTTGCATTATAAAACCCGGACACACCCTATATAGTATTTTTGCAGTTTTTGAAATTTCGAAAATTTTGACATTTTTTGGAAAATACAAGACTATAGCCTTGGAAAACACTATTTTGAAATTTTGGATTTAGACCGGATTTTTGGCATTATAAATCCCGGACACACTCTCTAGATAGTATTTTTGCAGTTTTTGAAATTTCGAAAATTTTGACATTTTTTGGAAAACCACCAAGACTATAGCCTTGGAAAACACTATTTTGAAATTTTGGATTTAGACCGGATTTTTGGCATTATAAATCCCGGACACACCCTCTGGATAGTATTTTTGCAGTTTTTGAATTTTCGAAAATTTTGACATTTTTTGGAAAAACCATTAAGGCTATAACCTTGGAAAACTCATTTTTGAAATTTTGGATTTAGACCGGATTTTTTGCATTATAAATCCCGGACACAGTCCCTATATAGTATTTTTGCAGTTTCTGAATTTTCGAAAATTTTGACATTTTTTGGAAAAACATTAAGTCTAAACCTTGGAAAACTCATTTTTGAAATTTTGGATTTAGACCGGATTTTTTGCATTATAAATCCCGGACACAGTCCCTAGATAGTATTTTTGCAGTTTTTGAAATTTCGAAAATTTTCAATTTTTTTGGAAAAACATTGTCTATAACCTTGGAAAACTGATTTTTGAAATTTTGGATTTAGACCGGATATTTTGCATTATAAATCCCGGACACAGTCCCTAGATAGTATTTTTGCAGATTTTTAATTTTCAAAAATTTTGAAATTTTTTGGAAAAATCAAGTCTATAACCTTGGAAAACTCATTTTCGAAATTTTGGATGTAGACCGGATTATTTTGCATTATAAATCCCGGACACACTCCCTGGATAGTATTTTTGCAGTTTTCGAATTTTCGAAAATTTTGAAATTTTTTTGAAAAGATCAAGCCTATAACCTTGGGAAACTCATTTTTGAAATTTTGGATTTAGACCGGATTTTTGCATTATAAATCCTGGACACAGTCCCTATCTAGTATTTTTGCAGTTTCTGAATTTTCGAAAATTTTGAAATTTTTTGGAAAAAGATCAAGTCTAAAGAAACTCATTTTTGAAATTTTGGATTTAGACCGGATTTTTTGCATTATAAATCCCGGACACAGTCCCTAGATAGTATTTTTGCAGTTTTTGAAATTTCGAAAATTTTGAAATTGTTTGGAAAAAGATCAAGTCTAAAACCTTGGAAACTCATTTTTGAGATTTTGGATTTAGACCGGATTTTTTGCATTATAAATCCCGGACACAGTCCCTAGATAGTATTTTTGCAGTTTTTGAAATTTCTAAAATTTTGAATTTTTTTGGAAAAACATTAAGTCTATAACCTTGGTAAACTCATTTTTGAAATTTTGGATTTAGACCGGATTTCTTGCATTATAAATCCCGGACACAGTCCCTATATAGTATTTTGCAGTTTCTGAATTTTCGAAAATTTTGAAATTTTTTGGAAAAAGATCAAGTCTAAAGAAACTCATTTTTGAAATTTTGGATTTAGACCGGATTTTTTGCATTATAAATCCCGGACACAGTCCCTAGATAGTATTTTTGCAGTTTTTGAAATTTCGAAAATTTTCAATTTTTTTGGAAAAATATTGTCTATAAACTTGGAAAACTCATTTTTGAAATTTTGTATTTAGACCGGATTTCTTGCATTATAAATCCCGGACACAGTCCCTATATAGTATTTTGCAGTTTCTGAATTTTCTACTATTTTGAAATTTTTTGGGAAAATATATAATCTATAACCTTGGAAAACTCTTTCTTGAAATTTTGGATTTAGACCGGATTTTTTGCATTATAAATCCCGGACACAGTCTCTGGATAGTATTTTTGCAGTTTTTAATTTTTTGGAAAATTTTGAAATTTTTCGATAAAGATTATGGCTATAACATTGGAAAATTCATTTTTGAAATTTTGGATTTAGACCGGATTTTTTGCATTATAAATCCCGGACACAGTCCCTAGATAGTATTTTTGCAGTTTTTGAATTTTCTAAAATTTTGAAATTTTTTGGAAAAACATTAAGTCTATAACCTTGGTAAACTCATTTTTGAAATTTTGGATTTAGACCGGATTCTTTGCATTATAAATCCTGGACACAGTCCCTATATAGTATTTTTGCAGTTTCTGAATTTTCGAAAATTTTGAAATTTTTTGGAAAAAGATCAAGTCTAAAGAAACTCATTTTTGAAATTTTGGATTTAGACAGGATTTTTTGCATTATAAATCCCGGACACAGTCCCTAGGTAGCATTTTTGCAGTTTTTGAAATTTCGAAAATTTTCAATTTTTTTGGAAAAATATTGTCTATAACCTTGGAAAACTCACTTTTGAAATTTTGGATTTAGACCGGATTTTTTGCATTATAAATCCCGGACACAGTCCCTAGATAGTACTTTTGCAGTTTTTTGATTTTCGAAAATGTTTAATTTTTTTGGAAAAACATTAAGTCTATAACCTTGGAAAACTCATTTTTTTAATTTTGGTTTTAGACCGGATTTTTTGCATTATCAATCCCGGACACAGTCCCTAGATAGTATTTTTGCAGTTTTTTAATTTTCGAAACTTTGAAATATTTTGGAAAAAGATCAAGTCTATAACCTTGGAAAACTCATTTTTGAAATTTTGGATTTAGACCGGATTTTTAGCATTATAAATACCGGACACACTCCCTGGATAGTATTTTTGCAGTTTTTGAATTTTCGAAAATTTTGAAATTTTTTGGAAAAAGATCAAGTCTATAACCTTGGGAAACTCATTTTTAAAATTATGGATTTAGAACGGATTACTTGCATTATAAATCCCGGACACAGTCCCTAGACAGTATTTTTGCAGTTTTTGAAATTTCGAAAATTTTCAATTTTTTTGGAAAAATATGAATTCTATAAACTTGGAAAACTCATTTTTGAAATTTTGGATTTAGACCGGACTTTTTGCATTATAAATCCCGGACACAGTCCTTGGATAGTATTTTTGCAGTTTTTGAATTTTCGAAAATTTTGAAATTTTTTGGAAAAAGATTAAGGCTATACTAGGAAAACTCATTTTTGAAATTTTGGATTTAGACAAGATGTTTTGCATTATAAATCCCGGACACAGTCCCTAGATAGTATTTTTGCAGATTTTTAATTTTCAAAAATTTTGAAATATTTTGGAAAAAGATAAAGTCTATAACCTTGGAAAACTCATTTTTGAAATTTTGGATGTAGACCGGATTATTAGCATTATAAATCCCGGACACACTCCCTGGATAGTATTTTTGCAGTTTTCGAATTTTCGAAAATTTTGAAATTTTTTGGAAAAAGATCAAGCCTATAACGTTGGGAAACTCATTTTTGAAATTTTGGATTTAGACCGGATTTTTTGCATTATAAATCCCGGACACAGTCCCTAGATAGTATTTTTGCAGTTTTTGAAATTTCGAAAATTTTCAATTTTTTTGGAAAAATATTAAGTCTGTTCTTGGTAAACTCATTTTTGAATCTTTGGATTTATACCGAATTTTTTGCATTATAAATCCTGGACACAGTCCCTATATAGTATTTTTGCAGTTTCTCAATTTTCGAAAATTTTGAAATTTTTTGGAAAAAGATCAAGTCTAAAGAAACTCATTTTTGAAATTTTGGATTTAGACCGGATTTTTGCATTATAATTCCCGGACACAGTCCTTGGATAGTATTTTTCAGTTTTAGAATTTTCGAAAATTTTGAAATTTTTTGGAAAAAGATCAAGTCTATAATCTTGGAATCACTTCAGGAAACAATACACGAAGTGGAAAAATGGTGCTCCAAGAACAAGCTGGACATTAATATATCAAAAACGGACACAATGATCTTCAGAAACGGAGGAAGAGCTGCCATAAATGAAGAGATATACATAAGGGAAACTAAACTGAAAATAGTACCAGACTTCAAATACCTAGTATCACGCTACAAACAAGCGCAAATGCTTCACAAAACATATCACAGAAAAGACAACCCAGGCAATAATGGCAATGCACGAAATAAGAAACATTAGATCTCTCACCTTAGAGACGGCAATGCTATTATTTAGAGCAAAAATTCTACCAATACTGACATACGGCATAGAAAACATATGGACACATTTAACAATGAAGAATCTTTCCTCTCTAGAAAGGGTGAAAGCGAGATATATAAAGGCAGTATTAGGAGTGTCAAAAGTAACACATTCAAGACTCGCATACCTACTGGCGAAGGAAACTTTCCTCATCGACGACCTCAGAACAAGCGTACTCTTCCCAGCACCAGCGCATCTGAGCAGCTGCTAGCAACATTGAACAGAAAAAGGGAGAAAAATACATCCAGAATTCTACAGCACCGGGGCAATGGTGGACCGTGCGTGGACAAAAGAAAATTTCGAAATGAGACACGTCATCACTAGGTTGGCAGTCCATGGATTCCACCACCTGATATGCAGCAACACAAAATTTCATGAAGCAAATATAGACTGTAAATGTACGCTATGCGAAAAATCGTGTGACCGATATCACATTGAGCTATGCACAAAAAGAACAAAGACAATGTGTGAATATGCAAATATGTAAATTTAAATTGTATTCTACTTTAATCCTGGCTATTTGGCTGCAATAAAATTATTATTATTATATACCTTGGAAAACTCATTTTTGAAATTTTGGATTTAGACCGGATTTTTTGCATTATAAATCCCGGACACAGTCCCTAGATAGTATTTTTGCAGTTTTTGAATTTTCGAAAATTTTGAATTTTTTGGTTAAAACATTAAGTCTATAACCTGGAAAACTCATTTTTGAAATTTTGGATTTAGACCGGATTTTTTGCATTATAAATCCCGGACACAGTCCCTAGATAGTATTTTTGCAGTTTTTGAATTTTCGAAAATTTTGAAATTTTTTGGAAAAACATAAGGCTATAACCTTGGAAAACTCATTTTTGAAATTTTGGATTTAGGCCGGATTTTTTGCATTATAATCCCGGAACAGTCCCTAGATACTATTTTTGCATGTTTTTTGAATTTCGAAAATTTTGAATTTTTTGCAAAAACATTAAGGCTTTACCTTGGAAAACCCATTTTTGAAATTTTGGATTTAGACCGGATTTTTTTAATTATAGATCCCGGACACAGTCCCTAGATAGTATTTTGCAGTTTTTGAATTTTAAAAAATTTGAATTTTTTTGGAAAATTCGAAAATTCAATTTTTGCAATTTTGGATTTAGACCGGATTTCTTGCATTATAAATCCCGGACACAGCCCCTAGATAGTATTTTTGCAGTTTTGAATTTTCGAAAATTTTGAAATTTTTGAAAAATATAAGTCTATAACCTACTAAAAGTCATATTTGAAATTGGATTTAGACCGGATTTTTTGCATTATAATCCCGGACACAGTCCCTAGATAGTATTTTGCAGTTTTTGAATTTTTGAAAATTTTGAATTTTTTGGAAAAAAATATGTCTATAACTTTGGAAAACTCATTTTTGAAATTTTGGATTTAGACCGGATTTTTTGCATTATAAATCCCGGACACAGTCCCTAGATAGTATTTTGCAGTTTTTGAATTTTCGAAAATTTTACATTTTTTTGGAAAAACATTAAGTCTATAACCATGGAAAACTCATTTTTGAAATTTTGGATTTAGACCGGATTTTTTGCATTATAAATCCCGGACACAGTCCCTAGATAGTATTTTTGCAGTTTTTGAATTTTCGAAAATTTTGAATTTTTTGGAAAAACATTAAGGCTATAACCTTGGAAACCCATTTTTGAAATTTTGGATTTAGACCGGATTTTTTGCATTATAAATCCGAACACAGTAACTAGATAATATTTTTGCAGTTTTTGAATTTTCGAAAATTTGAATTTTTTGGAAAAACATTGTCTTGGAAAACTCATTTTTGAAATTTGGATTTAGACCGGATTTTTTGCATTCACAGACCCCGGACACAGTCCCTAGATAGTATTTTGCTGATTTTGAATTTTCGAAAATTTTCATTTTTTGCAAAATCAATGAGGCTATATACCTCGGAAAACTCATTTTTGAAATTTTGGATTTAGACCGGATTCTTTGCATTATACATCCCGAACACAGTCCCTAGATAGTATTTTTGTAGTTTTTGAATTTTCGAAAATTTTGAAATTTTTTGGAAAAACAAGTCTATAACCTTGGAAAAACTCATTTTTGAAATTTTGGATTTAGACCGGATTTTTTGCATTATAGATCCCGGATACAGTCCCTAGATAGTATTTTTGCTGTTTTTGAATTTTCGAAAATTTTGAATTTTTTGCAAAAACATTAAGGCTTTAACCTTGGAAAATCCATTTTTGAAATTTTGGATTTAGACCGGATTTTTTGCATTATAAATCCCGGACGCAGTCCCTAGATAGTATTTTTGCAGTTTTTGAAGTTTCGAAAATTTTGAAATTTTTTGGAAAAAGATTAAGTCTATAACCTTGGAATACTCATTTTTTAAATTTTGGATTTAGACCGGATTTTTTGCATTATAATCCCGCACACAGTCCCTAGATAGTATTTTTGCAGTTTTTGAATTTTCGAAAATTTTGATTTTTTTGGAAAAACATTAAGGCTATAACCTTGGAAAACTCATTTTTGAAATTTTGGATTTGAACCGGATTTTTTGCATTATAAATCCCGGACACAGTCCCTAGATAGTATTTTTGCAGTTTTTGAATTTTCGAAAATTTTGAAATTTTTTTGGAAAAACCTTGTCTATAACTGCGAAAATCATTTTTGCACTTTTGGATTTAGACCGGATTTCTTGCATTATAAATCCCGGACACAGCCCCTAGATAGTATTTTTGCTGTTTTTGAATTTTCGAAAATTTTGAAATTTTTTGGAAAAATATCAAGTCTATAACCCACTAAAAGTCATATTTGAAATATGGATTTAGACCGGATTTTTTGCATTATAAATCCCGGACACAGCCCCTAGAGAGTATTTTTGCAGTTTTTGAATATTTTAAAATTTTGAAATTTTTTGGAAAAAAATTGTCTATAACTTTGGAAAACTCATTTTTGAAATTTTGGATTTAGACCGGATAATTTGCATTATAAATCCCGGACACAGTCCCTAGATAGTATTATTGCAGATTTTGAATTTTCGAAAATTTTCATTTTTTGGAAAAACATTAAGTCTATAACCTTGGAAAACTCATTTTTGAAATTTTGGATTTAGACCGGATTTTTTGCATTATAAATCCCGGACATAGTCCCTAGATAGTATTTTTGCAGTTTTTGAATTTTCGAAAATTTTGAATTTTTTGGAAAAACATTAAGGCTATAACCTGGAAAACTCATTTTGAAATTTTGGATTTAGACCGGATTTTTTGCATTATAAATCCCGACACAGTACCTAGATAGTATTTTTGCAGTTTTTGAATTTTCGAAAATTTAGAATTTTTTTGGAAAAACATTGTCTTGGAAAACTCATTTTTGAAATTTTGGATTTAGACCGGATTTTTTGCATCACAGACCCCGGACACAGTCCCTAGATAGTATTTTTGCTGATTTTGAATTTTCGAAAATTTTGAATTTCTTTGGAAAAACATTAAGTCTATAACCTTGGAAAACTCATTTTTGAAATTTTGGATGTAGACCGGATTTTTTGCATTATAAATCCCGGACACAGTCCCTAGATAGTATTTTTGCAGTTTTTGAATTTTCGAAAATTTTGAAATTTTTTGGAAAAAAGATAAGTCTATAACCTTGGAAAACTCATTTTTGAAATTTTGGATTTAGACCGGATTTTTTGCATTATAGATCCCGGACACAGTCCCTAGATAGTATTTTTGCAGTTTTTGAATTTCCTAAAATTTTGTATATTTTTTGGGAAAATTAAGGCTATAGCCTTGGAGAACCCATTTTTGAAATTTTGGATTTAGACCGGATTTTTTGCATTATAAATCCCGGACACAGTGCCTTGATAGTATTTTTGCAGTTTTTGAATTTTCGAAAATTTTCAATTTTTTTGCAAAATCAATGAGGCTATATAACCTCGGAAAACTCATTTTTGAAATTTTGGATTTAGACCGGATTCTTTGCATTATACATCCCGAACACAGTCCCTAGATAGTATTTTTGTAGTTTTTGAATTTTCGAAAATTTTGAAATTTTTTGGAAAAACAAGTCTATAACCTTGGAAAAACTCATTTTTGAAATTTTGGATTTAGACCGGATTTTTTGCATTATAGATCCCGGATACAGTCCCTAGATACTATTTTTGCTGTTTTTGAATTTTCGAAAATTTTGAATTTTTTTGCAAAAACATTAAGGCTTTACCTTGGAAAACCCATTTTTGAAATTTTGGATTTAGACCGGATTTTTTGCATTATAAATCCCGGACGCAGTCCCTAGATAGTATTTTTGCAGTTTTTGAATTTTCGAAAATTTTGAAATTTTTTGGAAAAAGATTAAGTCTATAACCTTGGAATACTCATTTTTTAAATTTTGGATTTAGACCGGATTTTTTGCATTATAGATCCCGCACACAGTCCCTAGATAGTATTTTTGCAGTTTTTGAGTTTTCTAAAATTTTGATTTTTTTTGGAAAGACATTAAGGCTATAACCTTGGAAAACTCATTTGTGAAATTTTGGATTTGAACCGGATTTTTTGCATTAGAAATCCCGGACACAGTCCCTAGATAGTATTTTTGGAGTTTTTGAATTTTCGAAAATTTTGAATTTTTTTGGAAAAACATTGTCTATAACCTTCGAAAATTCATTTTTGCACTTTTGGATTTAGACCGGATTTCTTGCATTATAAATCCCGGACACAGTCCCTAGATAGTATTTTTGCAGTTTTTGAATTTTCGAAAATTTTGAATTTTTTTGGAAAAATATCAAGTCTATAACCCACTAAAAGTCATATTTGAAATTTAGATTTAGACCGGATTTTTTGCATTATAAATCCCGGGCACAGTCCCTAGAGAGTATTTTTGCAGTTTTTGAATATTTTAAAATTTTGAAATTTTTTGGAAAAAAATTGTCTATAACTTTAGAAAACTCATTTTTGAAATTTTGGATTTAGACCGGATTTTTTGCATTATAAATCCCGGACATAGTCCCTAGATGCTATTTTTGCAGTTTTTGAATTTTCGAAAATTTTGAATTTTTTTGGAAAAACATTAAGGCTATAACCTTGGAAAACCCATTTTTGAAATTTTGGATTTAGACCGGATTTTTGCATTATAAATCCCGAATACAGTCCGTAGATAATATTTTTGCAGTTTTTGAATTTTCGAAAATTTAGAATTTTTTTGGAAAAACATTAAGTCTTGGAAAACTCATTTTTGAAATTTTGGATTTAGACCGGATTTTTTGCATTATAAATCCCGGACACAGTCCCTAGATAGTATTTTTGCAGTTTTTTCAATTTTGGAAAATTTTCAATTTTTTTGTAAAATCATTGAGGCTATATTACCTTGGAAAACTCATTTTTGAAATTTTGGATTTAGACCGGATTCTTTGCATTATACATCACGGACACAGTCCCTAGATAGTATTTTTGTAGTTTTTGAATTTTCGAAAATTTTGAAATTTTTTGGAAAAACAAGTCTATAACCTTGGAAAACTCATTTTTGAAATTTTGGATTTAGACCGGATTTTTTGCATTATAGATCCCGGATACAGTCCCTAGATACTATTTTTGCTGTTTTTGAATTTTCGAAAATTTTGAATTTTTTTGCAAAAGCATTAAGGATTTACCTTGGAAAACCCATTTTTCAAATTTTGGATTTTGACCGGATTTTTTGCATTATAAATCCCGGACACAGTCCCTACATAGAATTTTTGCAGTTTTTGAATTTTCGAAAATTTTGAAATTTTTTGGAAAAAGATCAAGTCTATAACCTTGGAATACTCATTTTTGAAATTTTGGATTTAGACCGGATTTTTTGCATTATAGATCCCGGACACAGTCCCTAGATAGTATTTTTGCAGTGTTTCAATTTTCTAAAATTTTGATTTTTTGGAAAAACTTTAAGGCTATAACCTTGGAAAACTCATTTTTGAAATTTTTGGACTTAGACCGGATTTTTTGCATTATAAATCCCGGACACAGTCCCTAGATTGTATTTTTTTGCAGTTTTTGAATTTTCGAAAATTATCAATTTTTTTTTGGGAAAACATTAAATAAAAACTATAACCTCTTGGAAAACTCCTTTTTGAAATTTTGGATTCAGACCGGATTTGTTGCATTATAAATCCCGGACACAGTCCCTAGATAGTATTTTTGCAGTTTTTGAATTTTCTAAAGTTTTGAATTTTTTTGGAAAAATATTAAGTCTACAACCTTGGAAAACTCATTTTTGAAATTTTGGACTTAGACCGGATTTTTTGCATTATAAATCCCGGACACAGTCCCTAGATTGTATTTTTGCAGTTTTTGAATTTTCGAAAATTATCAATTTTTTTGGAAAAACATTAAGTCTATAATCTTGGAAAACTCCTTTTTGAAATTTTGGATTCAGACCGGATTTGTTGCATTATAAATCCCGGACACAGTCCCTAGATAGTATTTTTGCAGTTTTTGAATTTTCTAAAGTTTTGAATTTTTTTGGAAAAATATTAAGTCTACAACCTTGGAAAACTCATTTTTGAAATTTTGGATTTAGACCGGATTTTTTGCATTATAAATCCCGCACACAGTCCCTAGATAGTATTTTTGCAGTTTATCAATTTTCGAAAATTTTCAATTTTTTTGTAAAATCATTGAGGCTATATTACCTTGGAAAACTCATTTTTGAAATTTTGGATTTCGACCGGATTTTTTGCATTATAGATCCCGGACACAGTCCCTAGATAGTATTTTTGCAGTTTTTGAATTTTCTAAAATTTTGAATTTTTTTGGAAAAACATTAAGTCTATAACCTTAAAACATTTAATTTTTGAAATTTTGGATTTCGACCGGATTTTTTGCATTATAAATCCCGGACACAGTCCCTAGATAGTATTTTTGCAGTTTTTCAATTTTCGAAAATTTTCAAATTTTTTTCTAAAATCATTGAGGCTATATTACCTTGGAATGGAGTACTGCAGGGCGATCCACTTAGCCCCTTACTGTTTATACTAGCAACCGAAGAAATCCTTAGAATTACCCAAAAAGATTGTATCTTCTCGTTCGCATATGCGGACGACATCGTAATCGGTTCCACAGACATAACAACACTTCAGGAAACAATACACGAAGTGGAAAAATGGTGCTCCAAGAACAAGCTGGACATTAATATATCAAAAACGGACACAATGATCTTCAGAAACGGAGGAAGAGCCGCCATAAATGAAGAGATATACATAAGGGAAACTAAACTGAAAATAGTACCAGACTTCAAATACCTAGGGATCACGCTACAAACAAGCGCAAAATGCTTCACAAAACATATCACAGAAAAGACAACCCAGGCAATAATGGCAATGCACGAAATAAGAAACATTAGATCTCTCACCTTAGAGACGGCAATGCTATTATTTAGAGCAAAAATTCTACCAATACTGACATACGGCATAGAAAACATATGGACACATTTAACAATGAAGAATCTTTCCTCTCTAGAAAGGGTGAAAGCGAGATATATAATAATAATAAATGTGCACTCAGGTTGAGCATTAGTGGTGGTTTAGTCTTTGCTGTAGTCTGTAATGGGTTTTGTCCTTTTCGCACATGCTATGATGTGGTATTTGCCACATCTCTGTCCACACAACACACACTTGCATTCTTCGGTCGGCTCGTGGAATTTCTTGTTTGTACATATCTTGTTGTGAAATCCGTGTACTGCGAGTCGTGTTGTGACGTGTCTCTGGGGGTTGCACTCTCTGGTCCATCTGTCGTCCAGCATGGCAGTTGTGGTGTAGAAATCTATGTCTATTTCCTTCTTCTTCCTATTTCTGATGCTTATGAATTTCTGGTATGGTTCTGTGGATTGTAGATAGAATTGGGTTCTTATGTCCTCTATGAAGTAGGTCTCTCTCATGAGTTCATAAGCAAAACGAGATGGCGCTGTTTTTCCTATTCTCAGGATCCGTTTCATGAACATTGCTTTGACTTTTATATAAAGGCAGTATTAGGAGTGTCAAAAGTAACACATTCAAGACTCGCATACCTACTGGCGAAGGAAACTTTCCTCATCGACGACCTCAGAACAAGCGTACTCTTGCCCAGCACCAGCGCATCTGAGCAGCTGCTAGCAACATTGAACAGAAAAAGGGAAGAAATACATCCAGAATTCTACAGCACCGGGGCAATGGTGGACCGTGCGTGGACAAAAGAAAATTTCGAAATGAGACACGTCATCACTAGGTTGGCAGTCCATGGATTCCACCACCTGATATGCAGCAACACAAAATTTCATGAAGCAAATATAGACTGTAAATGTACGCTATGCGAAAAATCGTGTGACCGATATCACATTGAGCTATGCACAAAAAGAACAAAGACAATGTGTGAATATGCAAATATGTAAATTTAAATTGTATTCTACTTTAATCCTGGCTATTTGGCTGCAATAAAATTATTATTATTATATTACCTTGGAAAACTCATTTCTGAAATTTTGGATTTAGACCGGATTCTTTGCATTATACATCCCGGACACAGTCACTAGATAGTAATTTTGTAGTTTTTGAATTTTCGAAAATTTTGAATTTTTTTGTTAAAACATTAATTCTATAACCCTGGTAAACTCATTTTTGAAATATTGGATTTATACCGGATTTTTTGCATTACAGATCCCGGACACAGTCCCTAGATACTATTTTTGCAGTTTTTGAATTTTCGAAAATTTCGAATTTTTTTGGAAAAACATCAAGTCTATAACCTTGGAAAAACTCATTTTTGAAATTTTGGATTTAGGCCGGATTTTTTGCATTATAGATCCCGGATACAGTCCCTAGATACTATTTTTGCTGTTTTTGAATTTTCGAAAATTTTGAATTTTTTTGCAAAAACATTAAGGCTTTACCTTGGAAAACCCATTTTTGAAATTTTGGATTTAGACCGGATTTTTTTAATTATAGATCCCGGACACAGTCCCTAGATAGTATTTTGCAGTTTTTGAATTTTAAAAAAATTTGAATTTTTTTGGAAAATTCGAAAATTCATTTTTGCAATTTTGGATTTAGACCGGATTTCTTGCATTATAAATCCCGGACACAGCCCCTAGATAGTATTTTTGCTGTTTTTGAATTTTCGAAAATTTTGAAATTTTTTGGAAAAATATCAAGTCTATAACCCACTAAAAGTCATATTTGAAATATGGATTTAGACCGGATTTTTTGCATTATAAATCCAGGACACAGTCCCTAGAGAGTATTTTTGCAGTTTTTGAATATTTTAAAATTTTGAAATTTTTTGGAAAAAAATTGTCTATAACTTTGGAAAACTCATTTTTGAAATTTTGGATTTAGACCGGATAATTTGCATTATAAATCCCGGACACAGTCCCGATAGTATTATTGCAGATTTTGAATTTTCGAAAATTTTCATTTTTTTGGAAAAACATTAAGTCTATAACCATGGAAAACTCATTTTTGAAATTTTGGATTTAGACCGGATTTTTTGCATTATAAATCCCGGACATAGTCCCTAGATGCTATTTTTGCAGTTTTTGAATTTTCGAAAATTTTGAATTTTTTTGGAAAAACATTAAGGCTATAACCTTGGAAAACCCATTTTTGAAATTTTGGATTTAGACCGGATTTTTGCATTATAAATCCCGAATACAGTAACTAGATAATATTTTTGCAGTTTTTGAATTTTCGAAAATTTAGAATTTTTTTGGAAAAACATTGTCTTGGAAAACTCATTTTTGAAATTTTGGATTTAGACCGGATTTTTTGCATCACAGACCCCGGACACAGTCCCTAGATAGTATTTTTGCTGATTTTGAATTTTCGAAAATTTTCAATTTTTTTGCAAAATCAATGAGGCTATATAACCTCGGAAAACTCATTTTTGAAATTTTGGATTTAGACCGGATTCTTTGCATTATACATCCCGAACACAGTCCCTAGATAGTATTTTTGTAGTTTTTGAATTTTCGAAAATTTTGAAATTTTTTGGAAAAACAAGTCTATAACCTTGGAAAAACTCATTTTTGAAATTTTGGATTTAGACCGGATTTTTTGCATTATAGATCCCGGATACAGTCCCTAGATACTATTTTTGCTGTTTTTGAATTTTCGAAAATTTTGAATTTTTTTGCAAAAACATTAAGGCTTTACCTTGGAAAACCCATTTTTGAAATTTTGGATTTAGACCGGATTTTTTGCATTATAAATCCCGGACGCAGTCCCTAGATAGTATTTTTGCAGTTTTTGAAGTTTCGAAAATTTTGAAATTTTTTGGAAAAATCAATCTAAAGTTGAATCTGTATTTAAAATTTTGATTTAACCGGATTTTTTTGCATTATAATCCCGGACACAGTCCCTAGATAGTATTTTTGCAGTTTTTGAGTTTTCTAAAATTTTGATTTTTTTTGGAAAGACATTAAGGCTATAACCTTGGAAAACTCATTTGTGAAATTTTGGATTTGAACCGGATTTTTTGCATTAGAAATCCCGGACACAGTCCCTAGATAGTATTTTTGGAGTTTTTGAATTTTCGAAAATTTTGAATTTTTTTGGAAAAACATTAGTCTATAACCTTCGAAAATTCATTTTTGCACTTTTGGATTTAGACCGGATTTCTTGCATTATAAATCCCGGACACAGTCCCTAGATAGTATTTTTGCAGTTTTTGAATTTTCGAAATTTTGAATTTTTTTTGGAAAAATATCAAGTCTATAACCCACTAAAAGTCATATTTGAAATTTAGATTTAGACCGGATTTTTTGCATTATAAATCCCGGGCACAGTCCCTAGAGAGTATTTTTGCAGTTTTTGAATATTTTAAAATTTTGAAATTTTTTGGAAAAAAATTGTCTATAACTTTAGAAAACTCATTTTTGAAATTTTGGATTTAGACCGGATTTTTGCATTATAAATCCCGGACATAGTCCCTAGATGCTATTTTTGCAGTTTTTGAATTATCGAAAATTTTGAATTTTTTTTGGAAAAACATTAAGGCTATAACCTTGGAAAACCCATTTTTGAAATTTTGGATTTAGACCGGATTTTTGCATTATAAATCCCGAATACAGTCCGTAGATAATATTTTTGCAGTTTTTGAATTTTCGAAAATTTAGAATTTTTTTGGAAAAACATTAAGTCTTGGAAAACTCATTTTTGAAATTTTGGATTTAGACCGGATTTTTTGCATTATAAATCCCGGACACAGTCCCTAGATAGTATTTTTGCAGTTTTTTCAATTTTGGAAAATTTTCAATTTTTTTTGTAAAATCATTGAGGCTATATTACCTTGGAAAACTCATTTTTGAAATTTTGGATTTAGACCGGATTCTTTTGCATTATAACACCGGACACAGTCCCTAGATAGTATTTTTGAGTTTTTGAATTTTCGAAAATTTTGAAATTTTTTGGAAAAACAGTCCTATCACCTGGAAAACTCATTTTTGAAATTTTGGATTTAGACCGGATTTTTTGCATTATAAATCCCGGATACAGTCCCTAGATACTATTTTTGCTGTTTTTGAATTTTCGAAATTTTGAATTTTTTTGCAAAAGCATTAGGGATTTACCTTGGAAAACCCATTTTTCAAATTTTGGATTTTGACCGGATTTTTTGCATTATAAATCCGGACACAGTCCCTACATAGAATTTTTGCAGTTTTTGAATTTTCGAAAATTTTGAAATTTTTTGGAAAAAGATCAAGTCTATAACCTTGGAATACTCATTTTTGAAATTTTGGATTTAGACCGGATTTTTTGCATTATAGATCCCGGACACAGTCCCTAGATAGTATTTTTGCAGTGTTTCAATTTTCTAAAATTTTGAATTTTTTGGAAAAACTTTAAGGCTATAACCTTGGAAAACTCATTTTTGAAATTTTTGGACTTAGACCGGATTTTTTGCATTATAAATCCCGGACACAGTCCCTAGATTGTATTTTTGCAGTTTTTGAATTTTCGAAAATTATCAATTTTTTTGGAAAAACATTAAGTCTATAATCTTGGAAAACTCCTTTTTGAAATTTTGGATTCAGACCGGATTTGTTGCATTATAAATCCCGGACAACAGTCCCTAGATAGTATTTTTGCAGTTTTTGAATTTTCTAAAGTTTTGAATTTTTTTGGAAAAATATTAAGTCTACAACCTTGGAAAACTCATTTTTGAAATTTTGGATTTAGACCGGATTCCTTGCATTACAGATCCCGGACACAGTCCCTAGATAATATTTTTGCAGTTTTTGAATTTTTTGAAAATTTTGAATTTTTTTGGAAAAACATTAAGGCTATAACCTTGGAAAACCCATTTTTAAAATTTTGGATGTAGATCGGATTTTTTTGCATTATAAATCCCGGACACAGTCCGTAGATAGTATTTTTGCAGTTTTTGAATTTTGGGAATTTTGAAATTTTTTGGAAAAGGATCAAGTCTATAACCTTGGAAAATTCATTTTTGAAACTTTGGATTTAGACAGGATTTTTTGCATTATAAATCCCGGACACAGTCCCTAGATAGTATGTTTGCAATGTTTTTGAATTTGCAAAAATTTTGAATTTTTTGGGAACAACATTAAGGTTATAACCTTGGAAAACTCATTGTTGAAATTTTTGAATGTAGACGGGGTTTTTTCCATTAGAAATCTCGGACACAGTCCTATAAGATAGTACTCTTAGAGAGCATTTTGATGATTTTCGAAAATTGTGAATCTGTTTGGAATAATATCAAGTCTATAACCACTACAAAGTCATTTTTGAAATTTAGGTTTAGACCGGATTTTTTGAATTATAAATCCCGGACACAGTCCCTAGTTAGTATTTTCTCAGTTTTTCAATTTTCGAAAATTTTCAAATTTTTTGCAAAATCATTGAGGCTATATTACCTTGGAACTCATTTTTGAAATTTTGGATTTAGACCGGATTTTTTGCATTATAAATCCCGGACACAGTCCCTAGATAGTATTTTGCAGTTTTTGAATTTTCGAAAATTTTGAAATTTTTTGGAAAAATATCTAGTCTATAACCCACTAAAAGTAATTTTTGAGATTTAGATTTAGATCGGATTTTTTGCATTATAAATACCGGACACAGTCCCTAGATAGTATTTTTGCAGTTTTTGAAATTTCGAAAATTCTGTCATTTTTTGGAAAACATCAAGACTATAGCCTTGGAAATCTCGATTTTGAAATTTTGGTTTTAGACCGAATTTTTTGCAATATAAATCCCGGACGCACCCTCTAGATAGTATTTTTGCAGTTTTTGAAATCTCGCAAATGTTGAGATTTTTTGGAAAAACACCAATACTATAGCCTTAGAAAACTAAATTTTGAAACTTTGGATTTGGACCGGATTTTTTGCATTATAAATCTCGGACACAACCTGTAGATAGTATTATTGCAGTTTTTGAAATTTCGAAAATTCTGTCATTTTTTGGAAAACATCAAGACTATATATAGCCTTGGAAATCTCGATTTTGAAATTTTGGATTTAGACCGGATTTTTTGCATTATAAATCCCGGACATAACCTCTACATAGTATTTTTGCAGTTTTATATTTCGAAAATTTTGACATTTTTTTGGAAAAACACCAAGACTATAGCCTTGGAAATCTCGATTTTGAAATTTTGGATTTAGACCGGATTTTTTGCATTATAAATCCCGGACATACCCTCTAGATAGCATTTTTGCAGTTTTTGACATTTCAAAAATTTTGACATTTTCTGGAAAAACACCACGACTATAGCCTTGGAAATCTCTATTTTGAAATTTTGGATTTAGACCGGATTTTTTGTATTACAAATGCGGAATACGCAAGAAAGTATTTATGCAGTTTTTTAAACTTTGAAGTTTTTGACATTTATTGGAGAAAATCCGGGACTATAACCTTACAAAATTCAATTTTGAAAGTTTCAATTTAGATCGGATTTTTTGCATTATAAATCCCGGATACACTCTCTAGATAATTTTTTGCAGTTTTTGAAATTTCGAAAAATTTTACATATTTAAAAAAAATCACGAAGACTCAATTTTGAAATGTTGTTTCTAGACCTGATATGTTGCATTATAAATCCAGGACACACGCTCTAGATAGTATTTTTGCAGATTTCATTTTCGAAATTTTGACAATTTTTAGAGAAACGCCTAGACTACAGCCTTGGAAAACTCAATTTTGAAATTTTGGATATAGGCCGAATTATTTGCATTATCAATCCCGGACACACCCTCGAGATAGTATTCTTGCAGTTTTTGAAATTTTGAAAATTTTTACATTATTTGGAAAACCGCCAAGACATCCTTAAAAAAATTCAATTCTAAAATGTATTTGGAGCGGATTTTTTGCATTACAAATACCGAACACACCCTCTAGATAGTATTTTTGCACTTTCTTTTAAAAACACCACGATTATAGCTTTGGAAAACTCAATTTGGAAATTTTGGATTTAGAACGGGTTCCTTGCATTATAAAATAGACCCTCTAGATACAATTTTGGAGTTTTTGAAATTTCGAGAATACTCACTTTTTTTTTAAATCCGAGACTATAGTCTTGGAAAATTCAATTTCGAAATTTTCGAATTAGACCGGGTTTTTTGCATTATAAATCGCAGACGTGCCCCCTAGAAAATACTTTTGCAGTTTATAAATTTCGAAAAAATATACTTTTTTTTGGAAAATTCGATTTTTATATTTTCGATTTAGACCGGATTTTTTGTATTATAAATCCCAGACACATCCCGTGGATAGTATTTTTAATGTTTTTCAAATTTCGAAAATTTTGACATTATTTGGAAAAACATCAGGAAAACTCAATTTTGAAATTTTGGATTTAGACTGGATCGTATGCATTAAAATGCCGGATGCATTTTCTAGATACTATTTTTACAGTTTTTGAAATTTAAAAAATTTTGACTTTTTTTGTAAAAAAATCCAAGACTGTAGCCTGGAAAAATTCAATTTTGTAATTTTCGATTTGTCGGGATGTTTTGCATTATAATTCCAGGAAAAAGCCTGTATATAGTATTTTTCCTGTTTTTGAAATTTTGAAAATGTTGACATATTTTGGAAAAAAAAAAACATTGCAAAATTCAATTTTTTAATTTTCGATTTAGACCCAGATACACCCTCTAGATAGTATTTTTGCAGTTTTTGAAATTTCGAAAATTTTGACATTTTTTGGAAAAACACGAAGACTACAGCCTTGGAAAAACCAATTTTGATATTTTCCATTTAGACCGGATTGTTTGCATTATAAATCCCGGATGCATGCTCTATATTGTATTCTTGCAGTTTTAGAAATTTCGAAAATTTTGACATAGGGCCTATTTTGGAAAATTCAATTTTGAAATTTTGGATTCAGACCGGATTTTTTGCATTATAAATCCCGGACACGCCTTTTTTGCACTTTTTTAAATTTCGAAAATTTTGACAATTTTTGGAAAGATATCCGAGATATAAAATATAACCTTGGAAAATTCAATTTCGAAATTTTCGATTTAGACTAGATTTGTTGTATTATAAATCGCAGATACACCCTCCAGATAATACATTTGCAGTTTTTTTTGAAATTTTCGAATTTTCAAAAACTATAGAAATGCTATCTATAGTCTGTATACGGGATTTATAATGCAAAAAATCAGGTCTAAATCGAAAATTTCAAAATTGATTTTTCCGAGGCTATATTCCTGGATTTTTACCAAAATATGTAAACATTTTCCAAATTTTAAAAACTGCAAAAATACTATCTAGAAAATTTCAAAATTGAATTTTCTAAGGCTATAGTCCCTCCATGGTATCTTTACCTTGTCGTGGTGGAGTGGCTTGCGTGCTTAAATGATCCTGAGAGCTATGCCGGCGGTAGCATTGCTGCCGATAGGGTTACCCATGCCGGACTGGTCGAAGGTGATAAGCCAGACAAAAAAAGTACCTTGGGCGAAAGAGTGACGATCTTTCACCGTAAAAATACAACCGTCAAGAAATGCGGACATGGGTTCATCTGGGGTAAAATTTTCCGGAGGTCAAATAGTCCCCCATTCGGTTCCCCGGGCGGGGACTACTTCAGGGAACCCATGCCAAAAGCTCAAACATAGGGACATGTTCCTAGGAACATGGAATGTTAGGACTTTATACAATAACGGCGCACTAGAGATATTAACACGGGAACTAGATAAATCGCCCTTGGATATAGTTGCTTTACAGGAAGTTAGGTGGCCAGGAGTAGGTATTCAGGAATCAGGAAGCTTTGCATTATACTATGGGGGTGCAGAAAGACCTGCATTTGGAACGGGTGTTTTAGTCAGAAGGAGGATACTATCCGCTATCTGAGATATTAAGTTTGTTAGTGAGAGGATATCATACATAATTCTAAAGGGTAAACGACATGATTTTATAATTGTAAATGTACATGCCCCCACAGAAGATAAAGATGACAAGATCAAGGGTGAGTTCTATGAAGAATTAGAATGCTTATTTGATAGCCTTTCACGATATCATATGAAAATTGTCTTAGGAGATTTTAATGCAAAAGTGGGACGGGAAGATATATTCAAACCAACAATAGGCAAATTCAGTCTTCATGAAGATAGTAACGACAACGGGGTTAGATTAGTCACATTTGCCACATCAAAGAATCTCATTGTTAAGAGCACAACATTTCAGCATAAGGATATTCACAAATACACCTGGACGTCTCCAGATGGAGAAACTCGGAACCAGATAGATCATGTATTAGTGGATAAACGCTGGGACAGAAGCATCATTGATGTCAGATCAGTTAGAGGGACAGACTGCAATTCGGATCATCATCTGGTCAGAGTGAAAATCAGACAACGGCTATCGCTTATGAGAGGAACAAACGCTAAAGATGATTCTGTAAAATATGAATTTAAAAACTTGAAAAATGATGAAATGAGGCAAGAATACCAAATCAAAATTGCTAATAGATTTGAAGTACTGGAATCTTCAGATGACAATGTGGCAAACGAAGAAGAAACTGATATAAATAAAGAATGGGAGGCTATAAGAGATACTATTAAATTGTCAGCATCAGAAAGCATTGGTTGTTTAAAAAACAGGCAAAACAAGAAATGGTTTGATGAGGAATGTGCCGACTTTGTAAAGGAAAGAAAGCTAGCAAAAATGGAATGGTTACACGAGCCAAATGAGGTAAATTAGAGCAATTGGGTAGTGTTTGACGGGAAACCACCAAGTTACTAAAGAGTAAAAAGAGGGAATATTTGAGAGAGAAGATTAATGATCTTGAAATGAACGGAAAAAATAGGAACATTAGGGAATTATATCAGGGAATTAGTATAGAGAAGAAAGGGTTTCAGGCTAGAACAAACATAATTCGGAATGAAAATGGGGAAATGATTGCAGATTCTAAATAGATGGAAAAGTTACTTCAATCAGCTATTAAATGTACATACAGAACAAGATATTGAGGAGGATAAGTTACAGACAGCAGAAATGCTAGTCGCAGAGCCAAGTGCATTAGAGGTTCAAATGGCAATTGAAAAATTGAAGATGTATAAAGCATCAGGTTCAGATGAGATCCCAGCAGAACTGATAAAATCACGGGGAGAAAAATTGATGGACAAGATACGCTGGTTGCTTAGTATGATTGTGGAAAAAGAAGCTCTTCCAGATGAATGGAAGGAATCAATTATCGTACCAATTTATAAGAAAGGAGATAAAACTGATTGCAACAACTACAGGGGCATCTCATTACTTTCAACTTCGTACAAAATTCTAACAAATATATTAGTAAGCAGACTTACTCCCTATATTGATGACATTCTAGGAGATCATCAATGTGCATTTAGAAGAAACAGGTCTACAACAGATCAGATTTTTAGTATAAGACAGATTTTAGAAAAGAAATGGGAATATAATGGTACTGTACATCAACTATATGTAGACTTCAAAAAAGCATATGATTCAATTAAGAGGGAGAAGTTATATAGTATCCTGCTGGAGTTCGGAATTCCTAAAAAGTTAGTTAGACTTATACGAATGTGTCTAAATGGCTCAAAGAGTAGGGTGCGTGTAGGCAAACAGTTTGCAGACACTTTTGAAATCCAGAATGGGTTGAAGCAAGGAGATGCACTATCTCCTCTACTATTTAATTTTGTACTAGAGCATGCCATTAAATCTTTAGAGAATGAGGAAGGCTTACAACTCAATGGTATTAATAAGCTGTTAGTTTATGCTGATGATGTAGTACTACTGGCCGATAGCGAGGAGATACTAAAGGCCAACACGCACACACTATTGAGTAACACTAAGAAATTAGGACTGGAAGTAAATATCAGTAAAACTAAATATATGGTCACACGTAGAAATTCATTATATAATGGAAATGGACAGCTAATGACAAATGAGGGAAATTTTGAGGAAGTGGCTGAATTCAAATACCTAGGAACAATAATCACAAATAGGAATGAGATGCACAAAGAAATTAAACATAGGCTCAATTCTGGAAATGTGTGCTATTATGCATTGCAGAGACTTTTGATGTCCCAACTCCTTTCAAAAAACGTTAAGCTGAAAATATATAAAACTATTATTCTACCAGTTATATTATATGGGTGCGAAACATGGACTCTTACTTTAAGGGAGGAAAGGAGATTACGAGTATTTGAGAATAAAGTTCTTAGGAAAATTTTTAGACCAAAGAGAGATGAACAGACAGGTGAATGGAGAAGACTACATAACAATGAACTACATGGTCTTTATAGGAAGCCAGATATAATAAGAACAGTTAAGTCTCGTAGACTGCGATGGGCAGGACATGTTGCGCGTATGGGGAATGAAAGACGTGCATGGAAACTTCTTGTAGGAAAGCCAGAAGGAAAACGCCCAGTTGGTAGACCAAGAATGAGGTGGGAGAACAACAATAACTATGATTTGAGGGAAGTAGATTATACAGGAAATGATTGGAAAGCATTGGCTCAGGATAGGGATGTATGGAGAGCTTATGTCCGCGCGGCCATGAACCTACGGGTTCGATAGTGCCAGTGAGTAAGTAAGTAAGTAAGTAAGGCTATAGTCCCGGATTTTTTTCCAAAAAATGTCAAAATCTTCAAAATTTCAAAAACATAAATAAGATGGCGGACGTAACCGAGCAACGGCTGGAAGATGCTCTTAAATATGTAGAAGAGATAGCGGACGCAGGAGGATACATGAAGAAGGAAGCGAAAGATCGAATACAAAAAGCGGTAAGCACAATCCGTGAATGTTTTGAAACTGGAAAACGCATGCTAGAAGATAAGAATAATGATAAAGAAATGCATGTAATCGAGGTTAGGAATGAAACAAAGGATGCCCATGTGGTAGACGACAGCATATCTATGGGACAACTAGCGACATCTCTCGTCTACGCAACCGAACCAACAAGAAGCAGTCTCCACCTGCAGGCATTCTAGATCGAAACCAAATGAACCAGAGAGAGCAGCGCAACCGGAGAGGGGACGCCATCTATCAGCAACAATTGTAACTACATAGGTATCTATGAGTGATCAGTCGGCATCTAATATGACAAATCCTGCGGCATACGACCTGGACCAGGCCAGAACGATCCCGACAGTTTCGGAAAGAACCTGGAAAAAGAAAATCACACAGCGAAATAAACCACAAACTACAGGAAATAATGGTAAACTGGAGTATGAGCGTCAAACATAATTCAAAATGAAATAAAAAAAGGGGGGAAAATAAAAATCGCGACAACAGCATTAATGAAAGTAAAAACGCAACACAAGAAACAGTAGAAGAAGAACACTCCCACCCCTCCATAGAACGAAACGAAGTCCCGATATCATTCAACAGAGACGAGGCTCCATGGACAGAGGTTTGTAAGAAGAAAGGCGTGTAACCTAAGACGCAAACTATCCAGACAACCTACAATCATCGGCACCAATACAACACAGCCCTAGAAACACACACAACAGCAGCTGGAGAGGAACTACAAGCGGCATTCCGTAGAGCCTGGCTGTAGATCGGTACGCCTTCACCAAAACACGACCCGTGCGAAGGTAGAAAAACACCTGAGAAGACTGGAGGTCACAGAAATCCTGGAATGCGAAGAAATCCAATCGAGAGGTTCCTTGAAAGCATTCAAAGTAGGAATACCACTCAAGGACCTACAGAAAATCACCAGCCCAGAATCATGGCCGGAGGGGGTAGTAGTCAGACGTTATCGTCTTTTTCGCTCCCAAAGGCAGGAGGGGGCAACACTGCCACAGTAATGGTACCATTAGCAACAACAACATTAAGCATATCAAAACAATGATTTGGAACGTAGAAGGGCTTAAGTCAGTAATCTACATGACCCCCCTACTCACTTTCCAAGAGAATGACGTACTACTCTTCACAGAAACATTCAGCTTAGAAGAAATTTGCATAAATGGCTTCTACGGGATTCACTCCCCAGCAAAGAAAGGAGACAGAGGCCGCCCCTCAGGAGGATTGAGCTGCTTCATAAAGCCACACCTCCAACCCATCAGTTCAATAGCTCGTACAGTTAATACCCTAGTAGTAGCCACTGGGAAAATGAATATAGTAGGAGCATACTTCACGCCCAAGACCGAACCGGAAGACATCGTCGACGAACTAGGAAAAGCACTGGAGAACACAGAAAACGACAGGCCCACCTTGTTAGCAGGAGATTTAAACTGTCGCATAGACAAATGGGACGCAAGAACTCAAGCGGTCACAGATTTTCTCCTCGACCACGAGCTAAGACTGCTAAATAGAGAGAAGGACTATACATACATAGCACCAAATGGAAGAAGTACAATCGATTTGGTATTCACAAATATACAAGACCAAGCACGGGTGAAAGTGGGAAAAGTAGCAACTAGAAAGCACCTTCCAGTCTTAACTGAGTTCCAAATAAGAACTGAAACACAGGAACAAGAAGATAAAAGCCTCCCACAAAAAGTTTCAAGGTACATAGACGAGGTAAGCTGGCAAACAAATAAAGTGAAGCTGCCGTCAGTAATGCATATGGCGAGGCAGGGAAATCTGGACGGAGCAAAAGAAACCTTAATGACATAATTATACATGCCACCACTCAACTGACTAGACATAAACGTACTGCAAAACCATGGTTCGATGAAGAGTGTTACAACATGAGACAAAGAACACTACTCCTACTCCATACTGCCAGGGAATATGGAGGCTACGCTCTAAAGGAATATGCTGAAGAACGTATGAAATATAAAATACTACTGAAGGAAAAGAAGTTAAAGTATGACACCTCCAAAGAACAGGAACTAATAGCCGAGGTAGAAATGAAACCTCACAAAATCTTAAGGTCTTCAAAGAAACAGAAATCAAGCCCTCTCGTAAACATGAAACAATGGGAAGATCACTTCAGTAACCTCCTGGGAGCAAAGGACAAAACGCAAACTGCTTCACACCGCATGCGGCAAACATACATGACATGAACCCAATTACAACAGAAGAAGTCAGCCAACTCATAAGAAACGAGAAAAATAACAAAGCAGCCGGTCCGGACGGGATATTTCCTGAACATCTTAAGGAAACACTTCAAGACTTGTTAGAACCGCTAACCTGTCTGTTCAATGAATGCCTAAAAGATAATTCAATCCCACAACAATGGAGAAATTCGATTATAACTGTCATCTACAAGGGAAAGGAAGGAAAGAAAACCCGAACTCCTACAGGGGAATTGCCCTGGAAAATGTTATGTTCAAACTCTTCTCGAAGATCCTGCTAAGACGTGTGGAACACAAACTACGTGCCAGTATACCTCAGAATCAATATGGCTTCACCCCGGGTAGATCTACACTGCATGCTGTCCAAGAACTCATACAAGAAATAATAACGACCTTAGCTCAACCTGCTACACACCATTGTATGTGATATACATAGATTATTCCAAGGCATTCGACAGTACTGACACGAAAATCCTCATCCAGAAGCTAGAGAGCATACTAGGCAGCTCAAGCAACGAATTAGGAACAATTAAATCAATCCTTACCACAAACTACCTGACAATCAATGATGGTATATCGATGTCGAGAAGTGTTACTCAAACAAGGGGGGTCCTACAAGGAGACCCGATGAGTCCCGTACTCTTTAATGTAATGACGTCAGACATCGGAGAGACTATAGACACAAGAAATGTTAAGCTACTCATGTACGCAGACGACATGATCATCCTCTCTAGGAATCAAGGAGCTCTCCAAACAGCCATGGAGAACATTAGTATATGGGCACTTGAAAACTCGATGGAAATAAACAGCGCCAAGACAAAGGCAATGAAATTCAGGAAAGGAGGAAGGCTGGCTAATAAGGACCATCTTATATGCGGAAGTGAAACCCTAGAATTCGTATCAAGCTACAAATACTTGGGGGTCACCTTACAAACAACTGGAACCCCTTTCTCACTTCATATACAGGATCGAGCAACAGCTGCAACGAAAGCCATGTACGATATCCCAAAACTCCAAAGACTATCCCTCTCAACTGCAATGAAACTCTTCAACCTTAAAGTAATGCCGGCCGCAACATACGGAATCCAGCTTATATGGAATTACTTGACAGTGAAAAATCTTAATAAACTGGAGAACGTTAAATCAAGGTTTCTCAAAAGAGCACTGTCAATTTCAAAATATACAAGAAATAGTTATGCCTATACAATAGCCCAGGAATCCTTCTTCATCGAAGATATCAGACACTGTTTCAGACTACCGGAAACGCAAGCATACAGAATCGTCATCGAGGAGAGACAGAACAAAGCCGCCCAGATACCGACAGAAATTATGGAAACAGACGCAATGAAAACAGAAACCTGGAAGCAACCGAATTTCGAACTTCGGCACCTGTACACACGTTTCGCAGCCCATGGATTTCATGGGAATATATGCCTGAACAACATGTACCATGAACCCAAGGAGGACTGCATCTGTAAATTATGCAACTATCCATGTCCAAAATATCATCTAGCGAAGTGTAAAAACAGGACTCTGCCTCTAAACAATTTAATTAAAGTCTGGTAAAAAGCTAAATTTAATTTGATGTACACATTGTGTTTAATAAATATATTATAAAAACTGCATAAATACTATCTTGAGGATGTATTCCGCATTTGTAATGCAAAAAACCGGTCTAAATCCAAAATTTCAAAAACTGCAAAAATGCTATCTGGAGAGTGTGTTTGTGATTCCTAATGCAATAAATCCGGTGTATATCCAAAATTTCAACATTTAGTTTTCTAGGTGTTTCTCTAAAAAGAGTCAAAATTTTCGAAAGAAGAAAACTGAAAAATACTGCCTTAGAGGGTGTATCCGCCGATTTCTAATGCAAACAATGCGGTCTAAAACCGAAATCACAAAATTGAGTTTTCCAAGGCTATAGTTTTGGTGTTTTTCCAAAAAAAAGTCAAAATTTTAATAATTTCAAAAACTGCAATAATACTATCTAGATGTTGTATCCGGGCTTTATAATGCATAAAATCCGGTCTAATCGAAATTTTTCAAAGCTATAGTGCTGGATTTTTTTCCTAAAAATATCAAAATTTCGAAATTTTAAAACTGCAAAAATACAAATTTAGAAGATGTTCCTTGGATTCATAATGCAAAAAAGTCCGTTCTAACTCCGAGATTTCTCAAATGAATATGCCAAATCTACAGTCTTGGTGTTTTCCTTAGCAGTGTCAAATTTTTGTGATTTTGAAATTTTCAAAAATTCAATCTAGAGTGTGTGACCGTGATTTCTAATTCAAAATATCTGGTCTAGAACCAAAATTTGATAAATGAATTTTTCAAGGCTATAGTCTGGCTATTTTCCTCAATAATGTCAAAATTTTTGAAATTTTGAAAACTGCAGAACTTCAATCTAGAAAATGTGTCCGGGTTTTAATGAAAAATTTATGTCTAGATCCAAAATTTCAGAATTGCGTTTTTAGTCTTCGTGTTTATTCCTAATGTGTCAAATTTTCGAAATTTTGAAAAATGTAAAAATTCAATCTAGAGGGTGTGTCCAGGATTTTGTAATGCAAAATTCCGGTCTAGATCCAAAATTTCAGAAATAGTTTTTCCAAAAATGTCAAAATTGTCGAAATTTTGAATAATGCTAAAATAAAACCTAGATGGTGTGTCCGGGATTCCTAATTCAAAAAATCCGGACTATATCCAACATTTCAGAATTGAGTTTCAAAAGTTTCGAAATGTTGATAACTGCAATAAAACAATTACAGGGTGTGCCCGAGATTACTGATGCAAAAAATTCGGTCTAAATCCAAAATTCCTGAAATGAGTATTCCAAATTTCTCCCTAAAAGTATCAAAATTTTAGAACTTTTGAAAACTGCAAAAGTTCAATCTAGAGGATGTGTTCGGGGATATTGTAATGCAAAATTCCGTTATAGATCCAAAATTTCAGAAATGAGTTTTCCAAGGCAATATTACTTTTTCTTTTACTTAATCACATAAACGGAAACACATGGTATAGGGGCGTACCAGGACACGCTGGGTATTCGCTGGTATTTTATATTTGTCTTATTGTGGATTAATTTCATGTTTAAGATCACTAAATATTATTTTGTGTTATAAAAAAATCATGGTTTGGATTTTTAAATTAAAGATATTCTTTATCTTGCGTAGAAATAAAAAATAGCCTTTGGTGTCTTACCCCAAAAAGTCAAAATTTTCGAAATTTTGAAAACTGCAAAAATTCAATCTAGAGGGCGTGTCCAGGGTTTCTAATGCAAAAAAATCCGGTCTAAATCCAAAATTTAAGAATTGAGTTTTCCAAGGCTCTAGTCATGATTTCCTCAAACATTTCAATTTTTTCGAAATTTTGAAAACTGCAAATATTTAATCTAGAGAATGTGTCCGGGATTTCTAATGCAAAAAATCCGTCAAGATCCAACAAAATTTCATAATTGTGTTTTCCAAGGCTAGAGTCTTGGTGTTTTTTTTTAATGTAGTCTAAAGGCTATGTCCGGAGTTTCTATTGCAAAAATTCCGGCTAAATCTAAAATGTTGCGATCGAGTATTCCAAGCCTATATTGTCATGCTATTTTTGACAAAAATGTCAATTTTTTTGAAATTGTAAAAACTTCAACAATTTTGTTTGTAGGTTGTGTGCGGGATTTCTAATGCAAAAAATCCAGCCTAAATCCAAAATTTTCCAATCTAGTATTCCATGCCTATAGTCTGGTTGTTTTAGACCAAAAAGTCAAAAATTTATAAATTATAAAAACTGCAAAAATGTAGTCTTGCTGGGTGGCCCGGGATTCTAATGCACAAAATCTGGTCTAAATCCAAAAATCCGGGATCCAGTATTCCATGTCTCGGTGTTTTTGACCAAAAATGTCAAAAGTTTCGAAATTGTAAGAACTGGTAAAATCTAGTCTATAGTGTGCCTCCGGGATTTCTAGTACAAGAAATCCGGTCTAAATCGAAAATTTCCGGAACGAGTATTCAAAGGTCATATAGTATTGGTGTTTTTTACCAATAAGTCAAAATTTTGGAAACTGTAAAAACTGCAAAAAAGGCAATCTGGATGGTTAGTCCGGGATTCCTGATACAAAAAAAAATCTAGTCTAAATCTAAAATTTCGTTACAGGTGAACTCTTCTAACTGATGCTTCGATTTTGTTGGTTAATGAACTCGACTTCATTTTTTTATTGCAATATGTCGAGTTTAGTTCCGAAACAAAATAACTTCTGCCCTCTAGAGCGAGAACAGGCATACGCATATAATTATATGATCATTTTCATTTTCGCTGTCTACTAGATAGGATCATCGACCGCGGTGGACTAGAGTTTATGCTGCTTACCTCTGGTCCCAAAGGTCGCGGGTTCAAACCCGGCCGGGATCGATGGATTTTTAAGATGGAAAAATCAAAGGAGCGAGTCCTCCGGGAGGGACTTTAAGCGGTAGGTCTCGAGCCTGAAGAATTTCCAGACACGTAAAATATCCTTAAGCCAGAATAAAAAGGCCTCTACGCAAATTTACCTATCTTAACACCCTAGTAATGCGTTAGTTGCTCCTAGACGTCTCATTGAGTCGGTGTGTTGACCCCATGTCATTCATGACATCTATAAGCAAATACATTAACTTGGTGTAATAACTCCTAACAAAGGAAAGGCTATGGCTCAACATTGCGCTACGCCATTATAGATAGGATTGGTGAAGATGTGTAAAAATGTTTCAAAAACCATATCTTGAGTACAACTCGTCCAGAATTGTTTATTAATGGTTTCATTAACAAGAAGAAGATAATAATGATGGAGATGAGAGGAAGAAGTAAGGAGGATAAGTTCAGTTATGTTTGCTTTTTAAACAAACTGTTCTTCTACATTTCACTAACACAGGAACTTAGACCTTATATAACCAGTCTTTATCACACTATATTCAATATTTAATCTAGTACTTGGGAAGATTCAACAACACCCAAAGTTTGAACTGGTTCATACAGTTCCTCTGACTGCATTGTTTTCACGGGTTCTGGTTTAACTCTACTTGCTGTATATTTAATTTTGTTATTTATAGAAGCTTCCATTTGTTTTATAATATTCTGAATCCTCCCAGGCTTTCACGACGAAACCCTAACTGCTTGGAATCTTCTGGTAACTGTTCTATCACACCTATATCATCATAGATGACCTCCCAATCTTCTTCAGCATTTGTAATATCCTTTTTCCCTGTTTCACTAACAGTAGGCCTATCTGTTTCATCACAATCGGGCAAATTCGAATAGTCAGAAGGAGAATAATTGACTCCAATATCATCGTACACTGCATCACCACAAGAATTGTCCAAAATCACTGAAGGAACTGGAGTTCTGGGAGGAAGAGGGGGTTGTTCAGATGATTCACATTTTGGACGTATGACTGAACCATTTTGGTACATGTCAGAAATGTCATGATAGATTTCATCTTCAGTCTGAACTCGTTCATAGTTCTGCAGGGAGTCTGTAGCTACTACATCATCATATTCTTCACTGTCGGGAAGGGATGGTAGTTTTCGGTAGGCTGGACTGTGCTGAGACCGGTGTGAACGAGGTGAACTGGATTCTTCAGATCCTGCTTGACTGATGGCAAGAACCCATTGTGTCATGTCTTTGGCTGTTCTAGCTATAAACTGAAAGTAAAACATATGAATGTCACTGTGCATTATATACATTAAATTTAATGCTAAGTTCGGCTATTCTATGTCACCGTGCCATCAGTGAATAATCGTTCAGAGAACAAGTTACTTTTAATGTCAACATTTTTAACATTCATTGTTACACAATTGTGGTTATGTAATACAATGTTTTAAATAATAATACAGGATGAACAGTAATAACACCGACAAACTTTCTTTGCTTCTCTTAAAATTGCCATGTGTATTAGTTTGGGCAAGTTAGGCAGATAAAATGGGCGAGTTAGTACACCAGATTAGAAAACATGGAAATTTTAAGAGAAGCAAAGAATATAAACATCCTAAACGAGAACACGCCCACAGACCTAAACCCATTATATTAATTATACGCCGACATGAATACGATCAGTACCAAATAGCATGCCGAAGATGAAACATGTTTTTAAAGACCTTCATGATTCACTAATTAAACAAAGTTTAATAAAAATCAATCCTAATTGAGTAAGATATATAAAAAAGTACTATATTATTTTAAAACATTTTAACGTTTGTGTTGGCCAATGTGATAACATATGTTCCCGCTAGAATCAATTACCAACATGTATATGTTCTCATATAATGTGATTCTATCCCAAGAGTCCACCTACATTAGTGGACAAGTTAGGGTTAATGGGCAAGTTAGTACACCAGATTAGTTTAACTATCACTTGTTTGTTAATGAATTTTGTGATAAGTTGGCTACACTGACTGAGCAATGACTAATACACATTTTACATTGCAAATATGCTGATTTTTATTAGTTTGAGCTCAACTTCTCAGTTTATTTTAAGGCATTTTTTATATTTCCTAGGGGAGAAATCAAATAATATATTCCTCGCACGTAAATTATCCATATACAACAACAATAAATTGTAGGCATATATATATATATTTGTATTTTATTGGTGGTATGGTGGCATAGAATCCCCCCAAGTTCTTTTAAGGTACTCGTTAACATCCAAGCAAGTTAATGTTAATGATAATAATAATAATAATAATAATAAGTGGAAGAGTCAGACCTAGAGAATGATGGATGGATGGATGGAGTGAAGAGAAGTATGGCAGCTAGAGATTTGAGGGAAGAAGATGCTTTAGACAGGAACCTCTGGCGACAAATCACTTTGGGTTGAATGAGAAACACTATATTGTGGAATATTCATAAATAAAATATAATAATAATAACAATGGTTTATTTTACCTAGTGGAGTTAAGACTACAAGGTCTTCTCTTCTACTTCACCAGGATTAAATTGTATAGGCTATTCATTAACAATTATGAATTATCAACATTAAATTATTAATACATACACAATGCACAGCTGATAAGGGAAATACAAAATATAATGATAATAAAATAGAAATTAAATTGTTGGCATGATAATTAAAATGCAAATATAAAAATAATAATAATAATACATGTTCTAGAACTTGATTATATGTTATAAAGTTTAAGAAAATATTCAGTAAACTTGGTTTTTTTTAACTATTTTTGATTCGGACAGTCTTGATATAAGAAGGGACAGAAATTCAGATATGGGTAGCCAAAACAAAAGGAAGAATGAGGAATAGTGAAATGTTAGATGTATAGGGGTACAGATGTGGATGCAAAATTTCAGATATCGACAGCCAGAAATATGAGAAAACAACTGCCCTATGCTTGGGCTGACTTTCCACACAAGAATAATCTGATATTTATTTTTATAGCTGAATAATATAAGGCATTATGCATTGGTTAAGAGTTACAGAACATGTGCTACACTCAAAATGTTGTTATGCAATAATTATATGAGATGATTTCAATTTTATTTTATTATTAAAAGTTACTAAATGATTGTTGCATTTGTTTATTTCCACTTTTTAATTAGAGCATTTTGAGTATAGATGGAGATAACTCTGCTTATGTTAAAACTAGAAATATAATATTTAATCCTATAAAAATCACAATGAGATTGAAACAAGGGTGCAGTCTATCATCCAATTTTTTAAAATATTTATGTGGAATTTATATTAATGAAATGAAAACAAAGCTGCAAAGGTATGGGTATCCCAATAGGCAACAATTGAAATACAGGCTAGTATAATAAAACAAATGGAAAAAACCTAAGGAGCTCACTGTTTGGGGAAAAAACACATAAAAAACTAAGAAAGAAAAATTAATGAATTTTGAAATCGCCAGGGGAGTTGATTTGATTGGGAGGTTCGTCAGTACACCAACTTACTCCATCACGTAAGAAGCAATGCTCCTGCATGACAGAACATGGGTCATGAAACTACTGGATATGTAACCATTTAGTTTAAGAAAATGGTCTAAAAAGAAGACAGAACATGGGGTGAGGTGTAAAGATTTTTATTTTAAATTTTAAATTATAATAATGACCCTCAATTTATACAAAAGAAGTTGGGTATGAACATTGACTAGATTGTACCCAAATAGAATATTGTAAAATTACATGCCAAAGGAACAAAACATTTGACAGACCTAAGAAACATTGGAGACATCATCTGAATCCAGAAGGTAGAACAGGACCAACAGTCTAATCCAAACAGCAAAATATGAATAACAGCAACAAATACATGCACCATCTCCAAAACAAACTGAGTAATGAACAAAGGTAACAAGTTACAGAAACAAAAAAGCCAAGACAAACCTTTATTGGGAAGCTAGAAGAATAATAACTGAACCCACTTCCAGCCATTCAAAATTAACAATAACAGTTTTGGTGCAACTCACATGTTCTATATAGCCAGTTCTCTTAAACAAGTTATTTTAATTTTAGGTAATTTCATTCAGTGACCAAGTGGCCAAAGGTATTCTGCCTGGTGCAGATATACATGATGTATACTGGTTTCAGTTTCCATAGAGATAAAATGTTTTCATGGAATTTTGGGACTAATGCATACCCAACATCATGAGGAATATGGGTAGCTATGATAAATAGTGGTTCTAGATTGATAAAATCAGTTATAACTACTAAGGGACCTGACATGCTGAACACATATGAAACTTATACTGCTTGAAAAATTTACACTTATGGATGTGAGACTGAAACTCAGCTGACAGCTGAAGAGGCTTCAAAACCTGTCATGCCACAGAGTTATATAATGTAAAGTACTATCTACTAGATATGTAGCATTTGTGCTATAATAATCATCAATTTACTAATCATGTCTCTTCTTTTAAAGCTTCCAGGACTTAGCCAAAAGTAAATGGACTCAAGGACCAGATTTACATTTTCCATAATTTCTGAAATATGTATACAATTATGCTTGCCTAAACCAGAAAGTGAAGAAGAAGAAATTCCAAAATATCCACATAGTACATTATATACACTAGTGTCCAAAATTAAAGCAACAAACTGGTATTATCCTTCCTATATCTAATTCACTATATATTCATATAAAACGTAAACATATGTCAGTACAGTCCTGTTCAGAACTGCAGATGGCATTCCAGCCATCTTACAACCATGCAAACGATGACATCAGTGCACCTACCAAACAGGGCACTCCAATACAGTGTTTATTGCTTAGTCCAACATCAATGTTTGCTGTGTAAACATTTACTGCAGGTATAGTATGGCATAGAGAAGCCGCCTAGAAGATTCTCTTCGTTGGAGAGCCATAGGAAGAATGGAAGCTGGACAGAGTCAAGCGATGTGGCCAGATGGCTTAATGTGAATCGTTCTGTTGTTTCTCGGATGTGGCAACAGTTTTTAGAGTCCGAAAATGTATCCCGAAGACCAGGGCAAGGACGACCAAGAATGACATCGGAAAGACAGGACCGTTATTTGGCTCTAAGGACAAGACGGTACTGCCGTAGTACTGCATGATAACTGGCATCTGACCTCACAGCATCCACTGGAACAGTTGTATCGAGGCAAACAGTGTACAGATGGCTTCAGCAGAGAGGCCTTTATTGTTGAAGACCTGCTGTATGTGCACCCCTGATGCGTATTCAGAGAAGAGACCGTCTAGAGTGGAGTCATCAACATGCCAACTGGACAAACGAAGAGTGGGCCAATGTTCTCTTCACAGATGAGTCCAGATTTAGTCTTGAAAATTATTCTCAACAAATTTGCATCTGGAGAGAACCTGGAACACGATTTCGAGACTCAAACATTGTGGAAAGAGACCAATTTGGAGGTGGCTCAATAATGGTGTGGGCATGAGTTCTGTTGACTACTCGAACACCTCTTCATGAAATTGTACGGGAAACATCGACAAAGTTTAACTGTTGGTGTTATCGTGACGAGATCGTGGCATGTCATATGTGGTTGTTTTGCGGTGCTGTGGGCCTAGACTTCTTACTGATGGATGATAATGCTCGTCCTCATAGAACACAGGTGGTTGATGAGTTCCTGGAAACTGAAGATATTGCACGCATGGATTGGCCTGCTCGCTCTCCTGATCTGAATCCTATAGAGCATGTCTGGGATGCACTAGAGAAATGAGTTGCTTCACGTGAACATCCACCAACCACTCACCAGACCTTGCGAGTTGCTCTGCAGGGAGAATGGGCATTATTGCCTCAAAATGAGATTAATGACATTATTCGCAGCATGCCACGCCATTGTGAAGCCTGTATTGCTGACAGAGGTGGTCACACCCAATACTGAACACACTAACCTGTTTTCTGGATGTGTTTGATATTCACTAATTTAAAAAAAAAAAAAGGGACATTTTGTTTTACTGGTATACACGAATGTTACAGTTGTTTACTTTCTTTATTCTTCTGGTTGTTTATACTTTCGTATCACTTATTTATACTATTTTCTGGCAAAATAAACCCACAAAGATGACATATCAGTTTGTTGCTTTAATTTTGGATGCTAGTGTATTTATTAAATACACATTGAAATCACTTTACTTGGACTATTTAACTCATGAAAATTGAAATATTACAATAGAAAAGTGGAGATAAACAAGTTCTTTTGAATGTTTTCAAACAGTAACAGTTTAGTGAAAAATATCCTACATTAGTCAGTGAGGATGTGGTGAAAATAACAGGTGAGAGAGCATGGAGCATAAATTCTGCTCGCAATGAAATTGTAAGAAAAAGGATATAGAGGAAAGTCTGGTAGCGCCAGACATTTTTATAATTTGTTGATTGGCTTCATTCTTCCAAATTGATGTGAGCAATTTTTACATGAACATGTACTTTAATTAAAATTCATCGGAGAACATATTGTTTAAACAACTCACCTCATAGGATTCATGCTTCCATGATATCGCGATTTCAAACATAGTCATGTTCATCGTCAGCCATAACTCCGACTGATATCGCGATTTCAAACATAGTCATGTTCATCGTCAGCCATAACTCCGACTGACTCAGTCGGAGTTATGGCTGACGATGAACATGACTATGTTTGAAATCGCGATATCATGGAAGCATGAATCCTATGAGGTGAGTTGTTTAAACAATATGTTCTCCGATGAATTTTAATGATTATACCTCATAATGTTTACTTCCCACATTAATTAAATATGTACTTCAATACTTGAACAACATTATTATAATTAACAATAATCATTTTAATACTTTTTTGTAGGAAATAAACATTTTACAGTTTTTTACTGAATTTTGCAAAATAATATTTGTGGAGGTAGCACCAGACACTCAAGAAGTAAAGTATTAATAATTAAATTAATGTTTTATTACATTACCTCACCTCATATCCTTTTTCTTCTATACTGCAGTTTCAGAGCTTATCTCCATCGTCAGTAGCCTCTGGTCGACCGGTGTTATGTCGTTACTTGGCGGTTCCCTTCTTACTTCTATCGGTGGACCGATGAACCTCTGGATCAGGTCAAAATTTGCGGGAGTTTCAAAATTCATGAGTTTGTCTTTTTTGTTTTTTTGGATGTGGATTTTTTCCCAGACTGTGAGTTCCTTTAGTTTATCTGTTTGTTTGATTAGGCTAGCTTCTGTATCAATTAAATGTTTTTCAGACCAAGCATGGGATGCTACTGCTGACTTGTCCACTTCACCCTTTTTTACATTTCTAAGGTGTTCCTTCAATCTAGTTTTTAAATTTCTTTTTGTTTTTCCTATATAGATTTTGTCGCAATCTTGACATTTGATCTGATATATTCCTGATTTATATTCTTCTCCAATTCTTTCATTTTTGTTGGTTTTAATTATCTTGTTTAGGCTGTATTCATTCTTTGGGGCCAATCGAATGTTAAACTTATTGAAAATTTTCTGGAACTTGTGGTGTTTTACAGGATGGTAAGTGAATTTTTTGAATCTTATGTTCTCTTCTGTTTGTTTTTTAAGTGTGCTTTCATTAATTAGTTTTTGCCTTTTAAACTTATTTATTTTCCTGTGTACCATGTTCTCTTCATAACCATTTTCTATTGTGACTTTAATTATGTATTCTTTTTCTTTTTCATATTTTTCACGGTTCAGGGGTACATTCACCAATCTGTGTGTTAGGCTATTGAATACAGCTTCTTTGTGAGCGAAATGGTTGAATCCTGATTTAGACCTGATCCAGAGGTTCATCGGTCCACCGATAGAAGTAAGAAGGAAACCGCCAAGTAACGACATAACACCGGTCGACCAGAGGCTACTGACGATGGAGATAAACTCCGAAACTGCAGTATAGAAGAAAAAGGATATGAGGTGAGGTAATAAAAACATTAATTTAATTATTAAATTAAACCTCATAGTGTTCTTTCCCTGTGAAAGTTAAATAAATAAGTAAAGTATTATTATTAGACTGGCAAGAAATTTAACACAAATGATTTAAATGCACTTGTCACAGACATAATTATTGTTTCGGGTACTTTACTCACAACTGGTTGAAGGACCAGAAGATCCAGAACCATCATTCCCCCAACTTTGGATTAGAAGCGCATCGCTTGTGGTTTATTAAATCTGTCTCTCATTAAACTAGAATTTCTGAGAGATATCTGACGGTTCTTTTCATTAAACTGCAGTAATATACTTTACTAACATATTGTTTAACTTTGTTAAATATATGGTGTGTGTTCATGTTTTTTGGACAGGTCATAAGCAAGTTTAAGCAACTCCTTATGAGTAAGTGGCATGAGATGATTATCCATGTATCTTACATGTTGAGTCAATTTATGCTTCAATTGTTCAGAAAAAGTATTTTCAAACCTACCCAGTTTTGGTGTCAAATAAATTCACCACAACTTTTTTTGTTTCTCTAATTCTAGAAAACTTTTTGGGATTTGAAAACAAATAAACTTCTCTAAAAGACACAGTGCCTCCTCTAACACTTTCTATGGCTTGTTTCATCGAAACATCACTCCATAACCCTATTCTGGTACTCCGGTCTTTAAATGTTGGCATTCTCAGGATTCAACAATAACCCAAAATACAATAAAAAATAATAAAAGCACTGTCCGTGGGTACTGTAAGAACTAGTGTCCAGTGTTACCGGAACGTTGTCATAAACAAATATCTTAATATCTCCTAAAACTACTTACTCTCATGGTGTTATAAATTGTGATAGATATGTTTTTTAAAGTATATAAAGTAATTATAATACATATCAAACTAATGTGTTACCTTATATTCTCAATATAACTTGGGTCTGTACATACTGAGCACCAAACCACAATAACTGCACTGCATGTATGTCTACCAAACTACCAAAATTCAAGCATTTGAAAATGTACTACAAATCTACCCAGTAAGTAGTGACAACATCCAAATATGGCCATCTAGCAAGGAAATAAGTAATTAATGAATGTCCAAGGATTCCTGCCGTCCGTGGCTACCAAAACTTCCCTTATATTGACATCACAGATAAAGCATAAGTGTCTGATTAGGTAAGCCCATTTTGTCTAAAATAAATAAGAAATGGAGGAACTTACTAACAAATGGTACCATCTTATATGATTTTCAGTCTTATTTCCCAACAAAAATAATTTTGCCTAAGTAGAATATTTCTATATCATTGACAGTTGAATACATAATACAGTCATATGGCAGTTAAAAGTAGCACCAAGGTTCCTCTGATAGATGGAGTCAGCAGAGTAATTCCTTATGCAGGTTTGTTTACAGTACAACTGGAACTTAACTCAGAATTAGTATAGCAAGAAGTCACTGGCACTGCTAAATTATGAGTTTCATTTTTTTCAATTTCTCTGAATTTTATGAATTTTTTTAATGTGAAAGGGCAACCAGCCTTATGAACAATTTATATACATCAACCAATAAAACAAAAGTAATGAGATTCCATGATAAACAACCAATCAGATCATAAATAAAATAGAACAATTCTTCCACTTTAATTGGCTAGCATGTGAAATTTTACAGGAATAACAATTTTGCAAACAAACTGTATAAATTTCAACATATGTATGCTATAATACACTGAACACTACATAAAGAAATCTGAAAAAATGCATATTTAAAATTCTATTACATGAAAGCAGTTTCAATGTTAATAAAATGGTTTAGAAAATTATGCACTAAAATATATCTGACAAATGGAAAATTGAAATAAATTAAATGAAGTTTCTAAGAAGAACTTTGCTTAAGCAATTAAATAATAATTAAGTTAGAGGTGGGAGAACTGGATTTGAGAGCAGTAGAATATACAGTTGATGATTGGAAAACATTACCTCAGGAGAGGTATGTCCATGTGCCCATGAACCTACGCATTTGATTGTGCCAGTGAGTTAGAGATTTGAATTTAATATTTCATTCTTCTATATAATAAATTTGGGAATTTTTAACATTATGAGGTTTAATTCATAAGAATTAAATGAATCGTGATTTCTTCTTACCTCATACTTCTATGTTTTTTTAAACACAGCACTGCAGTATCAGCGACCATCGTCACCATCCTTAGCTGTTTTCACGACAGTCGTGAAAACAGATGATGATGGTCGCTGATACTGCAGTGCTATGTTTAAAAATACATAGAAGTATGAGGTAAGAAGAAATCACGATTCATTTAATTCTTGTTTCATACTTCACCTATATCCATGTTATGTTGATCAGAAGAACTGTTTCTTCCTCCCTCTGTTGGTAGATCGATAAACCTCCAGATCAACTCAGAATCCACGGGAATTTCGAAGTTCATAAGTTTTTCTTTCTTGTTGAATGTGGATTTTTTCCCAAACCATAAGTTCTTTTCGTTTCTCTATTTGTTTAATAAGACTGGCTTTTGTATCAATTAGATGTTTTTTCAGACCAAGCATAAGCAGCTACTGCTGACTTTTCCACTTCACTATTTTTGACATTTCTAAGAAGTTCTTTCACACTTGTTTTCAAATTACTTTTTGTTTTCTCTATGTAAATTTTGTCACAATCCCCGTATTTAATCTGTTAAATTCCTGATTTGTTTTGTTCTTCAATTTTTTTCATTTTTATTTGTTTTAATTATCCTACTTAGGCTGTATTCATTCTTCGGTGCCAATGTTATTTTAAACTTTTTAAATTTTTTTAAACTTGTGGTGTTTCTATGGATGGTAAGTGAATTTCTTGAATTTCCTTCTGTTTGTTTTATAAGTGTGCTTTCATTAATTAATTTTTGTCTTTTAAATTGATTTATTTTCATATTTGACTGTTATGGAGAAAATTTGGTACACAAGAAAATAAATAAATTTAAAAGACAAAAATTAAATGAAAGCACACTTATAAAACAAATAGAAGAAAACATAAAATTCAAGAAATTCACATACCATCCATTGAAACACCATGAGTTTCAACAAAAATTAAAAAGTTTAACATGGCACAGAAGAATGAATACAGCCTAAATAGGATAATTTAAACAAAAGAATGAAACAATTGAACAAGAAAACAAATCAGGAATTTATCAGATCAAATTCAGGGATTGTGACAAAATTTACATAGGGAAACAAAAAGAAATTTGAAAACAAGGATGAAAGAACAACTTAGAAATATCAAAAATGGTGAAGTGGAAAAGTCAGCAGTAGCTGCTCATGCTTGGTTTGAAATACATCTAATTGATACAAAAGCCAGTCTAATTAAACAAATAGAAAAACAAAAAGAACTCACAGTTTGGGAAAAAATCCACATTCATAAAAACAAAAAAGAAAAACTTATGAACTTCGAAATTCCTGCAGATTCTGAGTTGATCCAGAGGTTTATTGGTCCACCAACAGAGGGAGGAAGAAGCAGGTCTTCTGATCGACTTAACATCAGTAGATGAGAAATCACTGAAGATGAAGCTGCCCAGACTTTGAAACCAGTCTAGTTAGAAGACTAGATATGAGGTGAGGTATGAAACATTTTAATTTAATCTTAAATTAAACCTCATAGTGATTTTTTTCCCTATAAAAGTTCAAAATAAGAGTCAGTTAGACTTATTTAGAAGTAGACTAACAATAGTTGACATTAAACGAAAAATAATTTCCAATAAAACAGCTGGTGACAACAGATATTAATGTGTGTACTGTAACAGAATAGAAAGAAAATCTTCAATTACTAACAAGGTTGCTAAACAGATGAAGGTCGTCCAAGAACAAGATTGAGACATTTCCTCTGAGCCAGAATAGGCTGTAAGAAGATATAGAAGAAGAGGATATCTTCCAATATGATATTCCAATCCATTTCTGTTCAGTTATCATAAGTAATGCCACGAGTGATTTCCAATTTATCTAGAGAATTTGGAAATCAAGAGTGGCATTTGTTAGGACTATTTAACGAATAAAATTAAGCTGTTTACTCACAAATCATTATTTAACTATAGTTATTTTAAAATATTTATATATTTAATGTAAACGGCGATGTTTGAAAACAAATGAGAAGCGATAGGTACGCTTCATGTGCTTCTTTTGTTTATCACTGCAACCAGATCATACTATTTATTGCCAAAGGAACGCAATATTGTAAGAATGCTCTCTAGTGGAGAAAAATGAAACACATCAAACTGTATATTAATTCATTTCTGATGTCGTATGATGTAAATATGACAATTATATTTTTCTGCATTGTTACCTGGGAAAAAATACATTTAAGAAAGTGCAAACAGTGGTTTCTTTTTTTGGTGGTATAATCAATTGCTACAAATGTTTTCATATTAACTCCCGCATGCGGCATGTGTTGACATTCATGCACTATATATACAATCTGGTAGCCGTATTTCTCACAGGCTCAGTCACTGCAAAATAACGGTCAGACCTGTTCAGAATATTAAAAAGGAGGAGCCTTCTTTAATATGGTAATTATAACACTGATAAATATTTCATGAAACACGACTCTGATTGGTTGTAAAACAGAAATCATTGAAACGTGAATGGTCATTCAGTCCCATTTGGGGCATGAGTTAAATAGTCACTACAATCCAAGCATATTTCACAATGCATTTGATTGTAACAATTAAATGTATTAATGAAAAATGCCCATAAAAATAATTAAAATAAATAAATATGTTAATTTGATGTTAATAAGACATCAGTACAAGTATAGTTCCAACTTGATAAGCATTCAAATGAAAAACTAGACCCACAATAAGGCATTAAAAGAATTGAAGACTACACCAATTTAGGAATATATTAAACAGTACCAACTAAATTGGAAACACCATCTAGAAAATGAGTCAAATCGGATCCCCAAAGCTGTTTATGATTATATACCAAGAGGACGAAGATCTTATGAAACGCAGGAGGGAAAATTTTCTATAGGATCATAACAGGCCTTGGCCTAATACTTGGAAGGAAGAAGAAGAAGACAATAAGGCAACAAAACCAATAAGGCAATAGTATTTAATAACTAGGGAGCAGATTTGTATGTAATAAAAGATAAGATTGCGATACAGATAGGATATATTATTCAACTGTTTGTGTGTGAAACAAGATAAAAGATGTCAAAAATCTTACTTCTCATTATACTATTCAACTGTTTGTGTGTGGAACCAAAACAAAAGACAGTCATAAGTCTAACTTCTCATTATAGTATGTTGCAATCTTAACTTTTAGTAAATAAAAATCTGCTTCCTATTAATAAGTTTCAAAAATTTTTCAGCAAATTTAACATTAAATTAGCACTGAAAAATGATTATAGTTTGAATAAGTTCTACTTCTTCTTTAGTAGGCGACTACAACTTCATTGAAGTCTTGGCCTCTTCAACAATTTTTCTCCACCTAGATCTATTCTGGATACAGACTGGCCAATTTATTCCGTTGTCCTTGCTTGGGTCTATGTCCAGTAATCCATCCGGTTACATTAAGTTGAGGTTTTTTTAGCCAGTAATTGTTTTTACGGAGTTAGGGAGCTGGCCTAACATCCAACCTCCAACCTGGAGGGCCAGGTCATTTGAATTCAGGGTTTCCGTCCCCTAGATCAGTTGCTTTTACTACAGCCCTTGAGTCTGATCTACCCATGAGGAACTTCATCCGCCAGCTGCGCCATTCGGAAGGACTCCTTCCCCGCTGAAGCTGTCGTTGAATCTCTCTTCTGAAGTACTTCTTTGTCTGGTCCCTCACCTTTGACTTGTCCGACAAGGGAGACCCTACCAGTAGCTATGCTACCGTCGGCATAGCTCTCAGGATCATTGGAACTCACAAGCTCCACCACCAACGTTTGAATAAGTTAACAACAAAATAAATAAATTTAATTATATTCCGTATACGTGGCACCATAAAACGAAGTCTCAAAGGAACTAGAAAGAAGACATTTTTTAAATTTTATGAAACAATGGCAGTTCCAACACTACTATATGGATCGGAACATTGGGTCTTAACCAAAAACCTGGAACGAAGAATAGAATCATCAGAAATGAGGTTTCTGAAGAGTGTAGCTGGCTATATAATTATGGATCAAAGGCGAAGTGAGGATATATGAAGAGAACTGAATATATTCAAGCTATTAGATAGAAATACACAATACAGAGATGAATGGATGGACCACATCAACAGAATGGATAACAAAAGAATTCCAAAACAGATTCTTCATTACAAACCACTAGGATGAAGAAATGTAGGAAGACCCAGTAAAAGATGGATAGTCCAATTCTAACATTAGATCATAACAGACCAGCAGGTCTAATCCTTCATACTGATGATGATGATGATGAATAATTTAATCAAAACCAACAAAAATGAAAAGATTGAAGACGACAAAAATCAGGGATTTATCAAATTGATTGTAAAGATTGTGAAAAAATATACATAGGAAAAACAAAAAGGAACTTAAATACAAGATTGAACGAACACCTTAGAAATCTTAAAAATGGAGAAATAGGAAATCTGTAATAGCTACACATGCATGTTCAAAAAAACACAGAATTGAAACTAAGGCCAAATTACTAAAAGAGTTAGAAAAATCTAAAGAACTCACAATTTGGAAGAAAATTTACATCTGCAAGAATAAAAAGAAAACCAAGAATGTTGAAATTCCTGGAGAAAGAAAAAAAATTATTTGCAAGTTCATTGGTCAGCCAGCAGAGGGAGCAGAAATCAATTTACAGGATGGACAACCACAAAACAACAGTTGTAATGCATCGACAATGTTGCGCAAAAGCGACAAAACCTGGTCTGCATAAAAATCAAGAAATATGAGGTGAGTCAAAATAACCAACTCATTAATAATTAAAAGAAACCACATAGTGTTATTTCCTACATATATTAAATATTCAACAAAACGAAACTTCCTCCTCTGCTTCTTGCTCCACTATATTCAATGTTTTGAGAAAGGTTTATCTATCTACTTAAGTCAGTTTTCAATCCCTAAGATTTTAGACACTAACCCTTTGTAAAATTATGAAAAAAAAAGTAAGAGTGCACAATATAATTTGAAAATTTTGCTATTTGCAGATGACAGACAAACTTAAAATACTAATACAAATGTTATCTATATCTAAGATAAGTTCAAGTTGTACTGTAAACATACTTCTATAAGGTATTACTACCCAACTCTGTTTATTCGGAGAACTGTGGTGCTACTTTTACCTGCCATACGTGTGAATTGTGTATGGAACTGTCATCGACAGAAACATTGTTGTTATGCAACATAGAATTTAATGGGAAATAAGACGAATACAAGGTAAGATTGTACCATTTCTTATTTATTTATTTATGACAAAAAATGTATAAGGACTTAACTAAACCAGGCACGCTATTAGAAGACATATGTGGTAAGCCAATCCTGCTTCACTCTTCATGCGCCATTGCCAGATATCGGTATGTAAGAGGGAAAGAGACACGATATGTCGTGGTTACAGCACCAACTGTACAACACCGCTCGATTATAATAGGCTAGACAAAATGCACTAGCCACGCATAGCTCCACCCGTTATGTCTTCTAATAGCGTGTGCCTTATAATCAGGTATTTACACTTATTCCCAGATGTCGATAGATATCTTTTATTTGCATCTTCATTACTAAAAGAATTTATATTCCATTCTGACTCACCTGCAAATTATGCTGTTATTTTTGCCATATCCTCAAAAGTTATGTAGGAAATGTTTCACTAAACTGTTTAAAAACATTCAAAATAATTTGTTTCTCTCCGCTTTTCAAATCGTTTCTTTTCCAGCCTTTTAAGAAATTCTACAGAAAGTGACTATTTTAAAACAACAGAAATCCTAACGTATTACGCATTATGCATGTGAAAGAATTAAATAATGAAATATGATCAGACTAGGGTTTGAATCCAGGATCTATTGTACTCTAGGCAAATGCTCTACCATGTAAACTATCTGAGCAACTCCAATCTAAATGCAAATTTTTCTCTTATATACGCTGTTAATTCCCGCACACCAAATGCTATGAACCTTTGCTTTTATCATGCAAAATGGTGGCCTCTATATTAAGAAGACATTTAATTGGGAATTTTACAATGCATTATAAAGTCAGTATGGCTTCTTTTGATGTTTTTTATTATTCATTTCATACAAGATGTATGAAATGAATAATAAAAACATTGAATGAAATGCTTATTTAATTATTCTATTATAATTGCAATTATATATTTTAAGATTCTCCCAAACAACTTATATAGACATGTGCCAAATAATATATATTTTAATTATTTTTATTTTATTTATTTTGAGTCCCTCCATGGTATCTTTACCTTGTCGTGGTGGAGTGGCTTGCGTGCTTAAATGATCCTGAGAGCTATGCTGGTGGTAGCATTGCTGCTGATAGGGTTACCCATGCCGGACTGGTCGAAGGTGATAAGCCAGACGAAAAAAGTACCTTGGTCGAAAGAGTGATGAGCTTTCACCGTAAAAATACAACTGTCAAGAAATGTGGACATGGGTTCATCTGGGGTAAAATTTTCTGGAGGTCAAATAGTCCCCCATTTGGTTCTCCGGGGGGGACTACTTCAGGGAACCCATGCCAAAGGCTCAAACACAGGGACATGTTCCTAGGAACATGGAACGTTAGGACTTTATACAATAGCGGGGCACTAGAGATATTAACGCGGGAGTTAGATAAATCGCCCTTGGATATAGTCGCTTTACAGGAGGTTAGGTGGCCAGGAGTAGGTAGTCAGGAATCAGGAAGCTTTGCATTATACTATGGGGGTGCAGAAAGACCTGCATTTGGAACGGGTTTTTTTGTCAGAAGGAGGATCCTATCCGCTATCCGAGATATTAAGTTTGTTAGTGATAGGATATCATACATAATTCTAAAGGGTAAACGACATGATTTTATAATTGTAAATGTACATGCCCCCACAGAAGACATAGATGACAAGATCAAGGATGAGTTCTATGAAGAATTAGAATGCTTATTTGATAGCCTTTCACGATATCATATGAAAATTGTCTTAGGATATTTTAATGCAAAAGTGGGACGGGAAGATATATTCAAACCAACAATAGGCAAATTCAGTCTTCATGAAGATAGTAACGACAACGGGGTTAGATTAGTCACATTTGCCACATCAAAGAATCTCACTGTTAAGAGCACAACATTTCAGCATAAGGATATTCATAAATACACCTGGACGTCCCCAGATGGAGAAACTCGGAACCAGATAGATCATGTATTAGTGGATAAATGCTGGCACAGTAGCATCATTGATGTTAGATCAGTTAGAGGGACAGACTGCAATTCGGATCATCATCTGCTCAGAGTGAAAATCAGACAATGGCTATTGCTTATGAGAGGAACAAACGCTAAAGATGATTCTGTAAAATATGAATTTAAAAACTTGAAAAATGATGAAATGCGGCAAGAATACCAAATCAAAATTGCTAATAGATTTGAAGTACTGGAATCTTCAGATGACAATGTGGCAAACGAAGAAGAAACTGATATAAATAAAGAATGGGAGACTATAAGAGATACTATTAAATTCTCAGCATCAGAAAGCATTGGTTGTTTAAAAAACAGGCAAAACAAGAAATGGTTTGATGAGGAATGTGCCGACATTGTAAAGAAAATAAAGCTAGCAAAAATGAAATGGTTACACGAGCCAAATGAGGTAAATTTAGAGCAATTGGGTAGTGTTAGACGAGAAACCACCAAGTTACTAAAGAGTAAAAAGAGGGAATATTTGAGAGAGAAGATTAATGATCTTGAAATGAACGGAAAAAATAGGAACATTAGGAAATTATATCAGGGAATTAGTATAGAGAAGAAAGGGTTTCAGGCTAGAACAAACATTATTCGGAATGAAAATGGGGATATGATTGCAGATTCTAAATAGATGGAAAAGTTACTTCAATCAGCTATTAAATGTACATACAGAACAAGATATTGAGGAGGATAAGTTACAGACCGCAGAAATGCTAGTCGCAGAGCCAAGTGCATTAGAGGTTGAAATGGCGATTGAAAAATTGAAGATGTATAAAGCATCAGGTTCAGATGAGATCCCAGCAGAACTGATGAAATCAGGGGGAGAAAAGTTGATGGACAAGATACGCTGGTTGCTTAGTATGATTTGGGAAAAAGAAGCTCTTCCAGATGAATGGAAGGAATCAATTATCGTACCAATTTATAAGAAAGGAGATAAAACTGATTGCAACAACTACAGAGGCATCTCATTACTTTCAACTTCGTACAAAATTCTAACAAATATATTAGTAAGCAGACTTACTCCCTATATTGATGACATTCTAGGAGATCATCAATGTGCATTTAGAAGAAACAGGTCTACAACAGATCAGATTTTTAGTATAAGACAGATTTTAGAAAAGAAATGGGAAATATAATGGTACTGTGCATCAACTATATGTAGACTTCAAAAAAGCATATGATTCAATTAAGAGGGAGAAGTTATATAGTATCCTGCTGGAGTTTGGAATTCCTAAAAAGTTAGTTAGACTTATACAAATGTGTCTAAATGGCTCAAAGAGTAGGGTGTGTGTAGGCAAACAGTTTTCGGACACTTTTGAAATCCAGAATGGGTTGAAGCAAGGAGATGCACTATCTCCTCTACTATTTAATTTTGTACTAGAGCATGCCATTAAATCTTTAGAGAATGAGGAAGGCTTACAACTGAATGGTATTAATAAGCTGTTAGTTTATGCTGATGATGTAGTACTACTGGCCGATAGCGAGGAGATAGTGAAGGCCAACACGCACACACTATTGAGTAACACTAAGAAATTAGGACTGGAAATAAATATCAGTAAAACTAAATATATGGTCACACGTAGAAATTCAGTATATAATGGAAATGGACAGCTAATGACAAATGAGGGAAATTTGAGAAGTGCTGAATTCAAATACCTAGAACAATAATCACAAATAGGAATGAGATGCACAAAAGAAATTAAACATAGGCTCAATTCTGGAAATATGTGCTATTATGCATTGCAGAGACTTTTGATGTCCCAACTCCTTTCAAAAAACGTTAAGCTGAAAATATATAAAACTATTATTCTACCAGTTATATTATATGGGTGCGAAACATGGACTCTTACTTGAAGGGAGGAAAGGAGATTACAAGTATTTGAGAATAAAGTACTTAGGAAAATTTTTGGACCAAAGATAGATGAACAGACAGGTGAATGGAGAAGACTACATAACAATGAACTACATGGTCTTTATAGGAAGCCAGATATAATAAGAACAGTTAAGTCTCATAGACTGCAATGGGCAGGACATGTTGCGCATATGAGGAATGAAAGACATGCATGGAAAATTCTTGTAGGAAAGCCAGAAGGAAAACGCCCAGTTGGTAGACCAAGAATGAGGTGGGAGAACAACATTAACTATGATTTGAGGGAAGTAGATTATACAGGGAATGATTAGAAAGCATTAGCTCAGGATAGGGATGTATGGAGTGCTTATGTCCGCGCGGCCATGAACCTATGGGTTCGATAGTGCCAGTGAGTAAGTAAGTTTATTTTTGAGTGTTACAGAGTGAACTATATTTTCTTACATGCTTAAAGTAAAACAGTTGTTCAATTAATGAAAATGCAGTCCATACATCTGGTTTGCTTACATTACCACTGGAACTTAGCTCGGATGAGGTATAAATAACATTTTTTATTGTCTCTAGTAGGTAGTAAAGAATGGTTTAAAATTTTAAAACCTTAACTTGTACTTACACTATTACATACTTGTTCTAAATTACCATGCATGTATCATATACTCGTATATTAAATCCTAATTAATTTTCATAAAATGGTATAATAAATAAAATCACTCAGCTATCTTCAAGACATTTTACCATCATATTCAACAATGCTGAGGAAATGAGTGTGTTAATAGACCAGATTTGCTTAGCATTCACTTGTTTGTTTTGGTCTCTTAGTTTATTTAGTACATACCGATAATTAGGTATGTTTACCTCTAAGTATTTAAGGCACATAACTTGTTCAATAATTCAGTCATTGATTTCTAATTTATATCTAACTGGATTTTTATATATACACAAGGGCAACACCTCCTATATGTTCAATGGTTAACTCAATCCCCAAGAAAAATTAATTTTATTAAAATAATTGTAATCACAAATACCATACTTTTTAGCAAGTCCCTTAAAATACCCAGATAGTTTGAATCATCAGTGTATTTTTGCTGTGGAAATCTCAAACAGGTGTGTTTTAGAAGCACAGAGAAGCATTTATTATCTACGAACCCCTGAAATACTCGTAGTTTGTTGACTTCTAAGAGACACAAGAATGGAAGGGGACCATTGCTTATTTTCATGTTTCTTGTTGCTGATGGGACATCAAACACAAAACAAAAATTCTGGCACAAATTAATGAGTCAAACAGAAAATTCCATATCCTGAGTTGAGTTACAGTCAGAGAAATAAGTTTCAGTTATTCCAATTGTAATTGTTTGTTGAGATTTTTATTACACTATGTTATAATAATTTAAAGCAAATTTTAAGACTAATCTAATAAACTCCCAATTACTTTAGGCACTGTATTTACATAAGCATTTTGTATTATTAATTTATATATTTTCAGTTACATGATCTTTATGGAAAATCAGACATAATAAGAATAGTTAAATCTCATAGATATGGCACAAATAGGGAAAGAAAGAGATATGGACTTCTTGTATGAAAGTCAACGGGAAAGCTCCTACTAAAAAGGCCAAGAATGAGGTGGGAGAATACATTAACCATTTAAACATAGTAGGGTGGTGGACTAGTGGTTATGCTCCTTGCCTCTGGTCCCGAGGGTCGCAGGTTCAAACCTGGCTGGGGTCAATGGATTTTTTTTAGGATGGAAAAATCCAAGGAGCAAGTCCTCCGGGAGGGACTTCAAGCCATGGGTCCCGAGTCCGAAGATTTTCAGGCTCGTAAAAGATCCTTAAAAGTAAAGTAAAGTGATCCCACAACAGACCCGGAGGTCCTTGGGGTAGTAGGAGGTTAAGGTTCCCACTTTTTCTAGACAATCGGCACTTTATGTCAGCCGGGTTGTCAGCCCTGCGTGACGGCCGCCTTTACCCCCAGAACAAGCGTCTGGTACTCATTTCCGTTAGAGGCTGAGTCGACCCCAGGGCCATAGTGCCGCCAGAAGGTTTGGGTCAGTTTAAAAATCCTGACCCCAACGGGACTTGAACCCTCGACCCTCCGGCTTGTAGCTCAGTGCCTTAACCACTACGCTACGGCGTGCCCCAAAAGATCCTTAAGCCTGAATGAAAGGCCTCTAAGCAAAATTTACCGAATTTTCCTGTCCTAGTACTACCTTGGTTTCCTAGATGTCAGTATGAGGTGGAACGCTGATCATGGGCCACTCAAGTGACATCTATACAAAAACAAGTGTAACTAAATTAGTATGGTTCAAATTCTTCCCTGTAGGGGGAGAGCGCCTAAATCTCTGTTAAGGGAAACATGGGCTTACAAGAAGAAGGAGTAACACTATGAAGTATTAATAATTTAATATTAAAAATAATCACCTCACCTCAAATTTATCTTCTTTTTAGACTGGTTTTGGAATAATTATTCTGTCTTCAGTATTTTCACGACAGAACAATAATCAAAATACCAAAAATGGAATAATTGTTCTGAAACCGGTGTAAAAAGAAGACAAAATATGAGGTGATGTGACTAAATTTAATATTAAAAAATTGAAATATTAACCATTGTTTGAGAAAGATAAATATTACAGGGAATGACAGGTAAATATCAGCTCAGTATAGTAATGTGTGGAGAACTTATGTCTGCACAACGCCTTCAAGGTGTGATAGTGCCAGTGAGATAGTTAGTTAATTAGCTACATTATAACTAATATGTCAACCGCTGTGGTCTCGAGGTAGCTTGCTGCCTTGTCATGTAGCGGGCCCGGGTTCGATCCCCAGTCGGGGCAGATTTTCTGGGTGAGGTTTTTATTGGTGTTTTTCCTCACCTGTAAGACAAATGTCAGGAAAACTTTAAAGCCCAAACGGTCCCCAAAATCATATGGCCATCATCATCCTTATCATTATCATCATCATCATCATCATCATCCTTCACTGGTGTGGAAAGCAACGGGAAGCTACCACACCTATAATTCCCTAGTAAAGCTGCAAAGCATAACATGAAAATGCTATGATTACAGTGAAGGACCTGCCTTCGGGCAGAATTACTGTGGATGGATGGATAACTAATATTTAAAGGAAGTGACACTATGAGGTTTAATTTAAAATTAATGAACAGAGTTAGATTTAACACCTCGCCTCAAAATTGGAAGGTGTTATGCATCAACTGGCTATGTGCCATTATATAAGTTTCAAGAAAAATATGTTTCAAGTTTAAGTCAATCTTCACCATTTTTTGTAGGACCAAACTAACAACACTGGATATTATAAGTTATTTTCCTTGTTTGACAATTATGCATCAACAATCTAAGAGCAGGAACATTTAGTGCTTAGCTGCATGATGCAAAATTTAGATGATCATTCAGGAAGGTCTGGTTTCATACCCTTTGTTGCAAAACACAGAATCTCTGATAGGACGGACAGCATTCACATTTTTTTTTAACCCATTTGCCTCAATAGACAAGGTAGACTCACTGGCTGTTAAATGGCCTTCAACTGCGAAGACGAGGTACACTCACTTATCTTTGCTGTTATATATTTTGCAATATTTTATACATCCCTTGGCACGGTAATCTTTTCTTAACATTTATGAATAGTAGAGGAATGTATTTCAGCCTTCACCCTTAATGTGATCTCAAGTACCGTTATATTTTGCTTGTTTTTGAATGTCTGAAAATAGGAAATATAATTTACAGTAACTTAAATGCGGTTTCTGGGGAAATGCATTGAGTATGTAAACCTGAAGGAAGTGGGTTAATAATAAGGCTACATTTAAAGATTTGGCGCTAAAAGTATATGCTCACTTACTTCATGAGTCAGTGCAACAGATGGCATCAAAATCTCTTCTTTTTTTAATGGCACTTAGCCGGTTGATACAGAGCATCACCCAATTGTAAATTTCTCAAAGACTAGTTTCAATACTTCTTTGTATCATTTTCTGTTCTATCTAAATCTAGTTCTATCTAATTCTGGTTAGATAGAACTAAAATGATACAAAGAAGTATCGAAGAGAAATCAACAATTATGAGGTGAGGTGTTAAATCAAACTCTATTTATTAATTACGTTATAACAATCTGAAGTTATTAAAAATTGATAGAAAAAGTGGCCATTGAGATATTCAATAAAAGAATAAATTTACATATTTATAAAAGGGAAGTCTGAAAATCCTAGAACTATTATAAACCAATTTAATTAAATGAATTTAATTTCAATTAATATTGATTTATGAATTGATATCTTACCTGAGTCCACCGCTGTGGTCTCAAGGTAGCATGCTGCCTTGTCACACAGTGGGCCCAGGTTCAATCCCCGGTCAGAACAGTTTCCTGGGTGAGGTTTTTATCAGAATTTTTCCTCACCTGTAAGACAAATGTCAGGAAAACTTTAAGGCTCAAACGGTCCCCTAAAATCATATGATCATCGCAGTCATCATCATTCATATTCATCTTAGATTAAGCTTAGGATTAGGAACTCTCCTGGCGCACCACTATCATCATCATCAGTTAACATATCACCGGGGCAATGTAACCCTTCCTTCCAGGTGCCCCAACCTCAAAAGTGAGTTACAATTACGCCAATGCCAGGAGAGAACACCAGAAATTTCTAAAGGACAAACTGGGCCATTAAAAAAAATATATATATGTATTTTTTTACCTGATGAGTTTTTCTTCCAGGACAAACTACTTCAAATGTAGCATCATTCTTCTTTGGATCTTTGTGAATATTACTTGTGATTGGCCTGGCATCAAACCCCTGTACATCTAGTGATGATGTAGGTTTAACATCGCGCTCAGAGTTGTAAAGCAACACTACATGTCCATATATTCCTGCCCAACATCGTCGCCATTGATCCAGAAATATAAATTTTTCTTTGCGCCATAAAGGTCCACACTTTGAAGTCATGTTTCTTAATTCACTGAAAGGGAGAGAGAGATTTTCATAGTCTGGGCATGTTGAGGGGGAAGTAGATAAGTCCAATGGCTGTTTTCTAGGGACTGGAGGGGGACTTGGTGCTGGAAATTCTTCATAAGCTTCTTCAATTTTGACTCCATTTACTTCTGCATCCACATACTCTTCCCTTGGTGCTGCAAATAAATGATAACAATAATAAATAATAATCATCTAATAATTTCATTATTGAAAATGTTATGAAGTATGGAGTATTTTTAATATATATAAAAAATTCCACTAATTTCTGAATGTGGAAATTTTCATATTAATATTTACATAAACTCTAAAATATGTTTTTATTTAAATTAACGCTTTCCAACCTGGATAGAGTTTTATTCAAGACAGAAAAATTAACACTCAACTGGGAATTGAATCTTGGATCTCTGATCTCTGATTAAATCCTGGTTTGACAATTAATTTTTCATTCTTAAATAAAATTCTAACCAGATTGGAATGTGTTATTCTAAATAAAAACATTAAAAAAAACTTAAATATGTATCCTTAAAAAGATACTTTCCTACATTTTGAGTAAAAATGTACATTTAGAGCATAATAAAAGTAATATTAATTAATCTAACATAATGTATATTTTATTAATAATAATTAATTTAAAATAATATGGAGTTTATGTCCACCGCTGTGGTCTCGAGGTAGCATGCTGCCTTGTCATGCAGCGGGCCGGGTTCGATTCAGGCTCCTGGGTGAGGTTTTTTCGGGGTTTTTCCTCACCTGTAAGACAAATGTCAGGAAGCTTAGGGCCCAACAGTCCCCAAAAATCGTATGGTCATCATCATCATCCTTATCATTAACATCATTATCATCCATCACTGGTGTGGAAAACAACAGGAAGCTACCACATCTACAATTCCCTAGTAAAACTGCAAAGCATAGCATGAGAATGCTATGTTTGCAGTGAAAGACCTGCCCTCGGATAGAATTACTATGGATGGATGGAGTTTATAATACTTTATATTAAATTAATTAAGGGGTCCTCATCTAGGGGATATGTGGATGGCGACCACAAGGTGCCCAAGCTGTGCAAAACATTTCTTCCACTTACTTGTGTTTTTGCACTCTTTTAAGTTTACTATCTAACCTCTCTTGGTTAACTCTTGTTTTTTCGACCCCGACGCTATTAGGGCATCCGAGGGCTAGGGAGTCCTTCCTTTCTTCCATTTCTTCTTTCCTTTATTTTCTTTTCTTCTCCAGAAAGCCTGACCAGAGGCTATAAGATGGCAGCCCCATCACTGGTCTTGCCTTCCTTTGGCCAGCAACCAATCGAAGGGACTATTATTATGCTTTCAAGTCTTATATGAGAATTTCCCATAAGGGAAAATTTTCTATAGGATCGTAACAGGCCTTGGCCTAATACTTGAAAGGAAGAAGAAGAAGAATATTGATGTTTAATATTAAATTTATCACTTCTCACCAAATGACAAATTAAATTTGAAGAGAAAACTTATAACCCTGAATCAGAATTTGAACCAAATCCAGAGATATTGGGATCAAATTCCAATGTAGGTGTATGTATATTTTTTTCTTCAAAATATAATTAATATTAATTTTATTATGATCTGAAGTTGCAGTTTTACTGAGATTTCAGAAACTCAAAAAAGTAGTAAAATATCATTTATAGATACAAATTATCCTTCATTCAACCATTAGAAAATAAAAGCTCTGCAGATGTAGCGACAAATGGCTTCAACATGTATCCCCTATGCCATCAACTAGGATATTTAAAGCAATTTTACAGTAACATCAAAAAAATCAATAATAAGTTGGATGACCACAAAAATAGTCTTAGATCTTGTCTACCTACCTGAGGTTAAAACAGGTAAATTATATGGTCTAAATTCACAAACAATACATCTTGATGAAATCGGCCTTGATGGGATAGGGGTTAAATACTTTCACTCTGGTCCTGAGGGTCGCAAGTTCAAACCCAGTTGGAGTTGATGGAGTATTAGGATGGGCAAATCCAAAGGACAAGTCCTCTGAAAGGGACTTTAAAATGAGGATCTGAAGTCTGAGGATTTTTGGGCTTGTATAAAAGAATCTGAAAATTAAATTAGAACCTCTGAGAAAAATTTAATTGGCCTTTCCCATCCAAATAGTACCTCAGTTGTTTATTAGATGTGTCTTTGAGGTGATGAGCTAACCACTTGCCACTGAGTGACATCTGTAGACAAATATACATACTCTTGGTAAAGCACTCTGCAAAGGGAACTCCCTTGCCCAATGTGGGGATGTATAGTTGTAAACAGACATGATGATGAATTTAATACAATATACAAACTCAATCTTCAAAAAGGATATGAGCTGGAGGATGATACATACACACACACACACACACACACACACACACACACATATATATATACAAACAAAAACAAACATCTTTTGTGTGTAATAATAATTGAAGAATCGGAAATTAACACCTCACCTCATAATTTGTTCATTCTTGAGAACACATTTCAAAAAAGGTTTCATTCTATCTTAAGATAGAAGGCACCCTTCTGAAAAATGCTCTCAAAAATCAACAAATTATGAGGTGAGGTTTTATTTCTGATTTTTTAATGATTAATAAATAAAACTGCATAGAGTTACTTCATAAAATATTAATTAACCTTTGTGTTGTGTGTAATATACATATATACATAAAGCTTTTGAGATGTGGATATGGAGAAGGATGGGGTGTATAAAATGGACAGACAAAAATAAAGATATGCTAGACAGAGTGGGTGAAGTAAGAACAATGCTGGAACTCATAAAGAAGAGGAAAAGAAATTAGATTGGCCACTCTAAGAATAAACTGCCTGCTGATGGATGTCCTAGAAGGAATAGTCAACAGAAAGAAAGTTAGAGGTAGGAAAAGACATCAGATAATAGACAATATTAAAATAAATGATTTTTATGTGGTAAAAAAAAAAGAAGGCTGAGTTAAGGAAAGAGTGGAGAATGCTGAGTATGAAGTTAAAGATCTGCTCTCGGGCAGAACATTATGTGTGTTTGTGTATATATATATATATATATCCATCCATAGTAATTCTGCCCGAGGGCAGGTCTTTCACTGCAATCATAGCATTTTCATGCTATGCTTTGCAGCTTTACTAGGGAATTGTAGGTGTGGTAGTTTCCCGTTGCTTTCCACACCAGTGAATGATGATGATGATGTTGATGATGATGATATTGATAAGGGTGGTTATGATGATGATGGTCATATGATTTTGGGGACCATTTGGGCCTTAAAGTTTTCCTGACATTTGTCTTACAAATGAGGAAAAACCCCAATAAAACCTCACCCAGAAAAACTGTCCTGACTGGGGATCGAACTCGGGCCCGCTGCGTGACAAGAGATATATATATACACACATGAGTGTGTGTGTGTGTGTGTGTGTGCAAAATTTAAACATAAAATAAAAAATGAAATATACCTTTAGGTCCATTCATATCCAAATATGGTGGGGGAGTATTAGGAGCAGAAGTAACATCAGTTGCGATGAAGGTCTCCAGGCGCTGAAGAAGTGCCACCCTCTGCAGTTCAGCTGATTCCGAGAGAGACTCTTCTGCCAAAGTCTCGGAGAGGAAATGCCCCATGTCTATACAAATTTAAGATAAATCATCAACTATATTGTAAAATGACATGAGTTAAAGCCATAAAAAAATCAACTCTAAGATAAAAACCATCAAGTAATTGGTTACTTCAAATTCACAATAGCTACATGCAAATCTGTTTACTGAAACAACTGAATTGTGTAAAATTTATCACAATATACGAGGGTCAATAAATAAGTTTTAAGATATGCAACAATGGATCAAGACAGAGTTTCCATATCTATTAGGAGTACATCTTTTCAAAATATACTACACCATATTCTACACACTGTTGCATTCTCTGGAAGCAGCAACAACCCTCATTCTTAAACATTGTAACCCAATTCATACAAGTAGACAGCAAAGTATTTTCTTGGCTGGGAAATCAGTGTCTGCACATATGATTTTTCATATTTGAAAGTAAAAAAAAAAAAAGTTACACAAGGCCAGGTAGAGACTATAAACTGGATGAGTCATTAATTTCACCAGCATCTTATATAATGGAAATGGACAGCTAATGACAAATGAGGGAAATTTTGAGGAAGTTGCTGAATTCAAATATCTAGTAACAATAATCACAAATAGGAATGTGATGCACAAGGAAATTAAACATAGGCTCAATTCTGGAAATGCGTGCAATTATGCATTGCAGAGACTTTTGATGTCCCAACTCCTTTCAAAAAATGTTAAACAGAAAATATATAAAACTATTATTCTACCAGTTATATTATATGGGTGCGAAACATGGACTCTTACTTTAAGAGAGGAAATGAGATTACGAGTTTTTGAGAATAAAGTTCTTGGGAAAATTTTTGGACCAAAGAGAGATGAACAGATAGATGAATGGAGAAGACTTCATAACAATGAACTACATAGTCTTTATATGAAGCCAGATATAATAAGAACAGTTAAGTCTCATAGTCTGCGATGGCCAGGACATGTTGCACATATGGGAATGAAAGATGTGCATGGAAGCTTCTTGTAGGAAAGCCAGAGGGAAACGCCCAGTTGGTAGACCAAGAATGAGGAGGGAGAACAACATTAACTATGATTTGAGGGAAGTAGATTATACAGGGAATGATTGGAAAGCATTAGCTCAGGATAGGGATGTATGGAGAGCTTATGTCCGCGCGGCCATGAACCTACAGGTTCGATAGTGCCAGTGAGTAAGTAAGTAAGTAAGCATCTTTTCAGGAAACTCAATTGTTCTAGGCTGTGTAGGAAAAGAAATTGTTATGATGGAACAGAATTCACCAGATCTTCTGAAATTTTAAAATACTTTGGGGAGATAAACTTCTCTATACCATTTAGTGATAATTGTCCTCTGATCCTGTAACACAACTGTTACCAGATTACTACGTGTTAAGAAAAACTGGACACCACTTTTTTTTTCCACACTCCTGGCTCTCTTGGTCTTAGAGCTGTTCATCTGGTAGAGGTATAGCTAAATAATTTGTCCATAAGTGTGCAAACAGGCATAATTTAGTGACATTAGGTCTGCTAACAGGTGGGAGACAGGATAAGGGAGAGTCGTGGATGAGGACACGAGAAAGTGAAACTCTAGATATGAGAATATGATGGACGCTGTTGGGGATATGAAGGGAAGAAAAAAAGAGGAAATGTGTCTGGAATTTCTGCAATGCAGACAAATTAATTGGCTTCATCTCTAATACCAAACCAATGATTGACACTTTGTTTTGGTATCCAAGTTTCATTACCTATAATGATGTCTGACACCCAATGGGAGTCCACATTATTGAATCTCTCCAATATTTCTCTGCATATTCCAAGTGTATTTCTGCACTTCTGACATGTGGTGCAACACTAGAGAAGAAATTTTCTTCACTCTTAAATGTAATGTGATGGAAACTCTTGGTGAACTAATTTTCTACATCCTTATAGCTCAGTTGTGGATCTGCTTTAATCAGAATTTCCACTGCAGGGATGTAACTACAGTCACCATTGTTGTTGGCTTCCTGCTTCTCTCCTCAATTTTAAGGAATGTTATTCCCTTCTTAAATTCATCATATCAGTGGAAAACTGTTGTAAGAAAAGGGGCTAAGTCCCCAATTTGTTGTGTGAATCGCTGAAGTGTTTAAACTGCACGTAAAATGTAAAAATTTATAGCACATAAATTCTCCCTCTCAAGCTCCATAGGTACTTATGACATCACCACAAATGCACAACTTCACAAGACTATTGCTTAGAGACAACCGCTGATGTACGCTCTGCAATGAGATGGGAGGTGAATATTTTAAAAACTTGGTGTGACTGTGGCAGTACTATCAAGTATTGAGTTCTGATACTTTTAAAATTCATGACAAAGCACCGTTGAGGTCACTTGTAATATTTATAATATTAAAATAGAATACCTGAGATCTCAGTCTTCCTCAACATTTGATGGGTGTGAAGTACTTTCGAAGCATATGCTTCATCTTCAGCTTGTGAATTGGTACTGGTTGTTCGTGAGAATTATGTAGAGCGGGTTGACGTCACTGGGTGAGTTCTCATTCAGCAGGTGAGTGACGTCAACCCGCTCTACAAATTTCTCACGATCAACCAGTACCAATTCACAAGCTGAAATGAAGCATATGCTTCGAAAGTACTCCACTCTCCACAACCAATGTTGAGGAAGACTGAGATCTCAGGTACTCTATTTTATATTATACATATCGTAGTGTGAAAACGCATCATTTTCGGACATTTGTAGCTTATTAAAAATTATCAACATATCTCAATATACCATCTCAACTCCGTTGTCGGTCATGAACTGTTCCAAGT
>JASPKZ010008107.1:0-144451 GCA_030220185.1 Diploptera punctata | reverse complement strand
CTGGTATTTAGAAATATTAGTAAGTAGTAGGTATGGTGGTAGTAGTATTAGTGGTTGTGTTATTGGTTAGTGGTAGTAGTAGTAGTACGGCTGTAGTTAGTAAAAGTGGTTGTGTTGGTAGAGGTAGTGTGATAGTGGTGGTAGTAATGGTGGGTAGAGTGTTGGTAGTATTAGCAGTAATAGAGTGATAGAGGTATGGTGGTTGAGTAGTACTGTTGTCAGTTAGTGGTATGGTGATAGTGGTAATGGTAGTAGTAGTTTTTAGAAGTATACTAGTGATATTTATTCGAAGTAGTATAAGTGGTAGCAGAAGCAGTAATAGTAGTGGTAGTGGTGGTTGTAGATGTAGTGGCGGTAGTAGTGGTAGTGGTGATAGTAGTTGTAGGGGTAATAGTGTTGGAATTATTAATAGAAATAATAATAGTGGGGTGGTGGTGTTGGTGGTAGTGGTAGTAGTGGATGTAGTGTTGGTATTAGTGGTAGTGGTAGTTTTAGTAGTAGTAGTGATGTTATTAGAGGTAGTAGTAGTGGTAGTAGTAGCAGTAATAGGACTGGTATTGGTGGCAGTATAGGACTGGTATTGGTATGGGTAGTGGCAGTATTGGTGGCAATAGTATTGGTTGTGGTATTAGTGGTGGTGGTAGTGTTGGTGCTAGTATTGGCGTTAGTTTTAGTACTGGTGGTGGTAGTAATAGTATTTGTAGTTGTGGTGGTAGCAGTAGTAGTAGTGTTAGTGGTAGTAGTGGTGTTAGTAGAAGTACTGGAGGTGGTACTGGTAGTAATAGTAGTGGTGGTGGTAGTATTTGTGTTGATAGTAATGGTGTTAGTAGTGGTAGTTTTTTGGTAGTAGTGGTAGTAGTGGTGGTAGTAGTAGAATTATTAGTAGGATGGTAGAAGTGGTCGCAATAGTAGTATAAGTTGCAGTAGTAGTGGCGGTGGTAGTAGTGTAGTAGTAGTGGTTGTAGTAGTGGCAGTGTTTGTAGTGGTAGAGGTAGTAGTGATAGTTGTAGTAGTGGTGTTAGTAGTAGTAGTAGTGTTGGTGCTGGTTGTAGTATTGGTAATAGTAGTGGTTGTGGTATTGGTATTAGTGGTAGTAGTTGTTGTCGTAGTGTTGTTAGTAGTAGTGGTGGTGGTATTAGTGGTAGTTGTATTGGTGGTAATATCAGTAGTAGTAGTGTTAGATGTAGTAGTGTTAGTGGTAGTAGTGTTAGTGGTAGTATTAGTAGTATTGGTAGTAGTGGTTGTAGTAGTAGTAGTGGTGGTGGTAGTAGTAGTTGTGGTGGTAGTAGTAGTGGTGGTGGTAGTGGTAGTAGTAGTGATAGTAGTAGCGGTAGTTGTAGTAGTGGTAATGGTAGTAGCGGTGGTGGCAGTATTTGTATTAATACTGGTGGTAGTAGTGCTTTAGGTAGTATGACGTGATGGTGGTAGTGGTAGTTGTAGTAGTGGTAGTGGTGGTAATATTATTAGTGGTAGTAATGGTAGTGGTGTTAGTAGCAGTATTAGTGGTAGTTGTAGCAGTAATGGTGGTATTAGTATTGGTAGTAGTAGTAGTAGTAGTAGTAGTAGTAGTGGTACTATTGTTAGTGGCAGTAATGGTAGTGGTGTTAGTAGCAGTATTAGTGGTAGTTGTAGAAGTAGTGGTGGTGGTAGTATTTTTAGTAGTAGTAGTTGTGGTGGTAGTAATAGTGGTAGTGGTCTTACTATTGTTAGTGGTAGTAATTCTAGTGGTGTTAGTAGCAGTATTAGTGGTAGTTGTAGAAGTACTGGTGGTGGTAGTATTGGTGGTAGTAGTAGTAGTTGTTGTGGTGGTAGTAGTAGTGGTAGTGGTGGTACTATTGTTAGTGGTAGTAATGGTAGTGGTGTTAGTAGCAGTATTAGTGGTAGTTGTAGAAGTAGTGGTGGTGGTAGTATTGGTAGTAGTAGTTGCTGTTGTGGTGGTATTAGTAGTGGTAGTGGTGGTACTATTGTTATAGTGGTTTAATTCTAGTGGTGTTAGTAGCAGTATTAGTGGTAGTGTGTAGAAGTAGTGGTGGTGGGTAGTATTGGTAGGAGTAGTTGCTGTTTTGGTGGTAGTAGTAGTGGTAGTACTATTCTTAGTGGTAGTAATGGTAGTGGTGTTAGTAGCAGTATTAGTGGTAGTTGTAGAAGTAGTGGTGGTGGTAGTATTGGTAGTAGTAGTTGCTGTTGTGGTGGTAGTAGTAGTGGTAGTGGTGGTACTATTGTTAGTGGTAGTAATTCTAGTGGTGTTAGTAGCAGTATTAGTGGTAGTTGTAGAAGTAGTGGTGGTGGTAGTATTGGTAGTAGTAGTTGCTGTTGTGGTGGTAGTAGTAGTGGTAGTACTATTCTTAGTGGTAGTAATGGTAGTGGTGTTAGTAGCAGTATTAGTGGTAGTTGTAGAAGTAGTGGTGGTGGTAGTATTGGTAGTAGTAGTTGCTGTTGTGGTGGTAGTAGTAGTGGTAGTGGTGGTACTATTGTTAGTGGTAGTAATGGTAGTAGTGTTAGTAGCAGTATTAGTGGTAGTTGTAGAAGTAGTGGTGGTGGTAGTATTGGTAGTAGTAGTTGCTGTTGTGGTGGTAGTAGTAGTGGTAGTGGTGGTACTATTGTTAGTGGTAGTAATGGTAGTAGTGTTAGTAGCAGTATTAGTGGTAGTTGTAGAAGTAGTGGTGGTGGTAGTATTGGTAGTAGTAGTTGCTGTTGTGGTGGTAGTAGTAGTGGTAGTGGTGGTACTATTGTTAGTGGTAGTAATGGTAGTAGTGTTAGTAGCAGTATTAGTGGTAGTTGTAGAAGTAGTGGTGGTGGTAGTATTGGTAGTAGTAGTAGTTGTTGTTGTGGTAGTAGTAGTGGTGGTACTATTCTTAGTGGTAGTAATGGTAGTGGTGTTAGTAGCAGTATTAGTGGTAGTTGTAGAAGTAGTGGTGGTAGTAGTATTGGTAGTAGTAGTAGTAGTTGTTGTGGTGGTAGTGGTGGTACTATTCTTAGTGGTAGTAATGGTAGTAATGATATTATTAGTAGCGGTAGTGGTAGTGGTGATAGTGGTGGTAGTGGTGGTAGTAGTTGCAGGAGTAGTTCTTGCTCAGATGAAAGTAATTGAATTAGCACAAATAATTAACAAAACAATTATTGTTTTGTTAACGAACTGTATAATGACAATTTCATTTATCATTTATTAAATTTCACAGGAAATTTTAATTTTTCTTACAGAAGAGAGAATTGGGAGTTCAAGCTGAAGAAGCGATTTAAAGACCAGCTCGCTGATAAAGAACAGGCCGACCGAAGGCCTAGTCCTTGATATAATTTGAATGCTTTAGATACTATAAAATCATCCTAAAAATGTCTTGATTACTAAAACGGTATAATTATTATGAGTGTTTTATCTTGGTCTACTTAATTCTATATGGAAATTATCATTTTGATGTAGCCTGTAAGGTGTGCAAAAATCGCCCGTCTATATTTGAATTTCAACCATTTTGTGCTAACAGACACATACAGAAAGACAGTAGGTATTATATTTTATTGAAAGTAGGGATTTTTGATAAAAAAACTTATTGTGATATAGACTTGCAAAAGTCCTTAATTTTCAATTAGACAGCGTTCACTATCTGTAATATACAAGCTTTTTTATTACATACAGTATTTTCCTGATTAAATACCAGTATTTCTGCACATTCATCTGCCTGCTAACAGTCTACTATATTTGTCTAATTACCGAGCAGATGCACGGTCTTGTGGTTAGAGTTTCTAAATACAATAAATGACGTTATGTGTTTGTTTCCAGTCAGAACAGGAATTTTTCCTTAAAGGGAATTTCTCTGATAGCTCATATTCTGGAATTCATGTAAAGTTCAGGTTTAAGTGCTCTCCTGGTGCTTCGTTATCATTCATCGCCCATCATATCATCAGGGTAAGATAAAAAAAGCTTTCCAAGCACCCTAACTCTAGAAGTAGATTATAATTCCGTACAATGTCAAAATAGATTACAGAAATTTAAGACAACCTAGTGGCATTGGACAAGGAAGTTTATCTATCTACCTACTATCCATTCATCCATCTATATTTCCCTCTAGACCTTTATCAACTGTTCAGCATACTGTGCTCTACGCCAACGAAAGTATTATGAAGTGCTGTATTTATCAATTAAACCGAAGAAATGCATTGGGTTACTGACGGTTACACAGTAGCAATTTGGGATACATAACCCTGCGTTTCAGATGAAAAATATATCAATTAGCAAATTATAAATAATTGCTAATGTTGAGTTTAATACAATCCAGTGCACTAAATAGAGGTGACAATCGAAAAATAGAAACATCTGAGAGGAGATTCTTAAGAAAAACAACACGGTACACATTAAGGTATCAAGAATGGAATGAATCAATTATAAAATAACTTGGAATCTTTAATATTGGACAAAGTATTGTAGATTGAAAGAAGGATTGGTATGTACATTTACAAAGGATGGAACCACATAGAACAGTTAGACAGGCATAGATCTACAGGACGCCGTGATATTAGACATCCGAGGAGAAAATGGATAGATGATTCGATTCCTGTATGAGCGGAATGGGCCTAAACATCCAACATGAAGAAGAAGTATTAAAATGAAATAGGGGCATGCAATGGTATGGGATCGCTTCGGTTCTTACTTAGCGATTGAATGAACTAAATTCTGTATAACACTATATATCATCATCATCATCATCATCCAGGGATTAAGCCTGTTGGCTCGTTCCGGTTTCATGAAAGCTAGAATTGTTAAAATTGTTCAGACCATCTTCTGTGTGGGCGTCCAGCATTTCTCCTTCCGTGCGATTTATAATTTAGCAATAACTTTGGAAATATTTCTTCTGGCATTCTATCAATATGTTCTTTCCAGTCGTTCCTATATTTAATTATTCGATCTGTAAGTTTGAAAATATACAGTTCCTTTCTTATATCTTCATTTCTTTTTTCTTATCCAGCAGAGTAAATCGTGCTATATTTCTTAAAAATCTCATCTCAGATGCTTCCAATCTTTGTTCTTGTCTTTTAGTGATCGTCCAACTTCCTGATCCATACATCAATACAGGAACAGCCATTACTTTATAAAATTTCATTTTTGTTTCTTTTCTTGGGTTTTAAGGGCTCTTTTAATAGTGCCACACATTAGATTAAATTTATTTATTTTGTCGTTAATATCTTCAGTTAACATATGATAAATTGAAGCCTAGATATTTAAAACTGTTCACTTCCTCTAAAATGTTATCAATTACTATTTTTGCTCTTAAGGTATCATGTCCTTTAAATGCTAAAATTTTAGTTTTATTCTTTGAAAATTTTAAATTGTAATTGGCACTTACTTTTTCCAAATTAAAAAAAGCTCTATGGAGATCATCTCCTGAACTGGAAATCGCTACTTGATCATCGGCAAATAATATTGTATCCAACAGTTTATTATTTATTTTAAAATGTTTATTTAAATTAACCTGCCACTTTAACATAACCTCGACTATATATAAATTAAAAAGAGGAGGTGATAAAGGACACCCTTGTCTGACACCACGATTTATTATTACCATTTTCTGTTGTTTAGATGTAAAACTCATGACTATTACAATTTTATTATTTACATACAAACTTTAACACTACATTTATTAACCAGAATATCTTGATCAGAAGTTTGAATGATTAAAACTATTCTAATAAATGTAGCGTTTATAGGATTTTAAAAATGCCTCATATTGGCAGATAATTTTAAAATTCTGTAATTTTGAAATAATAATGATTGATAAATTCTTAATATTTTGCTTCACCCAATATGTAGCCATTCTATAATATTCCACATCCCTAGATCATTTTATTAGTGGATTATGTGCATAAAATATGAAATGAACTTAAATGATAACACATAAAATGTTCTTCTGACAACTTTGGTTACAATACGTTTCTTTGATTTATTTCTGAAATACTTTGTATATTTGAAAATAAAATCTAACGTGAAAGGCGAAAGCAGCGCCTTGGATATGAGGTTAACGTCTTGAAGTCACGTCAATATTGCGATGATTTGACACGACATGACAGCAGGTAAGTCAATGTCCGAATATCGAGCATAAATATTAGTTGTCCTTGTTATATGTTGGATACATGTACATCTAAGCAACACAGGATGAAAGTAACACTATATTTTAAATACGATATTCCTTAAAATATGTGAAAGTAAAATGTATTATAGATTTTGCAACACAAATGTAAGATTTTCTCGAATAAAAAATTACACATTTATTCCGCCATGTTTGTAAGAATGGTATTGATCTAATATTGACAAAGTATATAGCCCTCATTTAATGGCATCTGCCCCTGTGGCACGACAGACCTGGTGAGCCGACATACCTGTAGCCTAAATCGAAATATCGCGCAGCTTCAATACATAAAATCTCATCCCATAATGACTTTACGTCGGACATGAGTAAGGGATTCACTACACATAAAAAACTCCATGGTGCGACAGGCCTAGAAGGACTTTACCTACCAGCCTGCTGCTGGTCTCACATTCACATGTGTCAATCACAGAGGTAGACTATCATCCTGCCAGTGTAGGAGTGAGATGTGGTCGGCATTTCGGGTCTCCCAGTCGTTATAGCTCGTTTCCTCAATCTGGAGCCGCTACGAATTGTAGCTACCCAAATTCCTGGGTGGGTACCTATCCCATACTGGCCAAAATTCCATGAGAAAATGTCTTCCCCCATGGAGACTCGAAGTCCCGTAGTACTGCGTTAACCACTCTTGCATTAACCACTCAGCTATGGCGCGGGACATTCACTACACATAGGGAAAGTCAAATGACAACTTTTCCTCTTAGTGTTTTTTCGATCCAATAGTCAGCTTTAGCACAAATTACATTAAAATATTCAAAATGAAAGAAGCCTATTACAGTAAGGAGAATTTGGTAAAATGGTTACTATAATTTTAACGAAATTGATTTATGTAATGAAAATTATGAAAAATTAAAAATTTCCCGTAAATATATTATGTCGATCCCAGTAGAATAGTGATTAGGATCATTGCCTTTGATTCCAAAGGTCACGGGTTTAAATTCGGCAGCAGTTGATGCATTTATTCAGGAGTTGAAAATACTGGGTAGGAAAGTAAGGCATACTCCCATATCGAACCTTTTTCAATAAGAGTCTGTGAGCAAATTTTGTTGGCCCTTCCATGTGCTGCTCTGAATTGCTATACTAATGACCTGAGTTGTTAAATAAACCACTACCATCCTATTATTAGGCCTACTTCTTGCTAACTCACTCAGTCTATGGCTTATGACATAATGTAAGTTCAATGCAGTATTAAATAAGATCATCCACTTCTCCCTACCCTCAGTTCATATCTGCAATATGCAGTTCCCTAAGATTTCTCCGAATATTGTCCTCCCACCACTTTATAGTATTTTCCTGAAGGACCTCCAATTTGAATATTTAAAAACGTTTCTACTGTTCATTCAGTCAAGCTATAGGACGTATACCTCAATCTTCTTCTTCATTTTCATCACCTTTCCTTTGTGCCTTCCGGCGTCGGACCAACTATCTATTTTCAATACTGTTGTCGTTCTTGGGCCTGATTCTAATAACTAAAGTCCGGATTTCAAAACAGAATAAAATAGTAAAATAAGCAAGCAAATAATCACGAAGCATGGTGAAAATAAGCAAGCAAATAATCACGAAGCATGGTGCAAATAAGCAAGCAAATAATCACGAAGTATGGTGCAAATAAGCAAGCAAATAATCACGAAGCATGGTGAAAATAAGCAAGCAAATAATCACGAAGCATGGTGCAAATAAGCAAGCAAATAATCACGAAGCATGGTGCAAATAAGCACCAAATTAATCAAATGAATACACGGAAACATGATAAGTTATTTGTATTGCAAACTCTTACATTATTGAAGGCTGTTACAGTATACAAGGAAGATCATCCTGAGATGTTTCTATGTGAAGTTCCTGTATCAGTTGTGAAGAATTATTTGTACAGTGTAAATTTACTGTTTGTGTCACAGGCGCGTGTAAATACTGCTCTACTAAATATATGTGAAGACATACGCGAAGCATCTGATAATCGAAAACTTACTATTCTTACACTACTTGACTTTAGTAAAGCATTTGACACGGTAGACTTGGACTTATTGTTGCTTAAACTGAAAAACCTCTCACTTTCTGACAGTGTCACGCAATGGTTCAACTCCTACCTTCGTGAGCGCCAGCAATATGTTGTAGGAAATTCTACATTACGCTCTTCTTGGACCTACCGTAAAGCTGGAGTTCCACAGGGCTCGGTGCTCGGCCCATTGCTTTTTTCAATCTATATAAACGACATATCTGACTCCCTAAAACATTGCAAACATCATTTATTTGCGGACGACATGCAGATCTACCTTCACTCAGACAAATATTCTTTAAATGACGCGGTAACCAAAATTAATGAGGACCTTGACTCGCTAACTGCGTGGACAGAGAAATATGGACTTCAATTAAATCCTAGAAAGACACAAGCAATCATTATGGGCCATCAGAGACTATTATCCTCAATTAACACAAATGCAATATTACATGTGTCACTTAATGGGGTTCAGATCCCTTATAGTGAGACAGTAAAAAATCTAGGAGTGTTTATGGATAAACATTTAATTTGGAATAAACAAATAAATAACATTTGCAAAACTATCTTCTCAATAATACACTCATTAAATCGTATAAGAAATTGTTTACCGTTTTCTCTAAGAAAAATGTTAGTAGAAACACTTGCAATGCCCCATTTTGATTATTGTGATACTCTTTTTACTGACCTAAATACTGTTCTTACCCAAAGACTTCAACGTGTTCACAATTCTTGCATACGTTTTATTTGTGGTATACGTAGATTTGATCACGTTACACCATCCCTGGAACAATTGTCATGGCTTCGTCTACAAGATCGTAGAACCATCCATTCCCTATGCCTTCTCTATAATATATTACACACATCATTACCTTATTATTTATCACACCGCTTCACTAAACTCTCTGATACACATAACTTAGATACCCGATCCCTTGAGCACAGTGTCCTATATATCCCTCCTCATCACACTACCTATTTTTCGAAATCTTTTACAGTTTCTCTTGCTAGAACATGGAATTCACTTCCACCCTATGTCAGAGACTGCCAAACTTTACCATCTTTCAGAAACAAATTGAAAATAAAATTACTAACAGAAACAACTCACTAATATTACTTTTTTAAGAATTAATAATGCGTTTTTGCATTATTTAATAAAAATAGACTTAGGATTTGTTAATATATTTACCTAATGCCTTGTATAAAAACGTAGATTAATTCATTGTAGTTTATTACTTTCTGTGTATTTTTTCTTTTCGTTTTACGTATAGTAGATTCGAGCTGTTATTCCTTTTTATTATTCATTGTATCATTAATTTAATTTTAATTGCATTTAATTTTATTGTATTATTAGACATTATTTTCATTATTATTCAATATGACAGATAATTAATTGTTCAATGTCTATTATTGTAATTTTTTTTGTATTCATATGTAACATATGTTTGTCCTGTTTAATATGACTATAATTGTATTTTTTTTGTATTCATATGTAACATATGTTTGTCCTGTTTAATATGACTATTATTGTAATTTTTTTGTATTCATATGTAACATATGTTTGTTCTGGTGAGTGGAAGAGAAGGCCACATGGTCTTAACTCCACCAGGCTAAATAAATCTATAAATCTATAAATAAATCTAAATCTATAAAAAAGTCCCACAGTTCATCTTCGGTTAATTCCTCTTCAATATTTGTTTCATCGCCAAAAAGCCTTTTAGAAATTCAACACAGTGTTTTGTAACTGAAATTTTTCTGTAGTACCTGAGTAAGTTTGTAGAACGCAATTTTACAACCTCGCGTGTTTCTAAAGACAATTTTACCGATATGTCGTCTATGAGAGAAAGTGAATATGTAATGAATTATTTAGAGCTTCCAACTATTTTAAATCAACAGCTATTTAAAAAAAGTTATGGATGTACTGTACCTATTCTTGGGTGACGCCTTAGCAAAACGTTAGTGGACTGTGGCATATTGACTAAATCTTCTGCATTTAGGGAATTCAAAATCTTTTTCACTTCCCTGAAATGTTCCGCTTAGGATGACACAGTCTGTCTGTAACCATGTATCCCCATCGAGATAAAACTGGCTGATGAGGTAAAGAGACATTTAGAAGAAGTTACGATTTTTTAAATTTAATCAGTGACTACAAACACTTTCTTCACGCTGGAAACAAGAATATCCAAGTCTTTGTACTGGCTTTTAACAGTTTCAGCGACACGTGAGCAAAGCACTTGAAGTGAACTAATTTAGAGTAAAAAACTTTTAAACCAACTCACGCTTTAACAATATATGGAGCATCATCATGGGATGTAACAAAACATTGTCATAACGTATCTCTTCTGATTACAAGAAATCTAAAGAGACATTGAAAAAATTTGTAAGATGTACTCGGTCGAGTATTTGTAAATTAAGAAGAAATGATCTGCTGCCTGCTTTCGTAACACCAACTACAGCACTACACACGCACGCACTGCCCGATGCATCTGTGATTTCATCAAAATAAATTCATGTTCTTTCGTGCTTCAGTTTATTCCAAATATTACAAATTACTTCATGAAAATATTGTCGCATACAGTGTTTGCGTAATGTCGATTCGTCCGGTACCCTTTTGTTTCTATACTATTCTAAAAGTACACAAAGTTGCATATTATTAAATTTCCACAACTGAATGTTGGAACCCATTAATGCTAAACATAGCAGTCTATTAAAAAAAAAGTATCACCAGAACTAGATTGTTCACCCACACTGCTCTTAATCAGTTGTTGATTTAACTTAGATGTATTCTTAAAACATCTTCTTATGTTGCGTTTTATTAACATGCTGCACAATGTTCTTTTTTTCTCTCGCAGAAACACTGTTTTCACACATAAAACAAAACAAGACAATGCTAACCTCACTGAAAATATTTATTCCCAACTTGTTTATTTTCAATGGAAGAAAACCGACTTGCAAAAAGAGCTAAAGAAGATAGACCAATGGACGGGAGAAGAACAAGAGGGAGACCAGCCAAGAGATGGATAGACAGTGAATGAACATCCAGTACGTTTTCCTCCGAGGAGTGATTTTGGAAATAAACAGGATGAAAATCCTACAAATTAAGTTTAAGAAGAAGAAGTTTATTTTCGTAAGAATGATGAATGAGGGGATTTTGTCGATGGCATTCCTTAATTTAATAGCGAGAATTCACGCACATTTTATTGATATAATGCGTGTTGCACAACTAACACACTGAAACTTGGAATTTGGGGATTCACTATACATGCACATGACATGATCCGATAGTGCGACAAGCCGATAACCAATTGACCTGTCCAATCACAGAAGCAGATCAACGGGGAATCCCAAGTCTCTCTTCTAATTGTCGGTACGCAAAATTATTTCACAACACCCTGGAACATTCCCTTTTACATACATATCCTAGCATTGCTTTATTACGCATTCGACTGTAATTATTTTTTATGGCGATAAAAAGAGAATCACTGATAAATTACCGCTACGAGTGAAATATTCACTTTTAAAATTTCTGTTTTATTTAAAATATGCTGTTTCAATTAAAAATAATAAGCAAAAACTTTTTTCTGCGAAATAAGCATTTATAAGCTGTATCAAACACAATAAAACTGATTATTAAGGAGTGTCTTACGAAATATATTTTTCCTGGTTACCTTTAAAAGTGTTGAAAATGATACGTATTTTGTTTAAAAATCCGGGATTTAGTACGTAACTGCAATCCTCCTTCACTTGGTACTTTGCCAATTATAGGCTACTGTTCACATGCCTTTCTTGGTTTTCCTCTACGCCTCTTTTTTTAATTCTGCTTCATAAATCTGTTTAGTTATCGTTTACTCATCCGCTTTAAATATATGTCCATACCACTTCAGATTTCTCCTGAAATTACATAGGCCTATATGTTCTATCTCATATACCAAGTATAGGATGTAAACAAATGAAAAGGAAGTAATTTCCCTGGTAATAATAGAAGGATCGCAAACAAACAATTTTAGACAGGAACCTATGATGTCAATAAACATATGTAACATCAGTTCTTAAAGTTGAATACATTTTTATACCCATAATCCATTAATAAAATTAAATAGTAGTGCAGAATGTTATGAAATGTTTTCGTATCTTAATTGGACGTAAGCTTATTCCAAATGAATTATTTAAAACCAACCAACAATTTAATTATTTTTTGCTTTTTACAAACATATCTAAACTTTCCGTCAAATAATCAGTATTTCTTTAAATCGTACATTAAAAAATAAATAAATAAAAAGATTGATTTGATCTTTAGAAAAACCGATGATTCGTGGGTCTCCTTTCGAGGGCTTGTGTTATAATCACGCACAATGAAGGTAAAATAAACTAAAACAATACACCGTGATTCAAAATTGACTTTACAACTTTACAAGCTTATAGAAATTTATTTAGAAGACCTACAGGATTGGTTTTAATGTCATATGATAGCACAACTCATCAAGTTTTCACCGACATAGTTTTATAGTACCTAGTTCTCTCACCGCATGCGCTAACGTAGTTCATATCAAAATGGCTGCTTTCATAGGTGCCGAGCGTGCTCGTTGTGTGTTTTTGTTCGAAGAAACTAAATCTGCGACAATTGTTCAGCGTAGATTTCGTACCCAGTATGGTAAGGATCCTCCTAGCAGGCCAACAATTTATTCTTGGCACCAAACATTTGTTAGGACTGGCTGTTCTGTTAGTCATTCTAAGCATACTGGCCGTCCACGTACGGTTGAAGCTGTGGTTGAACAAGTGCACAGAGTACCAGAGAAGAAAGTGGACGAGTTGCGCGTACATGCCACAGGCGGCGCTAGTGTAATACAACTAACGACACCTAAATTTTTTCGGTTCTTTTTTTGGTACTAATATGAAATTCAGCACTGCCTGGTGGTAAAATTATGAATTATAATTATATAACGCCATGTGGTGATTGTGAATAATCATGAAATGGAACTTTTATAGGAATAAATAACATATTAATTAATCTTAAATTATGGAATTATTTGTACCCAGCCTCTCAGATCTAATGATTTTCTTTCATTTTAACAGAAGGGAAGAATGGAAATAAATAAAACATGTTAATTTATTTTCGTTTATTAAAATTTGAAAACGTGCATTATGAGCTCTTTTAATAAATATGTACAATTGACCTACCCCCTTATTCTCACATACATATTTTATACAATATTTATTAAAGAACCTTAGCCATGTCGTACATCTGAAGTCCATTATAAAGTCACATTTTTAAAAACGTTTATTAGAAATGGCTGTACACTAACATCACTCTTCCTAACCTAACAAATCTTAGAATTTTATCACTTCTAGTAGGTTTTCTTTGAAAATAGATTCACATTAAAAACGTAAACAAACTTGAATTTACTTACAAATTAGAGTAAAATAAAATCTAAGTAATGATTTTAACTATCGATAATATATAATTTTTACAGTACCGTCTACAGAGAGCGAAAGGATAGCAGTTAAAAAATTTAAATTTACAAAATGGCAATTTCCCATAATCCTGAGTGAACACGCTGTGCACGACGCCGTGTGCCTTGCATTTGTTTTATTTAGTTACATATTCTGTTACTAAGAAACAGCGCTACCATTGTAGCTTGCTCATTGTAGTTCATCGTAAACGACCGAAATTTTTTAGGTGTCACTGTACTCAGTTTCCCCTCTATTCGAAATTTCTCTATGGAACAAGTGAGGGATAGCTTTGCTCGGAGCCCTAGGAAATCAAGGTGGCGTGCATCACGTGAGACTGGCATTTCACAACCGACCATTTGGCGCATACTACGGAGATGTTTGCACTTGAAACCATGCCGATTTTCGATGGTGCAACACATTACTGATAATGATAAGATGGTTCGACGTGATTTCTGTGCAGAAATGCTTGGTCGGATTGAGGAAGATGAAACGTATTTGAACCACGTAATCTTCAGCGACGAGTCTACATTCCACGTCAGTGGCAAAGTAAATACCCATAACTGCAGGATCTGGGGCTCTGAACCTCCACATCTCCATCTGCAACACGTATGTGACAGCCCGAAAGTGAATGTGTTTTGTGCCCTAAGTAAAACTAAAGTGTACGGCCCCTTCTTTTTTCCAAGAAAAAACTATCAAGGTACGATTTATCTGGATATGCTAGGAGGATCCTTACCATACTGGGTACGAAATCTATGCTGAACAATTGTCGCAGATTTAGTTTCTTCGAACAAAAACACACAATGAGCACGCTCGGCACCTGTGAAAGCAGCCATTTTGATATGAACTACGTTAGCGCACGCGGTGAGAGAACTAGGTACTATAAAACTATGTCGGTGAAAACTTGATGAGTTGTGCTATCATATGACATTAAAACCAATTCTGTAGATATTCTAAATAAATTTCTATAAGCTTGTAAAGTTGTAAAGTCAATTTTGAATCACCCTGTACTTCAGTAGCAAACATTTTGCTTCCACACAGTTCCTAACTAGAGTCTGAAGCCATTCCATTCCATGCAACCTATATTCCTATTTAATTTGAATACTGGATTATTAATATAACATGTAAACAATTTTAACAAATGATTATTTATATATGTGCGTGTGTGCGTGCGTGTGTGTGTGCGCGCGTGTGCGTGTGCGTGTGCGTTTGTGTTTGTGTGTGTGTGTGTGTGTGTGTGTGTTATAACTATACTTTTGACATTTGGCAATGAAGGCAAATATGATATGAAAAGAAAATTGAATGCTTGAGTCGGATTTGAACCCGAGTCTCCAAACTCTGTACGTTTAGCGCTCTAACGACCTGAGCTACCCAAGTATTCCAACACAAACATAAATTTTTCTTATATATGTAGTATTCTAAATTCACACAAGAGGTAGCGGAAATTCGTTCCGACTGACATCTAGTGGCTAACATAACAGTTAAGCAAATGTTTAAAGAGAATATTTACTTTATAGCAGTAAAGCTTATATATATATATATATATATATATATATATATATATAGGCTATATATATATATATATATATACACACATATACATAAATAATGTTATTTAAAAATGTATCTTGTAATTGTGTCTTCTCGAACTGTGGCCGAGAACTCAAAGGGACCACGGTTTGCCCCAGAAATATGAAACACGTCCTAGTTCGAGTCTCCATAGGGAAAGATATTTCCTCATGGAATTACTGCCGTTGTATGGACCCAGCATTGTGAGGAAATTGAGTGGTTACTACAAATAAAGATTCCAGGTTAAGAAAACCAGCTTTACGTCTGGGGGATCTCATGTTAGCCCTATATTGACAGGTTATTCATCCACCTATGTAAGTTACTCACGAGAATGACCGCCTGGTAGGCCAAGATTCTTCTATACCCGTTGCGCTAAGATATTTAGTTACGTCTATATCTATAGCACAAAGTAGGAATAAAGTTTTGCCTAAATAAAAAATAAAAATTACATATTTGAGTGGGCCTATATTATAATTAGGTAAGTTAGTTCTTTTTTACACGCTTTATATTAGCTTGACCTGTATATATCTATGTAACGGAATTTTCAACGCGATTTTCACCCACTTAAAATCATTGGCTCGACTTGAAACTTTGTATACTTGTAGAGGACCCGTGACAATATAATAATTTCATATTTATTTTCTAAAATCCTGGCCATAATCATTAGAAAATAAAAAAAAGTGTTTTTGTATCAATGTAACGGAAACTTTCAACGCGATTTTCACCCACTAAGAAACATTGGATCGACTTGAAACTTTGTATACTTGTAGAGGACCCGTGACAATACAATAATTTCATATTTATTTTCTAAAATCCTGGCCATAATCATCAGAAAATAAAAAAAAGTGTTTTTGTATCAATGTAACGGAATCTTTCAACGCGATTTTCACCCACTTAGAAACATTGGATCGACTTAAAACTTTGTATACGTGTAGAGGACCCGTGACAATACAATAAGTTCGTAGTTTGTTTCTAAAATCCTGGCCAGAATCATCCGAAAATCAAAAAAAAAAAAAAATGAAAACTGGTATAATAGGTTGCGGACTTGTCGAGTTTTTAGTCAATCGTTGTAAGAGCTCAGTTGGTAGAGCAGTGAACTCTTACTGGTATATAATTTCAGTAATCCATACGTCGCTGGTTCAAATCCGGCTGGGAGGGTTTTTTTTTTATAGAAGAGTATTAATTTTAGCTCATACTGCAATAGTATCGAATTGAAAGATATTTACATTTGTATCTTATTCTGTAAAATATTAAAACTAAAAAATAAAAAATAAATAATAGTTTTAAAAAACTAAAAGAACACGCTTTATTAAAAAACTAAAAAATGAAAAATAATTTTAATTTCCAATACGCTTGGGATAAAATAAAGTGGTCAACAAAAAAAAATCATCTCCAACACATATAGAATAAAATTAGAGTTATCAACAAAAAAATAATAATTTTACCATCAAAAGCGTGGGGTGCTTTTTATGATTTTTACATTTTCTTCTTAGAGAGCTTACTTTTACCAATATCTGTTTATTATCAAATATATTAATTGATATAGAGCACCCCACGCTTTTGATGGTAAAATTATTTTCTTTGTGTTGATAACTCTAATTTTATTCTATATGTGTTGGAGATGATTTTTTTTACCACTTTATTTTATCCCAAGCGTATTGGAAATTAAAATTATTTTTTATTTTTTAGTTTTCTAATAAAGCGTGTTCTTTTAGTTTTTTAAAACTATTATTTATTAATTTACATTTTTTAAGATCACTTACATTCTACAAGCTTTAATGTACAGACTTCCATCAAATCCGTATTTCTATATAATTACACTTGAATTGTCTCATCATTACGTTTTAAAATTTGTCATTGTGAACAACTAAATATAATCACTAACAATTTTTTAAAATAATTACGAACTTGAAACTGTTGCCTGAGAACAGGATAAATAAAATAACAAAGTGTAGGTCTAACCTTTCATGTAACAATTTTATTGTCGTTGGGTGTCATAGAAATAAAACGAATTATGACATGACATAACGTAGGCATGAAAAAAGTAAAATATATTACAATGTTCACGCTATTGGCATTGAACTTCAGTGTAACAATTCTATATAAAGGTAATATAAATAAAGTTTTTTATAACACTGATTTCATAATTTCGCTGAATGAAGTGAAAGCCCTTTTATGAATATGTAATTTATATAGCTAACATTCAATACAATGAAATTACTAATTTTAATAGCATGTATTTTAGCTTACGGCTGCTTTTTAAAAGATTGGAATGAGAAAATTTGATTTCATCAGAAGTGATGTGTTTTCGAAGCTATAGACTTATTATTTCAGCAGGCGTAATAATTTAATATCAGGCTAGTATAATGTTATACCTAACTGTCATCTAAAGAAATGCATTTCCGAGAAACGTGTTTTTACTTTTTACGTTGGGTAGTAGGGGCTCAACTACTTTCAACTTCCTCTCCAGAGAAATCCGCCAACTCGATTTTTTTAATCCGAAAAATTCCTTCGATGTATTCAAGGATCAATCTCGGAATCAAATGGGGTTACATGTTTTTTTAAGTCGGTCTTTGTAGTCACGTGTCTATCTCGAGATCTGAAGACCGACGGTTTTGATCTCGGCAAGGTTGAAGTAATTTTGCGGATGATAAAATTCGAAATTAGTAGCGGCTCTAGGTTGAGTAAACTAGTTATGAGGGCTAGGAGATCCGATATGCTGACCACATGTCTATCTTATCCTAATGTAATATTGTTGGTTCGCTATTCGCAAGCAATAGTTAATACAACTAAAGAGAAAATTTTCTGCCTACTCCCGAATCCCGATTTAGACAGAAGCATTTCTCTTTTGTTCTAGGCCTAACCCTTATACTGGCTGTATGATCGCCCACTTACGTATGATTCACTTATGTGGATGTGAGCCCAGTATCTGGCTGGTAGACCATGGGTCTTCTACCTTGTCGCAAAATGGAATTTTATAAACTATATGACTTCAGTTATTAGGTAAAAAAAAGTAAAGTAAAGTAATCCCACTACAGGCCTCAGGAGGCCCTTAGGGCAGTAGGAGGTTAAGGCTCCCACTATTTCTGGACAATCGGCACTTGATGTCAGCCGGGATGTCAGCCCTGCGTGACGGCCGCCTTTACCCCCAGAACAGGCGTCTGGTACTCATTTACGTTAGAGGTTGAGTCGACCCCAGGGCCATAGTGCCGCCAGAAGGTTTGGGTCAGTTTAAAAATCCTGACCCCACCGGGGCTTGAACCCTCGACCTTCCGGCTTGTAGCTCAGTGCCTTAACCACTACGCTACGGCGTGCCCCCAGTTATTAGGTAATCCGTCATTTTATAGCGTTGAGGTCTGCCGAGTTTTTGTGCTCTTTCTGGCCGGTTATTTTCGACTCAAGTCTAGAGTAATTTCCCCCCCCCCCGCAAATGTTCCATTAGTCGTAATATTTTTATGAGTATCCTCCCCATAGAGGTGGTTGAATCTTTATCTAAGCCTTTCACGAGGAACCATAATATGACTTACATTTATTGGTATTGCATTTGACCTCAGACCAGAAGAAGGAGCACATCTTAAGAAGCTAACGGGTGCTTTAACGGGTGAGGGACCTCATGCCACTCCAATACCGGCCGGATAATCGTCCATCTCCGTGATTACTTCATGTACATAACATGCTGGTAGGCCAAAAGTCCTCTAGGCCTGATGCGCCACAAACTTTAGTTAGGTCTATATCTGTATCATAAAGTAGGAATAAAGTTTTTTTAAATATTTATTAATGATATTAATATAATTCCACCGTTGTGGTCTCGAGGTAGCGTGCTGCCTTGTCACGCAACGGGCCCGGGTTCGATTCCCGGTCGGGACAAGCTCCTGGGTGAGGTTTTCTTCGGAGTTTTTCCTCACCTGTAAGGCAAATGTCAGGAAGCTTAGGGCCCAACGGTCCCCGAAAATCATCCGGCCATCATCATCATCTTTTTCATTATCATCATCATCCTTCACCGGTGTGGAAAGCAACGGGAAGCTACCACATCTAAAATTCCCTAGTAAAACTGCAAAGCATAGCATGAAAATGCTATGGTTGCAATGAAAGATCTGCCCTCGGGCAGAATTACTATGAATGAAAAATGAATATTAATATAAAACCATACTTTATATCTGACGTGAGATTAGTTTTATAATACTAATAAATATATAAATATCCTCAACTCGTTCCAACTCAGGGTGAGATCGAGGGATGAGATGAGATGAACCCCTATGTGAAGAGGTGAGTGAACGACAAGGGTGCCGTCAGACCACGCCTGACGCATCATCATAGGGGCAGATGAACGAAATGAAATGAAATGAAATGGATGAGTATGGGGAAAGTGGTGGAATGAAATTATGGCAAGGGAAAACGGGAGAAACCCCGAGAAAAACTTGACCGAACTCCGTTTCGTCCACCACGTAACACACATGGAGTGACCGAGACTCGATCTCGGGACCCCAGCGGCGAGAGGCGAGCGTCTAACCGCTTGCGCCATGATGCCGCAGTTTTATAATACTACTTAGTTCAATTTGGACTACTTAGGCCTAAAGAAAAAATAAAAATTACAAATTTGAGTGGACCTATATTGAAAATTACGGTAGGTAAATTAGTGTTTTTTTTTTCAATTTTCATTATTTAATATCCATTAAAGATAACTTATATTCTACAAGCTTTCTTGCATAGACTTACATCAAATCCGTATTTTCATGTATTACATTTGAAATTTCTGATCATTATGTGTTAAAATTTGTCATTATGAACAATTAAATTTAATATCAGTAACAAATTTTCAAATTAATTACAAGCTTGAAACTGTTGCCTGAGAACGGTATAGATAAAATAACAAAGAAAATGGTAAATACCTATTCTTTCATGTGGCAATTTCATTGTAGTTGGGTGTCATGGAAATAAAACGAATTATCATTATCTGATATACGTAGACATGTAAAAAGTAAAATACACAAATATTACTAACTTTCACGCTATCGACATTAAACTTCACTGTAACAACATTATTAGAACTAGAGACCTGATTATATGCATTTGCATATTTAGGTCTTTTTCACCTGTTATTGCATATTTAACTAAAATTTGCATATTTTCGGGCTATATTTACAACATTTTAAAAATCTGTGTTGTTTTACAATGAATATTCCGAGGCCATCAAAATTATAGTAAACGATTAGGCCTACGATAATGCAGAGGCTTTGGCAGTTTGTAAGTGCAAGGAAGCATTTAACGATTCCAATATTTAAAAAAAAGACATAGCTGTAATTAGCACTTATTTTTCTCATATACGCCTGCAACTACAAACAAGTTTGAAACTCAAGGTTTGGCGCTGATCGAATCCATTCGTTAATGGATAAAATCCGTCAACTGAACTCCTTATTGCCGGAGGTATTCCCAAGCTAACTTAAAGAAAAGTTTGAAAACATTTTAACGATAACCTAGGCTTTGAAACTTTATGTCAAATTAATAGTTTTATAAATGGGACGGGGAGCTTTTTCCAGAAATAATAAATGCCAAAATAACACCCAAATTCAAATACTGTCAAATTATTTCAGTTGACGTATAACGGTCCTTTTCTGTTTATAAATATATTTTCAGCGATCGAAGACACAGCCTTACATTCAATTACACAATCATTTGGAACAGTACCTGATCGCTTCTGTTTAAAATAGTAACAAAATGTAGAATATTTTAATTTGTGAACAACACTTTTGCCTGACACTGATTAATAATTTATCATGTATCAGTGATAAATGATAATATTAATAAATAGATACTAAAAATATTAATTATGTTAATTTAGATATAAAATATATAATAAAGTAATCATTATTATGTTTTTCATTTATTTGGTATTGCATATATTGACATTTTTACGCATATTTTAAGTAATTTTCATGCATATTTGCATGCATATTTCGAGCTTGTTATGTTGCATATAAACCGGTCTCTAATTATAACTGTTATATATAGGTCTGAAGTTTTTATGACACCGATTTCATGATTTCTCTAAAAGACGTGAGCACTCATTTACGAATGTGTACTTTGCATAGCTATTTTTTAAATTCCATTACTTGGTTTAACCTCTCACCTTATAGGTATTTTTACGTGCCACGTGCGATCCGGAACTTATAGTGGCACGACCTGTCTGGAGAGGAATTTTAACTATGGATCATATACATACTTTTTTGACCACACAAAGACATGGAGGGTATCCTCGAATGAGTGATCAGCTCAATGTCAGGGTCTCCTCCGAGACATCACAACATTAAGACGTAACACACCATTCATACTAAACATGGTGATCAAGCTAACGTTTAATACATTGAAATTACTTCTTATTCTTCACGGTTTAGGCTTATTTACTAGCCTGTTCCGGCTCCAAATTGCTGCTCTTTCCATCTTTTCTTTGGTCTTCCCAAACTTCTTCTTCCTCGTGGTGAATAGCTGTATGCTGCTTTTGGTATTCTATTCTCAGTCATCCTTGCCAAGTGTTCTTTCCAGTTTGTTCTGTATTTTTCTATTGTTGTGTTTAATTCCTCTACTTTTAGTTGTTGTCTCATTTCTGTGTTATGTTTTTTATCTGTTCTTTGATATCCTGCTATTGGTCTGAGGAATCTCATTTCAGCAGCTTGTATTCTGGCTGATTGTTGTGTTTTTAGGAAAGGAAGAAGCTGCACAGACAACGTATTCACTTTAAAACAAATAATAGAGAAGCGAAGAGAATTCAACTTAGAGACGCACATTCTCTTTATAGATTATAAGAAGGTCTTTGATAAAGTGTCTAGACCAAAATTATGGAACATATTAAGTGAAAAAGGAATTCCACTACACTTGATAGCAGTAATTAAGAAAATGTATGAGAAAACAAAAATAAAAATAAATCAAAGGGAACCAATACATATAACAGGAGGAGTTAGACAAGGTTGTCCACTATCAACCACTCTTTTTAACATTTATTTCAATGACATGATAAGATCATGGAAGCAAATGACGACTGGGGGAATTACCTTAGGACACATAGTAATAAAAACAGTAGCCTTTGCAGATGACCAGATTTTAATAGCAAAAACAGAGGACGAACTACAAAGAATGCTATATAAACTAAATGAAATATCAAAAAAATACAACATGGAAATATCCTCACAAAAATAAAAAAACAATGGCCTTCAAGGGCGCTCATCCAGTTCAGACAAAAATAATATTAGAAAATAAACCAATAGATCAAGTGGTAAGATATAACTTCCTAGGTTGCGAAATATCATACACACCGGAAACAGATATAAATAACAAACTAAATAAGTTTAATTATATAACAGGAACACTAAAAGAACTTTGAAAAATAAAGCCAGGAAAGAATCTATAATGAAATCATACAATGGCAGTGCCTATTGTTATTTATGGATCCGAAACATGGACAGTGACAACACAACAATTTCATAATTAGATGCATTTTTGCTTACAGCACACTGATTTTCAATGAGTTATGATGGGAAAATCACATTTTATCAGAAGTGATTTGTTGCTTTCAAAGCTATAGACTATAGGGGTAGCAAACGTAATATTTAATGGCAACCTAGTGCAAAGTTGTTCATAACTGCCTTCTACGTAAAGAAATGCACTTCCGACAATAGTAACATGTTCTTACTTTCTAAAGCCTATAATACTTTCTAAAGTCTATAATACCTATAATAAAGGCTATAAATTCCTCTAGAATTTTTCTTACCCGAAAAATTATGTCAATGTAGTCAGGAATCTAATCCCCGAATCTCGAATTCAAATAGGCTTACTTCCTTACTCATTGGCACTATCGAACCCGTAAGTTCATGGCCTCACGGACATAAGCTCTCCATATACACTGGTGTCCAAAAGTTTAGGATAATTTGTAAAACGGAAAATCAAAATGCTTAAAGAGGAGCAAGGAGTAAAAATTATTTATCAAAACGTTTCTCAGTACATTTAGTTTAGTTTACATACTAAATTATAATCTCTCTTCAACAATGAAAAAATTAATAGCAATTATAAATGAAAATTGCATTGTTGCAGTTAAGCCCTGTTCCATAAATCTTCATTTTTAAAGAGAGTTATGATATAATCAGATGTAGTGTAAGAACAGATTGCAGTAAAATGGCACAAAGACAACATCTGGACCCTCTGCTTCGGGGTAGAATTATTGGCGGCTAGAAACAGGACAGACACAAACTGAGGTCTCCATAGCACTTAATGTGCCACAAAATGTTATATCTAGGTTATGGCGACGGTTCCAAGAGACCGGAGACGTTAGGCGAAGACCAGTGGGAGGTCGTCCATGAGTTACAAATCCTCAGCAGGATCGATATCTTGCGTTAACTGCAAGAAGAAACCGAAAAATGTCTGCCAGACAACTGAGTTCAGAACTTGCGGCCGCCTCAGGTATCAGAGTATCCAGACAAACTGTCTATAGAAGACTCAGAGCTGCTGGTCTGTATGCTAGACGGCCTGTAGTGTGCGTCCCACTCACCCTTGATAACAAGAGAGCACGTTTACGGTGGAGTCAGGAACATCGCGACTGGACTCTAAATCAGTGGAGCAGCGTGCTATTTACAGACGAGTCCAGATTCAGCTTGAACTGTGATTCGCATCGCGTGACTATCTGGAGGGAGCAAGGAACTCGTTACAACCCCATGAACATCATGAAAGACATCCATTTGGTGGCGGTGGTCTCCTGGTATGGGGAGGTATAATGATGAATGCACGCACAGAGCTTCACATCTTCGCAGGTGGCACTGTTAATGCTCAGCGGTATAGAGAAGAGATCCTGGAACCTCATGTAAGACTTTTCAGGGGAGCTGTGGGTCCAGAATTCATATTCATGCACGACAATGCCCGACCTCACAGGTCACAACTGGTGGATGAGTTTCTTCAGGAGGAAGATATCCAGCGTATGGAGTGGCCAGCGAGGTCTCCGGATATGAATCCTATAGAGCATGCATGGGATGCCTTAGGGAGACAAATTGCATCTCGTCAGCCTCCTCCGAGGACACTTCAAGACCTTCACATTGCTCTTCATGAGGAGTGGAATTTGCTGAGCATCGAACTCCTGAACAACCTCATCACTAGCATGCCACGTCGATGTGAGTCTTGTGTAGCTGTCAGGGGTAATCACACCCCATACTAATCATTTGAACCATTGTTGTTCAACTTTTATGTTCGAATTCTGAAATGCAGTTTTCGTTTGTTGTGAAAATGACAAGTGAATGACGTATTCATGTCATTGTTTCTTTCGTGCCATGTTTCTAATTATCTGTGACATACCCTTACCAAATTTTGTATTATTCTGACAAATGCTTTATAATAAGTCGGCAAATGAACTACTTATCCTTAACTTTTGGACACAAGTGTATATCCCTATCCTGAGCCAATGTTTTCCAATCATCCCCTGTATAATATACTTCCCTCAAATCATAGTTAATGTTATTCTCCCACCTCATTCTTGGTCTACCAACTGGGCGTTTTCCCCCTGGTTTTGCTACAAGAAGCTTCCATGCACAATTTCATTCCCCATACGTGCCACATGTCCTGCCCATTGCAGTCTACGAGACTTAATTGTTCTTATTATATCTGGCTTCCTATAATGACCATGTAGTTAATTGTTATGTAGTCGTCTCCATTCACCTGTCCGTTCATCTCTCTTTGGTCCAAAAATAAAAAAAAAAACTTTATTTTCAAATACTCGTAATCTCATTTCCTCCTTTAAAGTAAGAGTCCATGTTTCGCATCCATATAATATAACTGGTAGAATAATAGTTTTATACATTTTCAGTTTAACGTTTTTTGAAAGGAGTTGAGATATCAAAGTCTCAGTAATGCATAATAGCACGCATTTCCAGAATTGAGCCTTTGTTTAATTTCTTTGCTTACATTTTTTATTTCGGTTTTCGTCATCTAGAGATCTGAGAATCGAGGGTTTGTTCCCGGCAATATTGTAGTAATTTTTCGGGTGACAAAATTCAAGAATTTGGTTAGGTTCATAACGGCTGGGAGACCCGATATGCTGACCGCATGCCCCCCCCCCTATACTAGTTGGATGATCATTCACTTTTGTAATTCACACATGTGGATTTGAGCCCGCATCTGGCTGGTAGTTCAAGGGTCGTCTATTACTGTCGCACCATGGAATTTTATGCATGATTTCAGTTATTAGGTAATGTGCCATGTTACAGCGTTAAGATGTACTGACGTTTCTTAGTTCTTTCTGGCTGCTTCTTCTGGACTAAAATCTAGGGTCTCTTTCTTTTATCGGAGATTTTCTTCAGATCTATTTTTTTTATGAGAGACGGTTGAGTCTTGATCTAATACCATAACATGACTTTAGTTATTAGGTATTGCACCAGACCTCAGTCCAGAAACAGCCAACACGAACTCTAATAAATGTTAACACATTTTAAAAATGCTACAACGCTGTGCAATACCAATAACTGGGGTCATTACAGATCGCCATGAAAAGAGTTATACGGAATGGAAGTACAACAAGTGTGCAGAGATCAAATATCAATTCTTTGTGTCAAAAACAATAAAATATATTGTACATTTTGAGTCACAAATCTAAGGATTTCTAAAAAAAAAAGGCACAGAAATTGATTGGTGAATTATTTTATAATGATCGAGATATATGTTCCAATTCTCACAGAGTACATCCGAGACGTGAAATGGGACAACTACTAACTCACTAACTAATTCATATATCGAACCCTTAGGTTCATGACCGCGCGGACATAAGCTCTCCACACAACCCTACCCTGAGCTAATATTTACCAATATAATCTACTTCTCTCAAATAATCATTAATGTTATTCCCCCACCTCATTCTTTGTCCACCCAATATAATCTACTTCCCTCAAGAAATCATTAATGTTTTTCTCCCACCTCATTCTTTGTCCACCAACTGGACATTTTCTCTCTGGTTTTCCTACAAGAAGCTTCCATGCATCTATTTTATTCCCCATTCGTGCCACATGTCCTGCTCATTGCAGTCTACAAGACTTAACTGTTCATATTATATCTGGCTTCCTATAAAGACCACGTAGCTCACTGTTAAGTAGTTTTCTCCATTCACCTGCCTGTTCATCTCTCTTTGGTCCAAAAATTTTCCTTAGAACTTAATTATCAAATATTCGTAATTTTCTTTCTTCCCTTAAAAAAATGGGACATTTTCCTTTAATATTTTATAATACCAAGGTCTAGTTTAGCACAAACTAAATTAAAAGAGACAGAATTAAATAATTGCAAGAGGTGTATTATGCATTTATTTAAGAAAAAAAGTTAAAAGTTGTTTCATTAAATGCCCTCTATGTACTGTTTGAAAATCAGACCAATACTCGCTATTATTATAAAGTAATACACTAATAAATTTCTGCACTTTTTCCCTTAAAAACCCGTACACTTTGTGATCCAAATATTACAAGACCGTTTTACTATATTTGTCAAAACGGATTCTTAATTAAAATCTGCGCAATATATATATATATATATATCACAAATTATGTTATATGAAGATGTGGCACTTACTACAAAAAGTTTGGCTCATGCTTAACCATGTATGGCCTCCGATACCATACTTCCCACTCAAGTAATGCATTGTTTGGGGAAAACAAGGTTTTGAGCATTTCTATAGATGACGTAATATTTATTATATGACTGTGGACTTCCTTGAGGTGGGGGCCACACCTGCCCACAGTGGTCAACCCTAAGCAGCCATGACACCAATGCGTATGACTCACCCATCAATAACAAACCTGTCCACGCATAATTCATGAGGTAACTGCTCAATTCACAGAAATACTCTGTTTCCATACACGTCCATCGTCGGCAGAATTTCTCCCAAGAGAGAGGCAAGAGAAAGTGGATTTTTCCTTTATTGGAAGGGGATTTCTATTATTGTAATGTCTACGAATGAAGATATATATGCTATCGTTGAGTCATCACATTTTTATAAAAAAAACCAGTAATACCCGGCGTGCGCTGCTTCGCCTAAATAAATTCAACGTGTTTTAATGATTAGTTGAATAAGTAAAGAGAAAAATAATTATACATTTACAGTATATCGTAATTATTTTTAGATACTCCGTGTTGATAACCTAGCGTTGCACGGGAATCTACTTATCCCGATCTTCTTGGCATGAATGAACTGAAAGACAAAAATGATTATTGTAAGTTATCCGTAAAATATAGACATATGCTGTCGCGGTCATTTTTGTAGATTTTTTAAAGATATTCAATTATGTGTACATTAATTAGGTATATTTGTTATGGTTTTAGGCAGCATAAGTCATTTAAGTGTCCAAAAAGCGACTTTTATTTATGCACCGATATATTTTTTTTTCTTTTTTAGCTCCGGCCCTATAGAACGTAGGGTAATATGTGTTATGTACATTAATTGTCCCAGAAAAATTCTCTAAATGATGGGGGGAAAAAACGCCATTCAAATCAGTCCAGTTTTTGAGTCCATAAAGGACACACAGACAGACTCACGCTCATTTTTATATATAAAGATTAAAATATTCATTTCCCTTACGTGATGCTAATGATATCCTACTAAACATTATCCAAACCATTCTACCAATAAATATAATTGAACGGGTGAGTGGAAAAAGGATAACATTCCAACTTCCTAGTTTGTGGGAAAACAAAAAAAATAAGTTTACAGAAAAAGCTAAGAGTGCTATCGGAAAATTTACTATTAGTGAATTGTAGAGCTAATCATTAAGTGTTCGCTCAAAAAATCTCATAGTTAAATACTTACTTGTTTAGTAATTATTAATTATTAAATCTGTTGGAATAGTATCCTTTTTCCACTCAATGTTTTGTCAATCGATAAAAATAATTAACTATTATGTTTTTTGTGTCATAAAATGTTTTAATAGTAAAAAAAACACTTTAAACTGTTTTTACTTTACACAATGCTGACCATGATACGAGTCTTCATTCATCCTTATCACTGTCTGCTGTATTTGAAGTTGGATACTTAAGGATATCTTCATAGAATGACTTGTACTCATCAGGTATGTAGTGCGTGACTTTTGAGATGTCTTGTATCTTTTTGATGTTGATTCCAAGTTTCCCAGTATATGCTGCAGTAGTAGGAAGTTCCACATAATCTTGTTTTTTTTCAACCTGAAAGTTCCATGGTGCAGACCATCAATGTATTCGGAAGCCTCGACACAGCCTTTCATCTTCTGAGTAAATACAAGTTGTCTGTACTTACTGATGTTGAATGTCAAATTTTTATTTTCAATATCTTTACATGTTTTCTTGAAATACTGTGGCCACCAGCCTTTGAAGTTGAGTACCTGGTTGTTTAGAAGCCTCTTTACTTCATATGGAGGGTTGAGTTTCCTGGCATTTCGAATGATGTCATCATACTGGTTTGGAGAGTAAATCCGATCCAATCTTCGAACTTGTCGTTTAATGACTGAAAATGTTCTGTCACATGGCAGAAAACTATGGCCTCGGATTGGGTAGAACTGGTGAATAACTGAGAATCTACCATTCATTGTTAGCGTTGCAAGCAACCTAGTTAATGTGTGGTTGCGATTCTGGCCAGCACATGCGTCGCTGAAGACATACAGGATCTTTACTTCTTCAGAGATCTGGTTAATGAAATCCAGAAGACAGCTGCATACTTCATTAGGACCCCTTAGAGCTTCACCCTCTGTGTACGTATAGAAAATTGAAGTACCACGGCCAATATCATGAATATTAAATACATAGTACCAAAGTTTACGGAGATAAAACATTTCTTGTACAGGAATGAAAGGGAGAGGCATGTTTTGCATGAAGTCAAACGCAATAGCCATGACATCATTTCTTTCCTTGCAGATATTCTTGACATTCTCCATCTTACTGTAAAATTTCTTTGCTCGCCTCTTATGAACTAGTAGCTCGGCAACAGCAGCCCTTTTTGCCACATCGTTCAGAGTTGAAGACTTTATTTTTGTGTTTAAGTCTTCACAGGTTGAGCAAACGTCTACTTGTGGCCTACCAAATCGGTACCCGTAGTTGTCATTGAAATGTTTCAAGTAGTACTCATATTTTATGACTCCCTTCAGATCAGGATGTTTTTACTTGTGGCTACCAAATCGGTACCCGTAGTTGTCATTGAAATGTTTCAAGTAGTACTCATATTTTATGACTCCCTTCAGATCAGGATGTTTTTTAATGAAGAGACCATGCATTTTTGAAACTGTCAAACTTGAATCCAAATATGTGACTGGAAGAGATGAGTAATGTGATTCTTTTTTAGGAAATGAGGATATATGATCATCTATTTTTATGACAATGTGTGCATCAAGTGTATTCCCCCGATTTTGGCTCTTCCCTCTCATATCAACCGGTGACTGATTAGTTGCAACAAGCTTGGTTAGGCGTTGGACTACTTTGCTGGAGATTGCATGCAAACTTATGTAAGCATTTCGACAAACTTCGACTCTGCTTGTCCCTTTAATGGCAAAGTACTTGAAAGACGACAAGTTTTGTTTGGAATTCTTTGTTAATGGACGGTGTCGAGCAACATCATATCTTTCTATCAGCCCCATAAGAAATGTATCCTTTTCATTTTTAGGACGACCATTGTATATATTATCAATTATTGAACCCTTCTCCTCAACACTGAAGTTTCCCATACACTTTTTACGGCAGTTACAATCTGGACCAGTTGTTTTAGCTTCAACTAATAAACCTTTACATGAAACAAATTCCTTGCCTTTCTGCCTAGCAAGTTTCTCTTTCTCTTTACATTGTAAGTCTTTATTAGCCTTACCTCTCTTTCGTTCAGGTTCTTATTCTTCCTCGGAGTCACACATACTTTAGGACACAATACCCTGTCTTACAACAGAACTACAAAATAATGTAAAATATAAAATAAAAGCAATGACAATAATAATTATTGTCATTGCTTTTATTCAGAGAACTGTGATATGCAACTTTATACAGTGAGTAATATAACAACAATGAACTCCAGGTTATTAATTTTGTTACTGACAATAATGCCAACTTCATGAATACACAATATTGAGTAGAAAAAAGATAATATTCCTGGAATGTTATCCTTTATCCACTCAACTAAAATTTCAATGCTGGTTTTAACAATATATAATACTGGAATATAACCCTTTTTACACTCATTGGATAGCTTAAGCAAAGATCTACAAAATGGCTATTTCAGTTTAATTTCTCAAATTTTTGGAATGTTATCCTTTTTCCACTCACCCGTTCAATTGGTATATCCATGTCGTCTGTTACTTCTAGTTAGATATTATATTTTTACGCCCTTTAACAAGTAAAATAACATCAGCATTTCAATTCGAATCTGTGCGTAATTCGGCTTACTCATATGAGACTTCTGAGAAAGATCGTTTTACGTGGTGGGTTTCCAGCCCTACGCACAACCCCCAACCTGGAGGACCGGATGTTTTCAGTTAGGGTCCATTTCCCTTACAGTAGATATTGCCTTCTCCTCCGCTGACGAAGGTCCTCTTCCCGGGTTTATTTTCGGAATTTTCCTTCTCCTACAACCTTACCAATAATACTCGCACTTAGGCTGAACAGATGTGAGATCGGAACAGGCAAATACCTAACCCGTGAAGAATGATGATGATGATGATCTGTGCATAATAGAACCGACAAATTCTGATTAGAGATTTTTTTTTCAGCCTTGAGGTTCGTTTACGCACATCGGGATTTTTCATGCGCAAAAAACTGGCAGCTGGGACATCATTCAAAAGAAAAATATCGCTGGGGTATTTCTTTATAAAAACATTTAAAAAAACCTCATTGGGAAAGAAAGTTATTGATGACTAACTCACTGGCACTATCGAACCCATAGGTTCATGGCCGCGCGGACATAAGCTCTCCATACATCCCTATCCTAAGCCAATGTTTTCCAATCATCCCCTGTATAATCTACTTCCCTCAAATCATAGTTAATGTTATTCTCCCACCTCATTTTTGGTCTACCAACTGGGCGTTTTCCCTCCGGTTTTCCTACAAGAAGTTTCCATGCACGACTTTCATTCCCCATTCGTGCCACATGTCCAGCCCATCGCAGACTTAAGTGTTCTCATTATATCTGGCTTCCTATAAAGACCATGCAATTCACTGTTATGCAGTCTTCTTCATTCACCTATCTGTTCACCTCTCTTTGGTCCAAAAATGTTCATAAGAACTTTACTCTCAAATACTCGTAATCTCCTTTCCTCCTTTAAAGTAAGAGTCCATGTTTCGCACCCATATAATATAACTGGTAGAATAATAGTTTTATATATTTTCAGTTTAACGTTTTTTTGAAAGGAGTTGGGAAGTCAATAGTCTCTGGCACACATTTCCAGAAATAAGCCTATGTTTAATTCCCTTGTGCATCTCATTCTTGTTTGTGATTATTGTTCCTAGGTATTTGAATTCAGCCACTTCCTCAAAATTTCCCTCATTTGTCATTAGCTGTCCTTTTCCATTATATAATGTATTTCTATGTGTGACCATATATTTAGTTTTATTGATATTTACTTCCAGTCCCAATTTCTTAGTGTTACTCAATAGTGTGTCACAAAAATGGAAACCGAAAAAAAAAACGCATTTTAAATGTTAAGTAGTAATGCTAACCACACGTGCAAGGGTATTTAAACTCTTACGTCACGGAGTCAGGATTTTTAAACTGACCCAAACCCTCTGGCGGCACTATGGCCCTGGGGTCGACTCAGCCTCTAACGGAAATGAGTACCAGACGCTTTTTCTGGGGTAAAGGCGGCCGTCACGCAGGGCTGACAACCCGGCTGACATAAAGTGCCGATTGTCTAGAAAAAGTGGGAGCCTTAACTTCCTTCTACCCCAAGGGCCTCCGGGCCTGTTGTGGGATCACTTTACACTTTACTTTACGTCACGGGGTCAATTTTGCTCCTACAATAAAAATGTTTACATGAAAATGATCCTAAAGAATCAGAGTCATTAAAAAGCAAACAAATAAAAAAACACATTTTTTACCTTTTTTTAATATTTTGATCATTCGGTCCTCTTAATAGGATATACTGAGGATCGTTGTGAAACATCGAAAATTGCGACCGCTAGAGCTATTATTAAATTTTCGTATCAAATGATTTTAGAACATAACAGACAGCGGCTAAACACTTGCCGTACCTGAAAACCTTTATGTACAAATTTTCATGAAGATCGGTTTAATTTAAAGTATTCATTTTAAGAATTGAATAGTGATGGCTAAAAACGATCAGTCACATTATGCCAATTTTTCAGTTTTTAACTTTTAAGGTAGTAAACCTATAATTTACTAGTACCAGAATCGTAATTAATAATCAAACGCAATGCAAAAAAAAATTATTATATATTAAGTAAAGGCAAATATGTTTTATGTACTAGGAAAAAAATGACACTACAAATATTCGGTTTCGAAAGAAAAATGGACTATGATAATTTTTCGCCGCCACCCTTCAATGATAATAAATTATTTTCTTTTCTTGAATGAGGTAATAATTGCGTTTTACGACTAAACAGATGCTTATCCAGGGCAGAAAAAAATAATTTGCAAGTTTTTTGTGCAGTTAACCAGAAATCTTAATTACTGTAATCCTGACGTACGTACAACGAAGAAACGATAACAGATATTGCGAAAATTTCTTTGAAATAATGAAATAAATAGACGAAATAAGATAATTGGTCTATTTCTACAAAAGTCTTCAAATGCGAAACATCGTTATTAAGTCGACCAGAGTAATTACTTGTAGTTGTCTGGAAAGTTGCGTGTTGTACTGTAAATAGGAGAGTTGAAAGCGTCCATGGAAACCTTGATTATTGTAGCATATCACAACGCACAATTTCCATGAACGATCAATTTTTATGCCTACTTATTTCTATCGTTTCTTTCAACATGAATTCAATGAACCTCAAATAACAAAGATGTCTTTATTATATAGAATAGAAACGAACTCTACCAAATAACTTTCAGAAATTATTCAAGGACTCCATAGTTTAATTTATGAAGAATCAAACTGAAACCACGTGATATCGCTATTTAAAATTAAAATAGGATACTCTAATGCAAATGACAATCTATGAATTATGAAACAAGTCACTATTTCTTACTCTCTGGCTACCGGCATATTTATTCACTTTTCCGTCACAGCAGCACTTATATTCATGTTATTTTTCCCCCATTCATAACTTAACGCCTATCAACAACATATGAAACATAAAATTAACATTTATAAGGTTATGGTGAATCATATATGTTACCTTTTCAAGCTTAAGACCGATATGGGGTTTTCTTTTACATTTAGCATATTCTGGTTAAGTTGGCTATATTATTGTATCCATAATTAATAGTTATCTTCCAACGTTACATATTGTTAAATGGATTTTCTTTGATTATTTCTGTCTCAATTTATTATTCAATTTGCAGGGTGTTTTCAATAATATCCTTGGAATAAAAACTATATAGGATGGAAGTAATAGATGCGAATATTTTAAATAGATATTCCTTGGGTGGAATGCAAAAAAAAAAAAAAAGTTTCAGTAATATTTTGGTGTCAAATAATTTTATTTAAAAAAACGTTTCCCTAAACTTTAAATTGCGCCAAATTCGAAAAATATTTGTCATACAGGTACAATATTTACTTAGATAATTAGAGGCGAAGAATAGGAATGTTTTGTTCCTTTGCAGTTTTGCAATAAAATTGACACTTTTTGTGCAAATTAAGCGAAAACGTCGGACATTTTAGAATAAAAAATTAGAGACATTGCAATGTCGAACTGCAAGAGGAAAGGTCTCTTGCGATCGTTGATCCAACAACAGCCGTTTATGTCTCATCACAAGATTCATGCGAATCTTATGTGCGCTGTTGCAATTTACATAAAGTTTGGTCTTAATTATTTCATTAACCGTGGGGTTAATCACAAAATAATGGAAAGAAGATGTGTTTATTTTATTGTAATTTAAGATCTTAATTTAGCACACTTATATCAACTCCACCCTGTATAGGTAGTTATTCATATACTGTAGAATAATTGCAAGTTTAATTTTTTTTTTTAGAATTAGACTGCTATTTGCATTAGAATACCCTTAAAATTTTGAAAGTTTGCACATTTTCTGTATCATTACTAAATAACTCTAACACAGACTTACTGTTACAAAGTATTTAGAACCTCCAGAAGAAAAAATCCGTTTGTCAGCAAATTAACAAATTTTAAACCTCAACTAATCACAGGAAAATATTTTCAAAAACTGTAAAACGTTTCTTAGCAACATATTAACTAAATCAACAGAGCATTGTTTTCCTCTATTGTGGTATATTTATGGTAGATACTTTACAATATATAAAATATTAAGATATCAACCTGCAGGAAGAAGAAGACCAGGACGTCCACTCAAAAGTCTTTTGGATAGTGTTTTTCTTGAGGCCGAAACAGGTCAAGAAATGGCCTAAATTCGTGAATGTACAATGCTGGTGATGAATTTACAATATAATATAATAATAAGCCTATTAACTACAATAGTCATTACGCAGTTTGGATCGAAGAGACGCGAACAGACAGGTGGTAGAGATGAATACATAACAGTAAGCTACATTATCTTTATGGGAAACAAGATGTGATAAGAACGGTTAAGTCTCATTGACTGCGATGGGTAGTACATGTGGCAGAATGGGGAATGAAAGAGGCGTATGGGAATTTCTATGACATGACATTTGATACGAATTGGGAATAAAATAGGGGGGTGGAAACTTCTTGTAGGAAAACCAAAGGGAAAACGCCCAGTAGGTAGGACAAGAATCTGATGGGAGAGTAACATTAACCATGATCTGAGGGAGGTGAATTATACAGGGGGTGTTAGCTCAGGGTAAGGATATATAGAGACCTTATGTCCGCGCGGCCATGATATCCGGGTTCGGTAGTGTCAGTGAGTTGGTTATTATGCATATGTGTCACATTCAGTACCAGGCACTGAGCAGGGCATTTAAACCCACAGGCCAGCCTTTTAAATCCCCAGCTACCCTTTTCGTGACACTTCAGAAAATGGACCATTATTCACAAACTATTAGTCGTAGAAAATTCAAATTTTGTACATACCTAAAGGAGATATCCTAGTAGGATTAGTTGGTGAAATAACTTGGGTGATTGACATCACATGGTATCGGCGTATCAATTTCAGGAAGTGGAAGTTCATCTTCACTTTCACTTTGTGAATCTTCTAATTCAGGAATCAGTTCATCGCCTGAATCATCATTATACAAAATATTCACTAATTCTTCTTCAGTGAGATATTTTTCTTTCGCCATGGTTTTCACTCACGCACAAACAACAGCGCGATAACGAGAAACATATACGACTGCATTGCAGCCTGGATTCAAGTTTGGGTGAACGAATTCCATGTGTTGTTTGTTTTAAAAATAAAAGGGGATTCACCAAGGTTAAACGTGTCAAACGGGAATAGAAAATGTACATTTACATGACATCTATGATATCCAAGACATATTAAGCCAACACAATATTTAGGCGCCGAATATAAACGCGGTTTGTTCGCGCCCGCTCTAAAACGAGTTAAATGACCGACGGCCGCATACACGATAGTCCCTTTAAACGCCTTAACTGGTTTACGGTACTGAATGTGTTAATTCGCCCAAATTCCGACCCATCAAAGGTGAATTAAAATGGATTTTGTGAAAAAATAAAACGTAACCTGATAACCTAAAACAAGAAGTGTATTTGAGAAATGTCTTTATTAATGTTTAGTAAACTTATTCAGGTTTGTGATGTTATTTTTATCAAAATTTGCGATATTACAGACGAAAATACATTTCCATTGAATGGTGTAGACTATATACAGTGTTTACTCTTAACAAACGATAGTTAATTATTCCAAGGCGCGGCAGGCCTAGAAGGCCCTCAGCCTACCAGCCGGCTGCTGGCCTCACTTCCACATGTGTCAATCATAGAGGTAGATGATCATCTGGCCAGTGTAGGGTTGACATGTGGCCAGTATGTCGAGTCCCTCAGCCGTTATAGCTGGTTTCCTCAACCTGGAACCGCTACTTATTGTAGCTACCCAAATGCCTCACGATGCTGTGTGGGCACCGGTCCCATACTGGCCGTAATACCATGAGAAAATGTCTTTCCCCACGTAGACTCGAACCAGTACAAGTCCCGTAGCTCTGCGCCAAGGCTTCCTGCCTTAACCACTCGGCTACGGCGAGGGAAAATATATTTCCCTTGAACGGCATAGACTATATACAGTGTTTACTCTTAAAAATATATAGTTAATTCAATAAATATATGAAAGTCTCTCATAGCAACTTCGATTAACATTATGAGTGTAAGAAAAAATACAATATGCATTATATAATTTTATGGAAAAATGAGGAAGGATCATTTTTTCTGCAAGTCCGATTTTTTTATTTATCCATGTTTACTTGATTAATACAGGCTGACTAACTGACAAGGAATGCAATGCAGGAGCAGGGATCCATAGTGAAATATTAAATTTCTACATCTCCTTAGGCATACTGACAACACACTGTAATGGAGAGATGGAAACAATCAATATTTACTTAATTGAAACGACTCTTGAATCATATACACTCATGCTCTAAAGCTGTAATACTGAGCAACTCCAAATCAGAACTCCAAGCATTATTATCACCGTATTCCAACTACAGCAGAGTACGTGAAATTCACTGTTCATTAACAATCTTACAAGCCTAAAAAAGATTATATATATATATATATATATATATCTTACTTTAAGGGAGGAAATGAGATTACGAGTTTTTGAGAATAAAGTTCTTATGCCAATTTTTGGACCAAAGAGAGATGAACAGACAGGTGAATAGAGAAGACTAAATAACAATGAACTACATGGTATTTATAGGAAGTCAGATATAATAAGAACAGTTAAGTCTCGTAGACTGCGATGGGCAGGCCATGTTGCTCGTATGGGGAATGAAAGACGTGCATGGAAGCTTTTTGTAGGAAAGCCAGAGGGAAAACGCCCAGTTGGTAGACCAAGAATGAGGTGGGAGAACAACATTAACTATGATTTGAGGGAAGTAGATTATACAGGGAATGATTGGAAAGCATTAGCTCAGGATAGGGATGTATGGAGAGCTTATGTCCACGCGGCCATGAACCTACGGGTTCGATAGTGCCAGTGAGTAGGCCTAAGTAAGTATATATTTCCAATGGATTCCATCTCACTGCGGTATTGTACGATTATTCGTAGGAAATGAAATAGCAGATTACTTAGCAAAAAGGGAACAAATACAAACTAAAACTATCCTGGAAAGAAGAATGCACAGAAAAAAGTTCAAACAAAAATGGAAAAGTTTGTTAAAAAAATTATAATAAAATCCCTGAGTTCCCAAGAAGCAGAGATGTTTTCTATGTTTAGGATGACTACTGGACATGACTGTTTGGCACCACAGTTGCATAAAATTAATATTTTTGAATCCACATCCTGCATACTATGTGAAGATCCAAACTCAGTGATTAACAAAGACCATCTGCGCCACTATATGATCTTACAAATACAACTTGAGAACTGTTATCGCAAGTAGCTAGACGTTACTGAGAAGCCAGAAGAAAAATGGAGATCCTCCAATTCCAAGAGCGTTAGCAACCAACCAACCAACCAACCAACCAACTTGATTAGTACATAATGTATGATTTTTATTAGTATGGACCACAATATGCCTATTATATAGGCATGTATATATATATATATATATATATATATATATATATATATGGTATGATAAGAAAAATAAATGTCTGTACTTCAGCGTGATATCCATTACACTACAAGGCGAATCCAATTCAAACACTTACCTTTCTTATATATGAATTATACTCTCCATTATTACTAGATGTCGCGAGAACAATGTCTTCACTGCCATCTAGTAGCTTACTATAACAAGTAAGCAAATTAAAGAGAATATTTATTTTACTTTATAGCAGTGACGCTTTATCGATGTTATAATAAAATGTTTAACATTGAGCAATGCAAGCTTAATATGGTATGATAAGAAAAATAATATATATATATATATATATATATATATAGTGCATGATAAAGCGTTACTGCTATAAAGTAAAAAAAAAAATATTCTCTTTAATTTGCTTACTTGTTATAGTCAGCTACTAGATGGCAGTGAAGACCGAGTTCTCGCGACATCTAGTAATAATGGAGAATATAATACATATATAAGAAAAATAAGTGTTTGAATTGGATTCGCCTGGTAGTGTAATGGATATCACGCTGAGGTACAAACTCAGAGATCCGGGTTCGAATCCCGTCCAGGCATTTATTTTTCTTATCATACCATATTAAGCTTACATTGCTCAATGTTAAACATTTAATTATAACATCGATAAAGCGTCACTGCTATAAAGTAAAAAAATATTATCTTTAATTTGCTTACTTGTTATAGTCAGCTACTAGATGGCAGTGAAGACAGTGTTCTCGCGACATCTAGTAATAATGGAGAGTATAATGCATATATAAGAAAAATAAGTGTTTGAATTGGATTCGCCTGGTAGTGTAATGGATATCACGCTGAGGTACAGACTCAGAGATCCGGGTTCGAATCCCGTCCAGGCATTTATTTTTCTTCTCATACCATATTAAGCTTACATTGTTCAATGTTAAACATTTAATTATAACATCGATAAAGCGTCACTGCTATAAAGTAAAAAAATATTCTCTTTAATTTGCTTACTTGTTATAGTCAGCTACTAGATGGCAGTGAAGACCGAGTTCTCGCGACATCTAGTAATAATGGAGAATATAATGCATATATAAGAAAAATAAGTGTTTGAATTGGATTCGCCTGGTAGTGTAATGGATATCACGCTGAGGTACAGACTCAGAGATCCGGGTTCGAATCCCGTCCAGGCATTTATTTTCCTTATCATACCATATATATATATATATATATATATATATATATATACAAGTATATGTTAGAATTATCGAATGTGTCTAAATGACACAAAGAGTAGGATGCGTGTAGGCAAACAGTTTTCGAATACTTTTGAAACTCACAATGGGTTAAAGCAAGAAGATGCATTATCTCCTCTACTATTCGATTTCGTACTAGAGTATGACATCAAATCTTTAGAGGATGAAGAAGGCCTACAACTCAATGGTGTTAATAAGCTGTTAGTTTATGCTGATGGTATATTATTATACGATAGCAAGGAGATACTAAGGGATAGTATGCACACTACATTGAGTAACACTAAGAAATTGGGACTGGAATAAAACGTTAATAAAACTAAATATATGGTCACACATATAAATATAACACTCTGCAAAGATTATCCTGCGAATACTGAATCGACGTTTACGTTCTACGATGGAAAGCGAATTGGAAGAACAGTTTGGCTTCAGGAAGGGAAAGGGTACAAGAGATTCAATTGGATTCATACGAACAATAGGAGAAAGATATATAGAAAAAGATAAAGACGTTTATGCAGTATTTGTTGACCTGGAAAAGGCCTTTGACAGAGTAAATTGGAATAAACTCCCGAAGATCTTGAAGAAAATTGGCGTGAAGTGGAAGGAGAGGAGGCTAATAACTAGTCTTTATATGAAAGAGCGAATAAAAGTGAAGTTAGGAGAAGAAATGTCAGAGGGAAGAGAAATTGGAATTGTCCTCTATCATCTACTCTTTTCATACATCTACCTGGAAGACCTAATGAAGAACTGCTTCAGCAATACGGGAGGCGTAAACATGGGAGGAAGAAGAATAAAGTGCATAAGATTTGCTAATGATATGGCTTTGCTAGCAGAAGATGCAATGACACTGAGGAACATGCTGATGGAGCTAAATGACAAGTGCGAGGATTATGGGATGGAGATAAAATATAAATAAGATGAAGACCATGATTATAGGAAAGAAACCAAGGAAGATAAACATGAGGATTAAATATGAGGCCATTGAGCAAGTGGAGAGCTTCAAATACTTGGGTTGTACTATCAGTAGTAACATGAACTGCCTGCGGTCAAGTAGTAAAGCAGAGGATAGCAAAGGCAAAAGAAGCTTTCAACAAGAAGAGAAGCAATTTCTGCGGACCTTTGGCAAAAGAATTAAGGAAGAGGCTAGTGAAGTGCTATGTGTGGAGTGTAGCATTGTATGGTGCAGAGACTTGGACATTACGACGGAATGAGGAAAAGCGACTGGAAGCTTTTGAGATGTGGATATGGAGAAGAATGGAATGTATAATATGGACAAAGTAAGAAATAAAAATGTGCTAGACAGAGTGGATGAAAGAAGAACAATGCTGGAACTGATAAAGAAGAGGAAAAGAAATTGGATTGGCCACTGGCTAAGAAGAAATTGCCTGCAGAAAGATGCCCTAGAAGGAATGGTCAATGGAAAGAAAGTTAGAGGCAGAAAAAGACAACAGATGATAGTCAATATTAAAATAAATGGTTTGTATGTAGATACAAAAAGGAAAGCTGAGTTAAGGAAAGAGTGGAGAATGCTGAGTTTGCAGTGAAAGACCTGTTCTTGAGCAGAACATTATGAATGAATGAATAACGGAAGTGGAGAGTTAATAAGTGATAAATTTTGAAGAAGTGGCTGAATTCAAATAGGCCTGCCTAGGAACAATAATTATAAATAGAAAATAGATTTATGAAGAAATTAAACATAGGACCAATTCTGGAAATGCATGCTATAAAGTATGACAGGGACTCTTGTCGTCCCAACTTCTTTTAAAAAAAACATTAAACTGAAAATATAAAGAACTGTTATTCTCCCAATTATATTATATGAATACGAAACATTGACTCTTACTTTAAGGGAGGAAAGGAAATTGCGAGTATTTGATAATGATGTTCTTAGGAAAAATTTTGAACGAAAGAGTGTGAATAGACAGGCGAATGGAGAAGACTACATAATAGAGAACTACATTATCTTTATAGGAAATCAGATATAATAAGAACAGTTAAGTCGTGTAGACTGCGATGGGCAGGACATGTGGCACGAATGGGGAATGAAGGAGAGGCATAGTAGCTTCTTGTAGGAAAACCAGAGGGAAAACGCCCATTTGGTAGACCAAGAATGAAGTGAGAGAATAACCATGATTTTAGGGAAGTAGATTATACAGAGGAAGATTGGAAAACATTAGCTCGGATAGGGATGTGTGCAGAGCTTATGTCCGTGCGGCCATGAACCTATGGGTTCGATAGTGTCAGTGAGTTAGTTAGTTAGTATATATTAGAATATTATTTATATGCATACTTCATATTTCTTAATAAGCTATGAAATTATATTTCAGTTCTGTTGATTTTCTATTTGACGCAGAGGGGGTTTATTAACTAAAGAATGAACTCGTCAAAAAATAGAAAATAAATAAAAATGAGTACTTTATAACTGTCTGTCCGTACTGTTTAATATGGTAGCATCTTATATATCACGTAATGGCAGTAACGATTAAATAAGATATTTATAATTTTATTTTCGTTCTTAAAAATGTGTGAATAATAAAGAAAAATTGGGGAGATAAATCTGAATGAGAAAAAAAATATTCAAGCAGTGTACGGTGCCTCAAAAATATTAATATTAAAATATAGTTTCACAAAAGTTACCTTTTAATAACGTATTCACGTATGTTATTAAATTCTATATTGGTATTATATACTGATTCCATGACAAAAATAAATAGAATAAATTCCCAAGCAATTATATTTATGTTATATCGTTTGAAAATCTTAAAATCTATGCATATTTCACTCATACGATGTTCAAATCCAGTTTCATGGTTCAGAAACGTAAACATTTGAAACTTGCTTCTTAGATCTATAGTTTTTTTTTTTTTTTTGGATCCTTTAACATTTATTTAATTTAAGAATATGAAAATAGAAAACGTGTTGCTTTATATAAATGAACTAGTTACAGGCTTATAATTATACTTAACTCTATATATTCTTCTTCGTCAGGCTCTACGACTTCCAGTGGAATGTCTTGGCCTTCTCAACCAGTTTACGCCACTTCTTCCTATCTTGTTCAGTAGATTTCAAATCAAAAATCCCCATCTCTCTCAAATCCTCAATTATGTCATCTTCCCATCGATCCTTGGGTCTTCCCCTTGGTCTTGTTCCCTGTGGCTTCCAATTTAAAATATCATTCTGCAATCTTCCCTTTGGCATTCTTAGTGTATGTCCAAACCATTGTAATCTTTTGGATTTGATGAAACTAACTATATTTTCTTTATTATTCTTGAGGTATAATTCGTCATTCCTTCTCAACCTCCAAGTTCCATTTTCCTTTACTGGACCTAGCACTCTTCTAAATATTTTCCTCTCAAACGTTAATAGTCTTAATTTATCTGCTTCTTTTAGTACCCAGGTTTCAGCTCCATAACATATGATTGGTCTTATTATTGCTGTATATAATTTGAATTTAACATTTTTTATATTAATTTGTTTTTGAATATATCGAAATTAGCAAAATATGCTTTATTCCCTTGCGATATTCTTGTTTTGATTTCTTCTTCAACAGTATTATTATCGTTTAGTATTGTGCCTAGGTACTTAAAGGAGTTAATTTGATCAATACAGTCACTATTTATAGTTAGTTCAGTCAAATTTGTTTTATTTCTCACACATCATAAATATTTTGTTTTATTTAGATTGATTACAAGCCCATATTTTATACTTTCATTTTTCAATTTGTCAAAGGTTTCCAGTAGGGAATTTTTTTGTTCTTGCTGTTATTATTACATCATCAGCATATGCAAGACATTGTTTTAGTCTTGTTGAAATATTTCCTCTTAGATCAAGTTGTTCTAAACTCTATATATTTATTATAATAAAATTATGGTGTATGGTATTTTTGATAATAATCGGACTACAGTAACGATACTAGTAAAATTCATGTGAGTCTCCGTTGAGGTATTAGGTCACAGTAATAGAATATATGAATAAAAACTATAAAAGAGTCACCTTGTGGGCCCGTCTCCTAACTCAAGTTTTTTTAACACTCTGCAGACCTTTCGGGACTAGTCCCATCATCAGCAGAACGAATTAGGTCTGTACTTGTTGACCCTTGTTGAGTGCTTCAACAAGGTTCGACAAATACAAACCTAATGCTGATGATGGGACTAGTCCCGAAAGGCCTACAGAGTGTTAAAACAACTTGTGTTGAGGAGACGGATCCACAAGGTGACTATTTTATAGTTTTTATTCATATATTCCATTACTGGAACTATAGTAAATATAAACAAATCTTATATTATAAAAAATAATTTAACATGTGTGAAGAAGGTGCAGTGTACCGAAACAGCTGTCACTGAATTATATTTTAATAAATATGAAAATCAAATAACACTAAGTTTTGTTTTTATTTAATTAATAAATATGAATTTTCATCAAGTAAACACCAACTCAATTGATTAAAAGAATTAAAGATAAAAATGCAATCAATGTATTATTATTATATCAGGTTAGTCAATAAAAAGAACAATTTACTGAAATACAGTATGTTAGGTACATCATTGCTATAAATTCGCCATGAAGCATGATACCTCTACTAATTTAAGTTTACTACTATTACTCTATTGCCACTATTACTACATAGTATTGTAACATGTAGCCTATATAAACAAAAATGATTGTTTATTTCTAAAGAAGAAACTCATAAATTAATAATAATAATAAGCATTCACTTATTCATTAATTCACTGGCATTGCAACCCAGAATCACTTTTAGCCTCCTAACTGATCTTTTTCCTTTCCTCCGTGTCTTCAATCCTTCATTTTTAGTCCTTTACATTCGAAATTATCATATCTTCTTATACAGTATACATCGTACGTCCATCTATTGTGTGGTAAAAGTAACTCCTCTACTCGTGCCCAGTGTAATGCCAAATCGAGATGAAACCCCTATTATTGAAGGTTCATGGGATATGAGGATGCTGTCGCACCATCACAGGGCCATGTGAAATGAAAGAAAAGGAGAATGAGTATAGAGAAGTGGTAGAACTTAGTTTTTGGCAGGGGAAACTGGAGAAACCCCGAGAAAAACCTGACCTGGTTCCGATTTATCCACTACGATCTCTTCCTCTTTATGTCCTTCCTAATAGTTTTCATATTTTATTAGTCTCTTTGTTCTATTCTCCTCCTTCCTCATCACATATCCGACAGGCAAATACATTTTCTCTTCACAAATTTCACTATTTTAATAAGCAGATCGAATTCATAAATATTTCCAGTTCTCCAAGACAGAATTTTACATTCCATATAATAATCATAGTTAAATCAAACAATGAATACAGAACTCACCCTCTGTTTTGAAGATGATGAAATCCATTAAACTGTGCTTTCCCTTGATATTACCTAGAAAAATAAATAAACACATAAATATATGACACAATAAGAAAAATAAATGCTTGGACGGGATTTAAACTCGGAGATATATTTTCACTGCTATAAAGTAAAAATATTCTCTTTAATTTGCTTACTTCTTATAGTAGCTAGCTACCAGATGGCAGTGAAGACCGAGTTCTCGCTATATCTCGTAATAATGGAGAATATAATATATATATATATATATACACACACACACACACTAGTGTCTAAAATTAAAGCAACAAATTGAAATAGTACCAAGTAGCAGTAGAAAGTAAGCAAATGTCTGTATAATCACATCCTCTATGTGAGATAGCATTCCTGTCTTTGTAGAATCATTGAAGTGATAACGCCAGTGCACCTATCAAAGGGTACTTTATGTTTACTCTCTTTAGTCCCACTTCAGCATTCACTGTGTAAACATTCATGTGCAGTGTGACACAGAGAAGACTCCAGGCAGACTCCTTGCGTTGTAGGACGATAGGGAGAATATAAGCTGGACAGCCTCTAACTGATGTGGCCACTAGGCTATGTGTATCGTTCTGTTGTTTCCTGGATTTGGCAACAGTTTGTAGAAAATGTAACCCTTAAGACCAGGGCTAGGACGACCAAGAGTCACCACGCAAAGAGAGGATCGTTACTTGACAATAGGGACAAGACCGAACCGTGTTGTACTGCACAACAACTGGCATCTGACCTTGCAGCATCCACTAGAACATTTGTATCGCGACAAACAGTGTACAGAAGGCTTCAACAGAGAGGTATTTACTGTCGGAGATCCGCTGTATGTGTACCCCTGACACGTGATCACATATGGAGGTGGATCAATAATGGTATGGGAAGGCATTATGATAACTGCTCGAACACCTCTACAGGAAGTTGTTCGGTAAACCGACAAGGTTTAACCGCTGCCAGATATCGTGACAGATCCTGTTACCTCATGTAGGCTTGTTTCGAGATACTTTGGGTCCAGACTTCCTGCTGATGGACGTTAATGCTCGGCCACACAGAGCAGCGGTGGTTTATGAATTCCAGTAAATTGAAGACATTGCTGGAATGGATTGACCTGCTTGGTCTCCCGACTTAAATCAGATAGAGTATGTTTGGGATGTGCTAACGAGACGAGTTGCTTCACGTCATCATCCACCAATCACTCTTGAGGATTTGAGAGTTGCTCTGCAGGAAGAATGGACTTTCATACCTCAAAACCAGATGGATGACCTCTTTTGCAGCATGCACCGTCGTTGTGAGGCCTGTGTTGCTGCCAGAGGTGATACCATGCCATATTGAGCACTCATAACCACATTTCTCGATACTGAGTGTGAACTTAAGATCACTTTAAAAAGAATAAAATCATTTTTATTTATGTTATTTCATGAAAAATGATGTTAGAATGTTTACTGAGTTTAGTCTTTTATTCTAGTATCAGCCAGTAATATTTGTGGCACAATTAAGATAGAAAGTAAACATTTCAGTTTGTTGCTTTAATTTTGGACACTAGTGTGTGTGTGTGTGTGTATATATATATATATATATATATATGTTATAATTACATTTTTTACATTGAGCAATGCAAAAAAAAATAATTATAACATCGATAAAGCGTCACTGCTATAAAGTAAAAATATTATCTTTAATTTGCATACAGTCGAAATTATCATATCTACTAGGTGGCAGTAGAGACCGAGTTCCCACCTCATCTAGTAATAATGAGAATATATATAAGAAAAATGGATGTTTGAACTAGTGTTTGAACTAGACTTGCTCGATAGCGCACTGGGATATAAATCCAGAGGTCCGGGTTCAAGTCCCGTCCGAGCATTTATTTTTCTTATCATGTCATAAATAAATATATATATATATATATATATATACACTAGCTGGACCGCCGAACGTCGTATTGCCTTTAAATATTTTTACGTTAATTTTTCCGATGTTTTAATAGTTATCTGCTATTCGGGGCGGAAACAATTCCAACAAATCAAAGATCATAAAAATAGGTCCAGCCGTTCTTGAGTTATAAATAGTGTAACTAATCCGACTTTGTTATATATATATATATAGAAGTCCCGGCCACGCATTGCTGTGGCTAAGGTATACGTTAAATTATGTTGTAGTAAACTAAGTGAGAAATCTAAATCAGAAAGTTTTTGTTTTACACAATTTCTAGTTCTGGTACGTTAACTACACCCGGTATAAATATGGGTGGTGGTTATGTGGAAGTGGTTTTGTGTTGATTGAGATGAATGTATGATGTCTGCATTCTCAGTATCGTCCATAAATGTATCATAAGGATTATATACATTTATTGATGGAATATTTTGAGGAGGCTTGCTGATTTCATTATACAATCGTTTTTTTCTACGAACTTGTTGACAGTTTGGATTCTCATCATCATCAAGAAGTCTCTGTATAGTAATATCGTCTTGTGATATATTATAGTCATCTTGTTTTTCATTTAATTGAGGCATGGAGATTGTTTCTGTAATATTAGGCATATTATTATAACTAACAGACTTACTTACAGTTCTGTTATTCCGTTCCTTAGGACCTTCATATGTTTTTAAATTGACATTCTTCTTAAATGTAAGCTTTATGTCACATAGGCCTATACCAATTTGCGTAAATTCACTTGATATCTTATCATTCATGGTCTCTAGAACTGATTCGCCATATTGTTCAATGTCTCTTCTCGGTCCAGTTAAATTTAAATTAAGTTGCTGTCTTTCAGCCAGATTACTTAAAACTAATACACACGAAATTAATAGTATTATCAATATATTGAAAATAAAATAAACACAAACACACTTAAATTATGAAATAACCAATATTTGTAATTCAATTGAAATTCGCGGTTGCAACAAAAAGCACAGCCACCTGGTTAAATAATAAACCAATTACCTTACACGACCATCTGTTAGAATCGTATGGAACTCACAAATAATTATAACTATTTGTTAAATAATAAACAAATAATTTGCAATAAAAATAATGCGACTATAAATTTAGTTATAAACTTCCCTAAGTCTCAAGTTGGATCAAACTGCACACAGTGTTTAGTAGTTTAGGATTCCATCGCGGACAAGCAACGTGACACGTAATTTTTATATATTAAGATATGCCTACATATAAGAAAGATAAATGTTCGTATTGGATTTCCCCGGTGGTGTAATGGATAGCACGCTGGTACTAACCCAGAGCTCGGGTTCAAATCCCGTCCAGGCATTTATTTTTCTTATCATGTTATATATATATATATATATATATATACTCATACGTCCCACGCGGGGATACGGGTGCTCCTTAGTGGGAGTTTCTTAACCAAGCTAATTTAACTACGCTTATTTATTTACAGATGTCAACGAGTGACACGTCGTTAGCACTTCGACTCAATGAGACTTTTAGTAGGCAACTAAGGTATCATTTGGACGGACGAAGCTCGTTTAAATTTTGCACAAATGTCTTAATTCAGGCTTTTAGTTCTTTTATGACCCTGAAAATCTTCAGACTCCGGCCTCACGGCTTGAAGTCCCTTGGATTTTTTTCATCCTAAAAAACCATCGACCACGGTCGGGTTTGAAATTGAAATAAAAAAATATGTGGGTGATGGAGAAATTCCGAATACATATTTGAAAACACGATAAAAAAAACTGCATTAAGTACAACTATTGGTACTCATGAGACAAAAATCATGTTGACCAGTGTTATCCAAAATGAATGTAGACAAATGCTATAAATTCAAAGTTTAGAGATCAGAGAAACTATTACTAATAATACTATTACTACCATCATTACTGCTACTGCTAGTATTGCTGTTAGTGCTAATAATAATAATAATAATAATAATAATAATAATAATAATAATAACAATAATAATATAAAACATGTGAACACATATGCTTTTTTTGAAAATTGTCACTAATATAATGTATATTATAAGTAAATATAGGTCTATTATAAATCAATTACTATATCAAACCAGATTTCTTGAAAAATACAATTCCTAGAATATTGAGACTTTTTGACCCTCCATTATTTTTCTACTAATATATTTCTAATACCATACAATGGTGACTGCAGAAACTGTTTTTTTTTAATTTATGCATAATATTATATAATTTTAGAGCTATAAAAATAACATTTTAATCATGTCGATTATATCAGACACCGCGTTTGAAAGAGTTTCTTTGATGCGTTTAATTCCCCGATAACTTAAGGATAAATTGCTGAAAAGTAAAGATCAAAATGTTAATACAAAGTAGAAGCCCAGTAAAGTTTAAAGAAATATATTATGTAAAAAAATACTCATATCTTGAAGAGTCAGGTTGGTATCAAATTTGAATATAACATATTTACATATACTTTAGTCAAGAAACATCGCAATTCATAACAAGATTATTTCACTAAATATTACTATATAAGTTCGAGATACATAAGCCAGAGTGGAGTGAGAATTATGTGAACATATTTTGTCTAGTCTCCATAGCTAAATCAGCGTCATGACAATTTCTGTTGTTTTCTAAGTGTTTCACAAATCTATAAATGGGGTATTAAAGATAATTGTATTTTTCAAGAAATCTGGTTTGATATAGTAATTGATTTATAGTAGTCGTATGTTTACTTATAATATACATTATATTAGTGACAATTTTCCAATAAAGCATATGTGTTCACATGTTTATTATTATTATTATTAGCAGTAACAGCAATACTAGCAGTAGCAGTAATGATGGTAGTGATAGTATTATTAGTTGTAGTTTCTCTGATCTCTAAAATTTGAATTTATAGCATTTGACTACATTCATTTTGGATAACACTGGTCAACATGATTTTTGTCTCATGAGTACCAATAGTTGTACTTAATGCAGTTTTTTTATCGTGTTTTCAAATATGTATTCGGAATTTCTCCATCACCCACAGTTTTTTATTTCAATTTCAATTAATGAATTTAAATAATTATTTATTTATATTTATTTATATGGTCTTTATAGGAAGCCAGATATAATAAGAACAGTTAAGTCTCATAGACTGCGATGGGCAGGACATGTTGCACGTATGGGAAATGAAAGACGTGCATGGAAACTTCTAGTAGGAAAGCCAGAAGGAAAACGCCCAGTTGGTAGACCAAGAATGAGGTGGGAGAATAACATTAACTATGATTTGAGGGAAGTAGATTGTAAGGGAATGATTGGAAAGCATTGGCTCAGGATAGGGATGTGTGGAGAGCTTATGTCCGCGCGGCCATAAACCTACGGGTTCGATAGTGCCAGTGAGTAAGTAAGTAAGTAAGTAAATAATTATTTTCTGCTTAACAAACATTAAAGGGATTACATCAAAATCAAAACATACAGTGGTGTACCCTGACTTGCAATCTGCAATGAGACCAGTTCCACACTGCGAAGAATTGCCCATACCAAAGCCTCCAGAACATGTGACATTAGATGAAGAGAGCTCAGATTCTGATGGAAGTAAGGAAGAAGAAGAAACAGATTTTGGTGATACAACTTTTGAACAAAATTGTTCATCTGAGTCTCATTTATTGAATCAAGAAGATCTTAACGATCTCATACGAGATTTAAAGTTATCCAAAAACCACTCTGAAATGCTTGGTTCCCGGCTAAGAGGGTGTAATCTTCTTCAAACCTTGCGTGATGGAGAAAAACCGATATCATATTTGAATTCAGGAGAAAAAATACTATCAGAAACATATATTTTTCTTTCTGAGACAAAACAAAAAAAGTTTTTTTTTTTGTTGCTCAGTGTAATTTATATTGTCATTCTAAAAAATATACATAGCCAATAAGGCAAATTAAAATAAAATAATCACATCTAAAATTTACATAATTTACAAAGATCTTTATATCAATTTAATATAAATGCCAGAAAATACAATATGGAAATTAACACGAATAAGACAAAATGCTTAACAATATCAAAAGAACCAGTAAGATGCAAATTAGAAGTGGAAAGAAAAATTATAGAACAATTTAATTATTTAGTTGTATTAATAACAAACACTAAACATTTAATAAAAGAAGTAAAGAAACAAGCTGACAAAGCAACATAAATATCAGGGTATATGAAAGATTTAATTTGGCGCAACATACACATGTCAATAGAAAGCAAAACCCACATATATAAAACGATAGTTCGACCAGTTATCGTATATGGAGCAGAAACTAGGGCTGATACAACAAAACCTAAACAAATAATAAGCACATGCGAAATGAAAATCTTAAGAACTATTCAGGGGAAAACAGTATTTGATAAAATACACAACACAGAAATTAGGGACAAATGCCATATTCAAGACAACCAAATTTATTATAGATAGACGAAAATATTGGAAGGGTCATATAGAAAGAATGGAAGAAAACCGGCTTGCAAAAAGAGCTAAAGAAGATAGACCAATGGACGGGAGAAGAACAAGAGGAAGACCAGCCAAGAGATTGATAGACAGTGAATGCACATCCAATACGTCTTCCTCCGAGGAGTGATTTTGGAAATGAACAAGATAAAAATCCTACAAATTAAGTTTAAGAAGAAGAAGAAGACATCTAAATTAACTTACATAAAATCTTATAAAATAAAGAATGTAAGAATGTATTTTATAACATTTTCACGATACAATACATGAATTTCGGAAACGATATGTCCAAAATATGGATTTTATTGGGACAAAGAAATGGCTGGAGGTGGAGGAGCAGTGAAACCATATATAGACACACCTGCATGGCACTATTCACTGAATTTGTGTGGGAGGTAGTAAACGAGTAAGAGAGAGCAAAGACCTTCTGTAGGTCAATAACAAAGTGATTGTAAATTACAACAGCTCCTGACAACTAAATACACCTTGAAATCTTTCGAATTCTCTTCTAAGGAATACTTTTATTATTTCTCTCTTCATACATACCAGACAAATTATTTCGATAATAATTTTGAATCGAATGAAAGAATCAATCGAAGTAAAAATAATGAAAGAGCAATGTGGTTTTCGAAAACATCGAAATTGTATCGATTTAGTGAATACATTAGAATAATTCTCGAACAATCATCTAATGACAAAAAACACTATATGCCATATGTGTATAGATTTTGGGAAGGCATTTGATTGCAATAGTCAGACCTGCTATATGGCAAAACTTGAAAGCATATGGCATACCAACAAAGATAATAAATATCATTGAAGATATGTAAGAGGGCTAAGAATGGCAAGTAATGCATTAAGGGAAAGTAACAGAGTTCTTACAGCCTAAACCTGTAGCGAAATAGGGCTGTACTCTTTCTCTCATTATATTTGTATTGATTACGGATAGTCCGGACGACATTTGCTTGCTGGCCCAAATATTTAGGGATAAATAATCAAAAATTGGAAAACTGCAAGAAGAAGCAAAAAAGTTGGTCTAAAATAAACTATATTAAAACAAAAGGAAATAAGAAAAAATGTAAGGTAGGCTAGAAACCAAGCTTAAAATTAGTGGAAAGGAAATTGAGGAGGTTTTATATATTTGGGAAGCATGATTACGAAAACAGCTGGTGCGCAGGAAGACGAAGAAAGACGTATACAGCAGGCAAAAGGAGCTTTCGTGCAGCTGTACCACATTCGGAAAAATGGAAGCATATAAATAAAAACTACGCTTCGCACCTTTAATACAAATATTAAGTCTATCCTACTCTATGGGTCCGAAACATGGAAGGTACAGAAGAAATAACTAAGATGTTACAAACTTTTATAAATAGATCTCTGAAAAGAATTTTGAATATTATATGGCCAGATATTTTTTTTATTTAGGAATATTCCACAATTCAACCCAAAGTGATTTGTCGCCAGAGGTTCCTGTCTAAAGCATCTTCTTCCCTCAAATCTCTAGCTTCCACTCTTCTCTTCGCTCCATCCATCCATCGTTCTCTAGGCTGCCTCTTCCACTTCTTCCATTAGCTTTCCAATTAAGGATCTTCTTTGGTATTCTCTCTTCTTCCATTCTTATGAAGTGTCCATACCATTTCAAACGTTTTTCTTCTATTTTTCCTAATGTGCTTTTTTCAACTTGCATAATTTTCCTTACTGTGCTGTTTCTGACCTTATCCCTTCTTGAAATTCTTGTCGATCGCCTCCAAAAATCCATTTCTACTGCTAACAGCTTGTTGGATTGTTTTCAACTTACTGACCAAGTTTCGGACCCACATAATAAAATGATTTGTAACAGAACTTGAAATATAGTTTTCTTCAATCTGTATATTATATTTATATTCCAAAGCACTGAGTTCAACATACCAATGACTCTTCTTCCATTAGTTATTCTTCTTTCAATTTCTGTAGTTGAATTCTCACTTTTATCTAAAATAGATCCTATATATTTAACATTTTAACATTATGTATTCTTTCTGAATTACATTTTAGCTCATCTGTTGTATCCAATGAAAGATATTCTCTTTTATTATAATGTATCTGTAATCCCCATTTTTTGTATTCTATTCTCTAATTCCCTTAATATGAAAGATGCATCATCTGGATCCAGACAAATCGCCACCTGATCATCTGCGAATAGTAAATGGTGGAGGTGATAATTACACTAGCCAACAGTGAAAATGTAACTGGAATGAAGTAAAGGTTTCGTAAGTATATCGACCACACCACACTGATAACGAAAAAGACAATGAAAAGCTCGAATTAACTATCGTTTCCAAGTTAATGGACGTGCATTTAACCCTTTTAAATTATGGTTTCGTTTAGGTTAATTTCAGGAAAGCAGCTACAGTAACATCACTATTTATCCTAGAATCACGCTTTGAACCTTATTCTCTTCAGAAATGATCAGTCTATAACGGTACCATTTAAATGCTCCTATTACGTATGTACCCGAGGTGGGAAAAATTGAGGGAAATTTTGATTTTTTTAAATCCCCATGCACCACCCTGTGTTAATGCACAGATCTCGAAATCAACTGAAAAATACTAAGAGGTGCATGCAATGTGTGTGCAAAATTTCAATCTTCTATGTGCAAAGGTAAGGCCAAAGTGATGACGTCTCGACGCAGAAGAGTATATAACTATACGTACGTAACGTGTTTTACAATGCATCCACACTTGAAAAAAAAGTAAAAAGCTTTACCAGAAAATTTTAAAGCCAATACTTATATTATCTTTTGGGACTAATGACAGCTATGGGCATTAACTATAAAAGTGTTGAGTGGAGGTTGTTCACTGACTCCTCCAAAATAAGTTTCGAGAAAGACATATGGAAATAATCCTAGGAAGTTGTTAAATATAATGATTGAAAATAATGAAATAAAAATAAATGTTCTTCCATTATTAATGTTTTTATAGCCAATTAATGTTTTAAACTCTTTGTGAAGAGTACTTAAGATTGAGTTTCATAGAATAAAATTTCGTGAAGGAATAAGTCGTACTGCATAATGACAACATGTTACCATCGATTCCGATTGGGTATGCACCTTACATGAAAGAAACATATGTTAACATGAAACAATTGTTATTGCGATTGAACTATGACAAGTTTAAATGATAGATTTCCGGGGATCTGAAAATCATAGGCATACTATTTGGGCTACAACAGGGCTATACCAAGTTCTGTTGCTTATAGTGTCTCTGGGATAGCAGTGCCATAGCACTTGATTATAAAAAGAAAGATTGGCCTAAGTATTAATCACGTGAACCAGACCTCACATTGTTATGCAAGAAGCACTTGTGGAATCCAAGAACGTAATTCTCTCTGCTCTTCATGTGAAATTGGGCCTAATGAAAAACTTAATAAGGCCATGGGCAAAACTGGAGTAGCATTTATCTATTTGCGCCAGAACTTTCCACGGCTTAGTGAGACTAAAAAAAAGAGGGGTTTTCGTGGGTCTCCATATACGTAAAATGTACAAAGATGAGCATATCCACACCAACCTGACAGGTAATGAAAAGTTAGCTTGGGATGCCTTTGTTCAAGTGTCAACAAACTTTCTAAAAAATAAGAGGGCAGAAAACTATAAGGATCTTATGGCAAATCTCCTGCATTGCTACGATAGACTGGGATTTAACATGTCCTTAAAGTTACATTTCTTAGATTCCCACTTGGAATTTTTTCCTGAAAACTGTGGTGCTGTAAGCAACGAGCATGGGGAACGCTTCCACCAGCAAATTTGGAACATGAAAATGAGATACCAGGGAAAGCGGAGTGCATCAATGTTAGCCGATTACTGCTGGAAATTAAATAGAAAATCGCCAGCAGAAAATTACAAATGCCAGGCAAAACGGTTGCGCCTTCAGTGACCTTCCTCTCAGGGATAACAACAAGGTAAATACATGCATAAGCTCATATAGACAATAACGTAAAGTTAGCGTAACTTCAAAACGAGAGCTAATCTTTCATTTTCATTAGCATTTTCGTTATCAGCACACCCAAAAACATAAAGAATAGCTTGTTTTCATGCCAGTTACACAAAAAAGTAAAACTTTGTTGGCTAGTGTTCTATTCTATTTGAATTCCCATATATTTGCAGTGTCTTGGCCAATTAATTATTCATATAATTATGATAAAGCCACGAGTGATTTCCAATTTATCTAGAGAATTTTGAAATCAAGAGTGACATTTGTTAGGACTATTTAACGAATAAAATTAAGCTGTTTACTCAGAAAATATTTTTTTAACATAGGCCTAGTTATTTTAAAATAATTATATATTTAATGCAAACGGCGATGTTTGAAAGCAAATGAGAAACGATATGTTTCACTTCTTTATCACTGCAAACAGATCATATTATTTATTGCCAAAGAATCGTAAATTTAATAATGCACCCTAGTGGAGAAAAAATGAGACACGTCAAACTGTATATTAATTAATTTCTGATGCCCTATGATGTAAATATGTCAATTATATTTTTCTGGAACGTTATTATCTGGGAAAAAATACGTTTAAGAAAGTGCAAACAGTGGTTTCTTTTCTTTTCTTTTTTTTTTGTATAATCAATTGCTACAAATGTTTTTATATTATCTCCCGCAACCACGATAAGGTTACATTCGTGCACTATGTATACAATCTGGTAGCCACGCTGCAAAATAATGATATGACCTATTCAGAATGTTAAAAAGGAGGAGCTTGATTTTACAGTGATCAAATTAAACTGATAAAATCGAGGTAAAAAACGACTATGATCGGTTGTAAATAAAAAATCATTGAAATGTGATCGGTCATTGACTCCCATTTGGGGCATGAGTTTGTCTGTATAAAGGCATTTAAATCAAGTTAACATACAAACGCACTTGGTCAATGCGACAAAGGAAAGATTGTACTAACATAAAATTTATGCTGGTCTGAATCACTGGAAGTAAGTATTCTCTCAAAGAATCGGCGACAGCAAGTCGAATGTTTTTTTTTTCCCCTCTCTTCCTTTTGTAAAAGAAAACAAGTCAACGTAAGGGACAGTTTGAGCATACGATACTTTATAAGGAAAGCTACTTTGCTTATAAGGTTTAGGGATACTCTTCCTCATATAACCCGTTTATTAAATGCACGTGGCATCCAATTGTAAAATAATCTATTGAAATCCTTGACTGATTTTGTTCAAATATAGGCAGATTACTTGAAAAAAGTTGATTTACTGCGACGTCTGTGATGAGTTTTATACCTGGGTATATTTTCTTGGCACAATAGGAGTCCACAAAAAAATCGTGACAATTTCATAACTGATTCAATTGTAATGTCCCGCGCCGTAGCCGAGTGGTTAAGGAGGAAGCCTTGGCGCAGAGCTACGGGACTTGCGCTGGTTCGAGTCTCCATGGGGGAAGAGATTTTCTCATGGTATTTCGGCCAGTATGGGACCGGTGCCCACCCAACAACGTGAGGCATTTGGGTAGTTACAATAAGTAGCAGCTCCAGGTTGAGAAAACCAGCTAACGGCTGGGGGACCCGACATGCTGACCAGATGTCACCCCTACACTGGCTGATGATCATCTACTTCTGTGATTGACACATGTGGATGTGAGGCCAACAACCGGCTGATAGGTTAAGGACCTTCTAGACCTGTCGTGCCAGGATTTTTTTTCAATTGTAATAATTAGAAAAAGAAATAAACGTATTTTTAAAAATCCGCATTTCCTGACATGCAAAGAACTTAGACAAATTTAAACATAATAGGCCTACAAATGTAGTTCATTGATTCTATCTATCTATAATGGCGTAGCCCATTGTTGAGCCATAGACCCTCCTTCGTTAGAAGTTACTAGACCAAGTTAAATTTTAGTTACCGTATTTGCCCATAGATGCCATGAATGACACTCGGTCAACACACCGACTCAATGAGACATCTAACAGGCAACTAAGGTATTACTAGGGCGTTGAGGTCGGTAAATTTTGCTTAGAAACCTTTTTATTCAGGCTTAAGGATATTTTACGAGCCTAAAAATCTTCGGTCTCGGGACCCACGTCTTGAGGTCCATCCCGGAAGATTGTACCTTGGATTTTTCCGTCCTAAAGAAATCCATCGACCCCGGCCGGGTTTGAACCCACTATGAGTCAATACCTTGAAGCTTGTAAATATATAAAGAACAGACAAAATAACGGAAACACTTCATTTACTGGTACATTTATATTCATGAGTATGGTTAACCTGTAGGTCTTGTCAGAAATGCATTATTTTCTTTCAGACATTTACTCGGAACCTAGGACTGTATTTAAATGTACAAGCGTTTCTTTCCCGGTAGTTGCAGCTGTGAAACCTGGTTTATAGCATCTGACCTGAGTGACAAATTGTTAGTCTCTTGTCTACTGGAGCTACAATGTTAGAAACTGCCAAATTGTTAGAATTTTCAAGGAGCACAGTTTCTAAAGTGATATCTCTGCATATATGTCCAAAGCAAACGCAATCATCTCGTTGCTCTAGGGAGCAGGATCGAGTTCCACTGCTCTCGTCGGCGAGAGGAATGAGGTAGGAGAGCAACAGACAGGGGACATCAAGATTGTGGCGTTTCCTAGAACTGCATAGAACTAAAGCTGCCATGCGAATAGATTTTAATGTATTATTGTCGTCATTATTAGGCCTATTATTATTATTATTATTATTATTATTATTATTATTATTATTATTATTATTATTATAACATACAATATTATATTTTCCGAAATTATATAAAGAATATATTACAGGCATATGTAAGTTATATATTTTTTTGTATTTTAATTACCTAACTCACTGAGACTATCGAACCGGGTGGTTTGTAGCCGCGAGGATATCAGATCTCCATACATCCTTATGCTGAAAAAAATACCTCATGGTTGATATTCTTAACCTATACACTGAGCGCTTTCTCTCTGGCTTTCCTACACGGCGTTTCCATACCCCCCCCCTTTTCTTATTCCTTATTGGTGCTTACAACTCCTACCCATTGCAGTCTACGATACTTAAGTCCTCTTATACCTCTGCTTTGTGGTCCCGTTATAGGCCTTAGCAGGCCATTGGAGTAGTAAGAGGTTAAGGCTCCCACCTTTCTAGACTGTCGACAAGAGATGTAAGTGGGATTTTCAGCCCCGCGTGACGACCCCAGAACATGCGTATCCTATTAATTTCCGTTAGAGGCTGAGTAAATCCCAGGGCCATGGTGCCGCCAGAAAGTTGGGGACAGTTTAAAAATTCTGACCCCACCGGGACTCCAGCCCTCGACTTCCGGCTTGTAGCATATTGTCTTAATCAACTATGCAACAGTGTACCCCCGTTTTTGTTTATATAATGTTGTACACACATATCCTCTATACATACATATATACAACTCCACCAAGTAATCTGCGCAGTCCAACTAACATGCTGTCTTTCTCTTTCTCTTCCTTACTATGTTTCCACTTCCTGTCCTCTGTATATATTCTTTATCTGGCAGGTAGAGAGCTGACAAATGCTATGGATTTTAATGGTCCGTCCTTCTACGTGGTCATTGGCAAAATTACTAATTTGACAACCCTGTTACTATTGGGTTACGTGTAGGAATGGACTGTCCCTTCTCATTACATGTTGCCACTTGTGATTTATTGTAAAGCTATAAGAGTAACGTAGAGACGACAAATACTGTGATTTTATATTAACCGCGCCGCTTAAGCGTTCCGTGCTTAAATGACTAATTTGACAACCATGTTAAGTTCTTTCACACGTGTTTAGGAATTCTCCGCTCACACTTAAAGTTGAACCATTTAGTACGTGATCGGGTGTACAGTCTTCTACTACATCCCTTCCATAGATTCAGAAGTTCGGCGACACTAGCGCTAAAACTCTTCCCCTCCTCCTGTGCAGAGTTGACTTGGTAGTATAATAGTGTTCTGCCCAAGAGCAGGTCTTTCACTGCAAAGTGAGCATTCTCCATTCTTTTCTTAACTCAGCTTTCTTTTTTGTATCCGCGTACAAACCATTTATTTTAATATTGTCTATCATCTTATGTCTTTTTCTGCCTCTAACTTTTTTTCGGTGGAAAGATCAAGACCATCTTCGCTAGGTTTACCGTACATGCCACATGGCCTAAAACGAATTTGTTCATGATGATGATGAACTTTTTTCCGTTGACCATTCCTTCTAGGGCATCCATCAGCAGGCAGTTTCTTCTTAGCCAATGGCCAATCCAATTTATTTTCCTCTTCTTTACGAGTTCCAGCATTGTTTTTTCTTCATCCACTCTGTCTAGCATATCTTCATTTTTTGTCTGTCCATTTTATACTTTCCATCCTTCTCCATATCCACATTTCAAAAGCTTCCAGTCGCTTTTCCTCATTCCGTCTTAATGTCCAAGTCTCTGCACCATACAATGCTACACTCCATACAAAGCACTTCACTAGTCTCTTCTGTAATTATTTTGGCAAAGGTCCGCAGAAAATGTTTCTTTTCTTGTTAAAAACATCGTTTGCAATTGCTATCCTCTGCTTTACTTCTTGACCGCAGTTCATGTTACTACTGATAGCACAACCAAAATATTTGAAGCTCTCCACTTGCTCATTTGCCTCATGTTTATCTTCCTTGGTTTCTTTCCTATAAACATGGTCTTTGTCTTATTTATATTTATCTTCATCCCATAATCCTCGCACGCGCCATTTAGCATGTTCCTCAGTGTCAGTGCATCTTCTGCTAGCAAAGCCATATCATCAGTAAATCTTATGCACTTAATTCTTCTTCCTCCCATGTTTACGCGTCCCGAATTCCTGAAGCAGTTCTTCATTAGGTCTTCCAGGTAGATACTGAAAATAGTAGGTGATAGAGGACATCCTTGCCGTACCCCCTTTCTAATTTCTCTTCCCTCTGACATTTCTTGTCCTATCTTCACTTTTATTCGCTGTTATCCTCTATAAACCCTTTAAAACTTACAAGATAATTCTGTCATTTTTTATGTACAGTTTTAAAAAAGTGGTGGTTGAATCATATTACAATGCACGTTAGTAAGATCTATATTATGAAGTTATTTTAATGGTTCTATGAATTTACATTAATATCCTCCATCCATGCCAGGGCATCTGAATGACTATGCTGAGCTTGGACTATGAACCATGACTGTGCTGTCAAGGGAGGAAAGGTATACATGACGTCAACATTTCTCCTCAAATCCTTACCTAAGCGCTCCCTCAACCAACAACTGAGCAATGAGGCTATTCATCAGCTGATAATACAGGGCAAGTCAAAATGTTGTGCGGGTTTTCAGAAATTTATTATGTGAAATGTAATGAACATATAATATCGTGAGACATATTGTATGAAAGGTAAACTCTCAAAGTTTAGTTGTCCACTTCTAAAGTTCCGCGTTCACCCGCAAGATGTCAACAGCAGAGCAGTAAAGGAAAATGGCGTTGACTGGGGATCAGAAGTCTTTCTGTGTGCTTGATTACCATGTAAACAACTCTGTGACTAGTGTTCAACGACATTTCCGTACCAGATACGATAAAGACCCGCCGGATGGGAGATCCATTCGTAAGTGGTACACACAATTTAGGGATTCAGGCTGTATCTGTAAACGAAAATCGACTGGCCGTCCGTCGACGAGTGAAGAGACAGTCGAACGCGTTCGCACATGCTTCGTGCGGAGTCCACAGAAATCCACCTACCGGGGAGCGACAGAACTTCAACTACCACAAAAAACTGTATGGCGGATTCACCGGAAACGTTTATACAGATGAAACCCTACCACTTGCAACTGGTTCAAGCCTTAAAACCCGCCGATTATGCTTTGCGAGCGTCCTTCTGTGTTGATTTTCTCGCATTAATGGAAGAGAATGAGTTCCATGAGAGGGTAGTTTACAGTGATGAAGCGACTTTCCACCTTTCAGGAAAAGTGAATAGACACAATGTAAGGATTTGGGGAACTGGTAACCCCCATGCAACTCTGGAACATCAACGCGATTCTCCGAAAGTGAATGTCTTTTGTGCCATTTCCCATGCAAAGGTTTATGGGCCCTTTTTCTTTCATGAACGTACTGTGAACGGACATGTTTTCCTTGATATGCTACAACAATGGCTCCTTCCGCAGCTTGAAGCGGATAGTCCAGATTTCATTCTGCAGTTGGATGGTGCCCCTCCACATTACATGGCAGTGTTCGAGACCATTTGAATACGGCTTTACCACAACGCTGGATAGGCCGTGCATCTCAGGGTGATCAACAACTCATTCATTGGCCACCTCGTTCACCAGATCTAACCCCGTGTGATTTCTTCATGTGGGGTCTTGTAAAGGATCATGTTTACGTACCACCACTTCCAACAACACTGCATGAACTGCGTGCCCGCATCACAGCAGCCATTGCTGATATCGACCGCGGACTGCTACAGAAAGTTTGGCAGGAGATTGAATATCGGCTTGACATCTGTCGTGTAACAAAAGGCGCTCACATAGAACATCTGTGAATATTAAAAAAAAAAAACTTTGAGAGTTTACCTTTCATACAATATGTCTCACAATATTATATGTTCATTACATTTCACATAATACATTTCTGAAAACCTGCACAACATTTTGACTTGCCCTGTAGTTGGTTTAAAAGTAAAACACCTTCTGCAAAAAAAGTACAGTGGTCGTAAACTGAAACTAAACGAGACAGGAGAGTTCAGAAAAGGATTGTGTCACAAAATTAAATACACATTTAAGCATAATTAAATACACATTTATGGGAATAGTTTTTACTAGAACCGCGTAGAGAGAGAGAGAGCTGCAACAAAGTACAGTACAACTTGTTCAAGGCGGAATCGCATTGGACCATTTTTTTTTCACATTAGACAACATTCCTCGTTATAAAAAAACAACAAATATTAACCAATCTTAGATTATAGAGCACCATATATGTCTTTTTATGTACCTTGGATTAATTGTACGTCTGCTGCCGTTAGAAAGTGAAGTATAGTATGTACGGGCGACTTCAACGGTAACGCGCGAGAAAACAGCACCGTTTCGTCTGCGTTAAAAATGTCCCTTAGGCGCGTATTCAGAAATTAAAGTATGCAGTTTCGGTTTCAATTCACTAACTACACTTTCGTCCACAGCATTTGATTCTCCGCAAATTTCATTCCACATTACATTGTGTCGTCTTCTAAAACTGTCCACCACCAACCTGAAGATGCCTTCAAATCGTATTCCCTAGGGATATAGCAACAACTAGAGCTTGACTTTGGAGCATCGGTATGGAAATTTGTTTTTTTTTTATTTGACCATTTCCTTGCATCAACTAATTCATTACCTTGTCTTTGTGTTTTAAAGTCTCATAAACTTGAATTTTTCCACATTTAAATTTAGTAATTATTTCGCGTACTGACAGTTTGTTTTTCTTTATCTTCAATCACTTTCACTTTTTCGTTTAACGACAATGATACATACGATTTAGTCATCTTTATTCCGTAACGTATATTCAGAAAGCTACCTGTGAAAGATATGTACACAATCGGTCTCAGATCTTAAACTAATTTAAGATTTTACAGTGCACTGGTTATTTGTAAGACAGATGTCATACGCCAAATATTTATTAAACCAACCTGTATTTCGCAAAACGTGTGTGCAGTGAGGCCGAAAGAAAATTCCAGATACAGTAGAAACTCTACTTCATCCGGCGGCAGCAATAATTACTACTGTTAATTCGCCTAACGGGAATTCAGTGAAGTGGAAAGTAATTTATTTCTCTCTCTATCTTTCCACCTTATAAACTTTTTTCATGAATTGTGTAGAAATATCCTTCCGTTTCCGCGTTGGACAGATTCCGTTTTATACAAAATAAATACACGTAAAATGACTACTATTTTGCCGGGACCAATAAATATGTTCACATTGAACAGATATCCGCATTATTCACGTTCCGGATTAAACAACATTTTACTATACATATTTACGGAAGAGCAGCAATTTTAGTACAGCATTGATTACAGACAATGAAATGAAATGATGTTTGAATATAAGTCTTGAACTGCTGATGATTGGATATATGTAATATGGTCTGAAATTTCCACATATACACTTTTCCCTACTTCTGGTAGGACATATGTCTAGAGAATGCCAAAAGAAGTTTACAACTCAGACTGCTTAGTGCCTATAATTAAACATGGTGGAGGGTAAATTATGATTTGAGCAGCAATATGGTAGCATTTTGTACGTCCTATTGTCACAATAGAGACTACGAGGGTTTCTAGGGAGCCATGTGCACAATGGTACAGAAATTGTCACCCCCCCCCAAGGTAATGCTATGTTTCAAATAGGCAATACCCCTACCCACACTTGGTTATGTTGAAGACTGGTTTGAGGACCACGAAGGAGAAGTCAGACTCTATCATGACCAATTAAGTCTCCAGATCTGAATAGTATTTAAGGAAATGTGGTGTGAAATGGAAATAAAAGATTTCCACCCTCTTCATCTCCTAAAAAAATATCGAAAAAATTATCCATAAAGAATTATACAAGAAGCCCTTAGAATACATTTTTAAATTATACACTGTGTTCCAAAATGATGGACGGGGTTTCAAAGTTATTTATTTAATTTCCCTTACATGAAATACATAAGGTCCACCGCTGTTGTCTCGAGGTAGCGTGCTGCCTTGTAACGCAGCGGGCCCGGGTTCGATTCCCGGTATGGACAGGCTCCTGAGTGAGTTTTTTTCTTCACCTGTAAGACACATGTCAGGAAGCTTAGGGTCCAACGGTCCCCGAAAATCATCCGGCCATCATCATCCTTCACCGGTGTGGAAAGCAACGGGAAGCTGCCACACCTATAATTCCCTAGTAAAGTTGCAAAGCATAGCATGACAATGCTATCATTGCAGTGAAACTCCTGCCATGAAAATGCTATCATTGCAGTGAAACACCTGCCCTCGGGCAGAATTACTATGGATTGATATACATAAGAACAAAAACTTACATGGGATTAAAGAGAAACTCTTCGAGTTTACATAACATACTTCATAAGTGTTCGATGTGAGCACCTTTCCATTACACGGCACACATCTAGCCGATAGTCGAATTCCTCCCAAAACCTCGGTCATTTTGGAGTAATGGATTCAACAGCAGCAACAATCCTTCTTCTTAAGTCTGGAAGGTCGACGGGAAATGGTGGTACGTACACATGGTCCTTCACGTACCCCCACAGGAAGAAATCACAAGTTGTGAGATCGGGAGACCATGGGGGTATCGGGAATAAACCATGTCATCCGGACTGGTGCATCCTATCCATTATCAATCAACCACTGTTGCACATCATTAAGAAAATGAGTTGTTTCTGTCTAGAACATCGATGGATACTCTTATCTGTCGGAGGATCAATAAATAATTCCAAATTTCCGTCGGAAAGCTCGCTGCACTGCAACAATGGCACTAGATATTGCAACTTGCAACACAGAAAAAGACTTCTGTACAGGAGTCGCCATTTTCACAAATTTAACGCTGTGACGTAACAATGACAAGATACAAATTACTGCAAGGGATATGAAACTTTCACAGTTTTTCTCTCATTATAGCAAATAATCAAGCATCCAATTTCGTTTGTAAAGCTATACCAACTACTTAAAACCTCGTCCATCACTTTGGAACACGGTGCATGAATCAATTCAAAGATTTCCGGTTTTTTAAAGACTAATGTTGGACCTATATGTATTACTGAAGATTTGGAAGGTGTTTCCATTATTTTGTCTACACTCGTACGAATTCCTGTTCGTTTCGGACGTGCTGTGGTCGGTAGAATCCTTAACTTTCCACTCTAGTGACCCGGGTTCAATTCCTATTGTGGTAAGGGACTCGCTATCTCTCTCTTATATTTTTCTGCCTGTGCTACTTTCGACGATGACCCGAAAACTAAAGAGACGGGCAGACCAGCCACTGCGTGTCTGTCTAATGTGTACTTCAAAGTTCCTGCCTACAGGTGTTCGGCCTAAGGCATTTAGATTGTATCATACGTCTTATGGAGAATGTAGGAGTAACAACAGAGGGAGAATAATGAATAAAATATTTACATTATATGCATTACAAAAAATAGAAAATTACAAATATATCAAACCATAATTCAGAGCATTTTAACATATGGTGCTGAAGTCTGGCAAATTCCTACCAGGGAAATGAAAAGAATTTTAAGTACAGAAATGGATGTTTTAAGAAGATCAGCTGGAAAATCTAGAATGGATAGAATATGAAATAAAGAAATAAGGGAAATTATGGGTGTAGAAGAGGAGCCGGGCATCATAGACAAGAAAATATTACAGTGGTATGGCCATGTCAAAAGAATGCCAGAACAAAGATTGCCTAAAATTGTTATGGAATGGATCCCAATGGAAAGGAGGAAGACTGAAGAAAACTTGGATAGAAAGGGTACAAGCAGCTATGAATATCAGAGGAATGGAGGAAGATCAATAGATGGACAGAGAGGAATGGCGTTTGGTTTCCGGAAGACGGCAGCAGCTGCCATGATACCGGATGATGATGATGCACTTCATTAATTTTACAATGATGAATTTAATTAGTGATTGAAAATTTAAATCAATGCAAAATACGTACTTACTAATACGAAATCAGTGGAATAATAAAAAGGTTATAAAATTCGAATTCTGGTATATTTTATTTTAAAAATAATGACCAGCTTCAAGGGCTAGTGGTCAGCGTTTCTGACTACAGTTTATGAGGTCCCGGCTTCGATTCCCTGTCAGACCACAGGAATTTTTCCTGAAACTCCTGTTATTGCCAAAGTCTGGGACATAGGTTAAGGACTCTCCTGGCGCTCCATTATCATTTATCACCCAGCATATCATCGGGGTAACTTAACTTATCTACAACGTGTCCCAACCTAATAAATTTATTACAATTCCGTCAATGCCAGGGGAGAAAGCCAGGAATGTCATAAAAGACAACATTGGACAAAAAAATAGAAATTAATGGTGAATTTTATAGCTTCCACTACTTAAATAGGAATAAACATTCAAAAAATGTATAGGCTCAAGCTAAGTCAAATTTGGTTGTTTGCACGGGATGACATAAATTGCTTGATTTAATGTTTCTACTACTGTAAGCACATCCAAACCTGCGAGTGAGTCAGGATGTTAATAACTGAGTCAATATATCAAGAATGCAAATTGATATTATTACTTCTATCATCACAACACTTGAAGGTCATATAACTTAATTCACAGCAATTCTTCATACTCGTTTTTTACAGTTCCTTTATACAAGCAATTTTCATTCTGTCATTCATCATATTATTACAGAATAAAAATTACCGTTATAAACATAGTTATATCTTATGATTATTGGGTAAAAATACAGGAATCAAAATAAATTTTAAGGAAATTAATTTGTGTGTTACCTTGGAAGAAATAGATAATAAAAGTAGCTACAGAGACCTAAAAGAATATTTGGTTTGTTCTATATAGGCCTACCTGCAGAGTTGTAAAAGTTTTTATAGTTCTCTTATGCCATTAATATGGACACACCATACGTAGTGGTTAAGGCAATACGCTACAAGCCGGAATGTCGATGGCTCTAGTCCCAGTGGGGGTCAGGATTTTTAAACTGATCCAAACCTTCTGGCGGCACTATGGTCCTGGGATCGACTCAGCCTCTATAGGAAATGAGTATCAGAAGCTTATCCGGGGGTAAAGGCGGCCGCCACACAGGCCTGACATCAAGTGCCGATTGTCCAGAAAAAAGTGGGAGCCTTAAACTCGTAGTTCAAGTATAAAACCATGATTAATTATTAGCTTTGTATTTCTGCTCATCCTACTTATTGACCTCCTAAGGCCTATAGTGGGATCACTTTACCTTTTTATACCATTAATGATAAATACGCATATATGTTTTTCACATTAAAATCAGATTGGAGCAATCTGCATTTTATCACTTCTGTATGTCTCTAAAACTCCCATTTACCAATTTATAGACATTTGCAAGGGAAATAAATTTAAAAATATATAAGAGAGACTAGTATTATATTATGTTGCACCTTTAAAATGTCTGTCTGTGTCAGCAGTAGGCATATAAGCTGAAACTCTATATTGGTCAAGATGACTTTCTAGAATTTATTTTCGAGTACTATGATTAATTTAAAAATATAGTTTGCAATTGATATAACTAACTCACTGACACTATCGAACCCGTCGCTTCATGGCCGCGTAGACACAAGCTCTCCATACATCTCTATCCTGAGCTAATGTTTTCCGATCATCCCCTGTATAATCTACTTCCCTCAAATCATACTTAATGTTACTCTCCCACCTCATTCTTGGTCTACCAACTGGGCGTTTTCCCTCTGGATTTCCTACAAGAAGCCTCCATGCACGTCTTTCATTCCCCATTCGTGCCACATGTTCTGCCCATCGCAGTCTACGAGACTTAACTGTTATCATTATCCCTATAAAGACCATGTAGTTCATTGTTATGTAGTCTTCTCCATTCACCTGTCTTTTCATCTCTCTTTGGTCCAAAAATTTTCCTAAGAACTTTATTCTCAAATACTCGTAAATTGATATGGTGCACTTTATAATTATCTTCATGCTGGCAGTATGAGTTGATGATATCTATAAGGAAGGGTAGATATGCTCCTTCCCTAGAATCCAGGAATAATTAACAAAATATAGGTCTTGGAGGAATAATTGTTATCCTAATCATCTCTAGTCCGAAGGTTCGCAAGTTTAAACCTGACCAAAGTCGACGGATTTTTCATGACGTAAAAATCGTGAGAATGATTTCCTTCGGAAGGGAAGTAAAGTCGTGACATAGATTTACAGCACGTAAAAGAATCGGTCCTTTCACAGCCAGATTTCAATTGTGAAGTCGATGACCTGGCCTATTAAAGAGCGCCGTTAAATAAAATACTAACTACTACCCCCCCAACAACATATCCACCTCGTACTGGCAGAGAGGCTTGAGAAACCGATGATTTTGAGAGCTAAACTGACGGTATTAAGCTGCTGGAAGTGCCTCCCATGCCCTCCAGATTGGGGGCAGGATTAACAGACACACATATTGTTACGAAACTAAAACAAGGCAACAAGACGGACGCAACTATTGGAACTCGAATAAGACATGTAAAAAGATCTTGGTACTGAGAAGTGGAAATCTCTTGTAAAGGAGGTAGATCAGAGAGTAATTAACTACCAGAATTTAACTAAATTCCCATTACAGACTTTGAGAACGTGCAGTGGGGAACAAGACGGTTATTTTGGCATAGGAACTCATGTCAGGATACGTACAGTTTTCTCGTTACACGCACGCAAAATACTACAACAAACGTTCAACTTTCCCGCATTTTCGGCGCCAAAGACCGTGCATTTTCTCCCGACTTGACCCCGCTAGACTACTATCTATGGGTTTTCATGAAATGCCTATTTACGATATCCCTGTGGCATCCGAGAAAACTTACTGGCGCTGAAAATGACTGCGGCGGATGTTGCAAGACCAAGGATTGGTGATCGTGTGTACCATAACATGGTACGGAGGTACCGCATCTGTTTTGATGTAGGTGATAGCACATCGAATCCTTATTGTGGATTCAGACGACAAGCAACGAAGCGTCAGAGAGATCAACGTATGTTGTGGTATTTTACGTGTAGCGGGAAAACGGTACGTTTCCGGAGATGAGTTTCTGTGCTAAACGTAACCGTCTTGGTCCCCAATACACGTCCTCGAAGTCTATAATGGGAATTTAGTTACACCTGTAAACGTAGCTTTAACTGTAATGAAATTGGTCCTGTAATGGAATTTAAACCCAATATTTATTTTTATGATTGATAAAAACCACAAAAAAAAACTCAGGTTGGTCGGTCCTGGGATTTTAATTTTGTACCTTCCAAATGAGACTCAAAAGCTATCACCTGAGTCAACTTTTTTGAGATCCATAAACTGTAGATAATCAACTAAAAATTTTAATTCCAGTAGGAACAGCAATATCTAATACCCAAGCCTGTTTTTTTTTTCTGTTTGTAGTCTCCTGATTTTTGGGATACTTTTTGAGAATCTTGCTTCAGACCATGCATTATATAAGAAACAATAGCTTTAAAAAACTAAAACAACACGCTTTATTAAAAAACCGAACTAAAAAATGAAAAATAATTTTAATTTCCAACATGCTTGGGATAAAATTAAAGTGGTCAACAAAAAATCATCTCCAACACATATAGAATAAAACTAGAGTTATCAATATAAATTAATATATTTGATAATAAACAGATATTGGTAAAAGTAAAGTCTCTAAGAAGAAAATGTAAAAATCATAAAAAGCACCCCACGCTTTTGATGGTAATATTATTTTATTTTTGTTGATAACTCTAGTTTTATTCTATATGTGTTGGAGATGATGTTTTTGTTGACCACTTTAATTTTATCCCAAGCATATTGGAAATTAAAATTATTTTTCATTTTTTAGTTCGGTTTTCTAATAAAGCGTGTTGTTTTAGTTTTTTAAAACTATTGTTTATTTATTTTAATATTTTACAGAATAAGATAAAAATGTAAATACCTTTAAATTCGATACCATTGTAGTATGAGCTAAAAGTAATACTCTTCTAAAAAAAATCCTCCCAGCCGGATTTGAACCAGCGACCTATGGGTTACTGAAATTATATACCACTAGAGTTCACCGCTCTACCAACTGAGGACTTACAACGATTGACTAAAAAAGTCGACAAGTCCGCAACCTATTATACCAGTTTTCATTTTTTTTTCTGATGATTCTGGCCAGGATTTTAGAAACAAAATATGAAATTATTGTATTGTCACGGGTCCTTTACAAGTATACAAAGTTTCAAGTCGATCCAATGTTTCTAAGTGGGTGAAAATCGTGTTCAAAGATTTCGTTACATAGATACGAAGACACTTTTTTATTTTTTATTTTATGATGATTCTGGCCAGGATTTTAGAAAAAAATATATGAAATTATTGTATTGCCACGGGTCCTTTATAAGTATACACAGTTTCAAGTCGAGCCAATGATTTTAAGTGCGTGAAAATCGCGTTGAAAGATTCCGTTACATAGATAGATACAGGTCAAGCTAATATAAAGCGTGTAATTACCTCCAAATGTCTGAATGTGATTAGGCCTGTTTATTCAGTTCATATTGACAAGAGCATTTGCTCTTGCATACTTAAAATCATACTTGTAATGAATTAATTTATCTGACGTTTGTCAATACGAACTGAATAAATAGGCCTAATCAAATTCAGACATTTGGAGGTAATTATATAATGCATGGTCAGAAGCAGGATTCTCAAAAAGTATCCCAAAAAAAATCAGAAGAGTACAAACAGAAAAAAACAGGCTTGGGTATTCGATATTTTAAAATGTTAATGTTCTTATAAAACAGCAGACATAAAATAAGCAATTAAAAGTGTGTACAATCAACAACATTACACTACCTTTGCAATTCAATATAAAATGTGAACATGTTCACTTCTATGCAATATTTCCCTATTAGAAATCCATCCATCCATCCATAGTAATTCCGCCCGAGGGCAGGTCTTTCACTGCAATCATAGCATTCTCATGCCATGTTTTGCAGTTTTACTAAGGAATTATAGGTGTGGTAGCTTCCTGTTGCTTTTCACACCGGTGAAGGATGATGATGATAATGATGAAGATGATGATAATGATGAAGATGATGATGGCCGGATGATTTTCGGGGACCGTTGGGCCCTAAGCTACCTGACATTTGTCTTACAGGTGAGGAAAACCCCAGAAGAAAACTTCACCCAGGAGCCTGTACCAACCGGGAATCGAACCCGGGCCCGCTGCGTGACAAGGCAGCACGCTACCTCGAGACCACAGCGGTGGACTCTATTAGAAATAGTGTTTGAAATTATTCTAAAATCGTAATGTATCGCAAAATTCCACACAGTAAAATATACAGCTTCAAATCAAAGAGTTAGAGAATATCTGGTCTAAATAGGCTACTCATACTTCCTAACTACTCCGTAATTACTAATTAATCATAAATCAAATTTCAACACTAATTCCCCCTTCATCCTTACATAATATATAATCATAACATGGTCATAAATTACGAAGTCAAAGACATAATTTTTAAACACCTACAAGTAGTTAAAAACCTGAAAGAGCCCAAGTATAGTGAACTTTAAAAGGCAAAGAGTTGTTGAATTATTGTCAACCTGTCCTGGCATCACAAGCCAGGGTTAGTGTAGGTTGAAGCTGTGGGGTTTTACAAGCGTGTAGGCGAGAAAAAGTGTGTGGCAATGACTCCACAAGGAAACTAGTTTCTTTCCACTTGTTAAAACACCTTTATTACAATGTGACTCAACTTCCCTAATTTCTGAACTAAATTATACAGTAATAAATATAACTGACTGCATTTTAAAAGACTATATATAAAAGACAAAATATTTAAATTAAATACTACATAAGCATCCTAAAAATGCAGTCTTTGTAGAAAATTCTGAAATGGATATCCAATAAGTAATAATAACATTAATATAAAATAAATCAATTGCAGAAACAATCTGAACCACAATTATAACTTTTCATTGTTTCTATACCAGCTTAATTACATAACGCTAAGAAATTGATTCTGGAAGCAAATATCAATGAAACTAATATATAGTCCACCGCTGTGGTCTCGAGGTAGCGTGCAGCCTTGTCACGCAGCGGGCCCAGGTTCGATCCCCGGTCGGGACAGTTTCCTGGGTGAGGTTTTTATCGGGATTTTTTCCTCACCTGTAAGACAAATGTCAGGAAACTTTAAGGCCCAAACGGTCCCCGAACATCATATGCCCATCGCAATCATCATCATTCATATTCATCTTAGGATTAAGGACTCTCCTGGCGCACCACTATCATCATCATCACTCATAATATCATCGGGGCAACGTAACCCCGCCTTCCAGGCGCCCCAAGCTCATAAGTGGTTTACAATTACGCCAATGCCAGGAGAGAACACCAGAAATATCCAAATGGACAATATGGGGCATTAAAAAAAACATTCCTTGAAATCCAGAAAACATACTTTTAATTGTACAACATCCAAACTTTCTTATTTGTCCGTTAAACTTTGGAGGTAAATAAACCTGTGGCTAAACTGTTCCTTTTCCTGTTTCACACTTCTAAATGGCAAGTACTTTTCATGGAGAATGTAATGACACCTGAAACTCCAAAAAAGTGACCGATACCCTACAATTATAAACAGGAATAAGGGGGCAGAAAGAAATTAAACTTAGGCTCAACTCTGGAAGCACATGCTTTAATTCATTACAGAGAATATTGTAATCCCAATCTCTCAAAAATTGTCAAACTAAAAACATATAAAACATTGATTCTTCCTGTTATATTATATACATGCAAAAATAGTCTCCTACTTTAAGAGAAGAGAAAAGGTTACAAATATTTGATAATAAAATGCTTAAAAAAGTTTTGGACCAAACAGAGAAAATTACATAGCAGTAAGTTACTTGATCGCTATGGGAAACCAGATGTAATAGGAATAGTTAAGCTCTCATAGAATGTGGACAGGGCATGTGACATATATGAGGAGTATAACAGGACCATAGAAACTTGTTGTAGAAAACCAGAGGTAAAGTGTCCAGTAGAAAGGTCAAGAATGAGGTGGAAAAATAACATTAACCATGACTTCAGGAAGATGAATTTTACAGGGCATCATCAGAAAAGTTAGTTCAGGATAGAGTATATGGATAGCTTATGCCCATGCAGCCATGAATTCTGGGTTTGATACTGCAAGTGAATTAGTTTTTTTCATGACAGCTATAAAAAATTAAAATCTTTCGGCATTTATTATAGAAACAAAGTATGACCTACTAAAATTACTGTGAAATTTCAGTTGTCAAGTGTGTGAATTTCGTGCAAAGAATTTTTCACTTATAGGTATACAATAAAAGAAAGAAATTGAATGAGTTGGCTCAGATTGTAGTACTTTTTTTTTGTCTTGTATTCAGGATGTTCCATTCAATTCCTGGTGACACCACCAACCTAATTGAGGCTGTTTCCTAGTTTTTTACATTTGGAAATGCAAATGCTTGGTTGAAATTTCATTACCAAAATATATTTCATCATAATTATCTTTGATAGTATCATTAAAATTGAATAATAAATATTAATTACCCCTAACACACAAGGTACAAAATTAAAATAAACTTTTAAATAAATGCAGTGAACTTTAAAAAAAAAAGACTGGCATGACAAATCAGTAGAAGCACACAACCCACAAAATAAATTCCATAGCATGACAGGGCTATCAGCCAGCTGTAGGCCTCACATCCGCGTGTTAATCACAGAGGTGGATGATCATCTAGCCATTGCAATTGGTGGATTAATGACTAACTTATTGATGTTAGTGCTGATCTTACAACTTAGTAAATCCCCAATTGTGGTGACATGGTCAGCATGTCGGGTCCCCAGCCATTATAACTTGTTTTCTCAAAATTTAGCAACTACTCATTGCAGCTACCCAAATTCCTCACAATTCTGGGCACTGGTTCCATAAGATTCCCCCCCCCCCCGTGTGAACTTAACCAGTCCTGAAGCACTGCACCAAAGCACCATGTCTTAAAATACTTGACTATGGCACAGTTTACTAGAAACACCTATCAAAATCCTTGATACAATATAACCTAGATGTTGAAGTATCTGGTAAGAAGGAACTTCTTCTTCTTCACGGGCTAGGCAAATTGCCTGTTTTGCCTCACAGTTGTTCTGTCCATCTTTTCACTGGCCTTCCTACATTCCTTGAACCTCTTGGCTTGTAGTTGAATGCTGTTCTTGGTAATCTTGTTACATTCATTCTTTTCACATGGGCAAACCATTTCTCTCTATATTCTCTGATTTTCTCATGAAATGGATATATATTTAACTCTGTTTTATATCTTCATTCTTTATCCGATCCAATCTTGTGCAGCCTTTTGTTCTTCTAAGGAAGTTCATTTCTGCACTTTGTATTCTACTTTGCAATTTTTTGGTCATTACCCAAGTTTTGCTCCCATAAAGTAATGCAGGAACTGCCAATGTTCAGAAGGAACTTTAATTCCTAAATTAAAGTGAGCTGTACCATTTAAGAACTGAGAAAATATACAAGAGTACTAAACAATTACAAAATTAACAATATTATACATAGTTACATAACCTGTGGCATCCCATAGTTTGAATTTAGGTTATGTTTACATATGAGGACTCTCCTGGTGCTTCATTATCATTCATCGCCCATCATATCATCGGGGTGATCTAATTCAGCCTTCCTGGTGCTCCAACTTAAGATGTAGTTACAAGTCTGCCAATGTCAGGAGAGAATAACAGAAATGTCATTAAAAAAAGAGAGAGATTTTTATTAAGTTTCTTAACTGTAAAAAAGGAGTTGATAATGTAACTTCATCATCATCAATGACAGGCATGGATTAAGCCAATTGGCCTGTTCCGCTTCAGGAAAGAAATTGATCCCTCCATCTCTTCTTAGGTCTTCCTGGGTCTCTTCGCCCTGTGGGTCTGTAGTTCAATAGCTGCAGAGGTAGTCTATTGTTTGGCATCCTCAGAAGGTGTTCATGCCAATTATTTTGATATTTTTTAATGATTTCAGTTATTGCTGGTGTGTTGAGAGCTTTGCGGATATCTTCATTACGCATGTGATCATAAAGCGTATAACCCGCTAAAGGTCTTAATAACTTCATTTCTGCAGCTACTATCCTATTTAATTTACCTGTAGTAAGAGTCCAGGTTTCAGAACCATAAAGTAGAGTTGGAAGAGCCATTGTTTTATAAAATTTTAGAATTGTATCTGGACGTACTTTTCGGAAAAGAATGCTTTTTATTGTTCCTATAAGTTTTTGAAATTTGGCCAATTTTATGTCTATGTCTTTACATGTGTCGTACGAAAGATTGCAGCCAAGATAAGTAAAGTTATTAACTTGTTCTATTATATTGTTGTTAATAACAATTATAGTTCGTATCGGTATTTTCCCTTGAAACGCCATAGTTTTTGTCTTACTCACCGAAATTTGTAAATTATAATCTTGGGTTATATTTGACGATAATGTAACTTAAAATACATAAATTGTTTATGTGATGATGAACAGACTTAATGGATATAGTTAAAATGCTGGTGCACAATTAATCAAACTTATTTATGAATTCACAGAGATAAAAATGACTTGATTTTGAAAGCCTTCAGAACATAATGGCCTACATTTATCATAGTGATTTGTTGATGCTGTTATTTTGTCATCATTTAACACATAATGGGATAAATGACAATTCATCTGTAGACTATAAAATATTTTATTCTCCATGACTTGCGATATTATTTTCATTCTAACTGCTTTGAAGAGATGCTTAATATTCTTTGCAAACATTTACTCTTTCTTCTTCGTCACGGTTTAGGCTTTTTGCTAGCCTGTTCCGGCTCTCCAAATTGCAGCTCTTTCCATCTTATCTTTGGTCTTCCCAAACTACTTCTTCCTCTTGGTGAATAGTTAGGCCTATATGCTGATTTTGGTATCATTTTCTCAGCCATCCTTGCTAAGTGTTCTTTTCAGTTTGTTCTGTATTTCACTACTGTTGTGTTTAATTCCTCTACTTTTAGCTGCTGTCTTATTTCTGTGTTGTGTTTTTTGTATGTTCTTTGATATCCTGCTGGAAGCTGCAAACACGAAAGACCACGACGGCAGATTCGGCAGAGATAAAAATATCGGAATGGCGAAAATGGCGAAGTGGCAACCCAATCTCTGGGGATGAAATAAAAGACCCAGCTTGGAGAAACAAAAGAGTGAAGGGGGGAAGTCCTCAACGGCAGAAGGCGTAAGAAGCAACCCTCCTTGTGGGGATAAAACCCAAGGAAGCAAGTCCAAAGGCTTTAAGGAGGCAGCTCCTTCAAAGGACTAACCCTGCAGAACGTTAGTACCGTACTCAGGGAACATTTAAAAATACTTACAACCTCCAAAGAGATAGCCGGACTGTCCAACGGATAACGGCAAACATTTTACATTCAGCTACTCATCTTTTTTTATTTCATATTTATTTAAAATGTTATTTTTAATATATTAGGCCATTTCCTCACCTGTAAGACAAATGTCAGGATATTTTAAGCCCAAACAGTCCCCGAACATCATCTGGCCATCAATATCATATTCACTTCATTAGATTAAGTTTAGGTTTAAGGCCTCTCCTGGCGCATCATCATCACCCATTATATCATTGGGACAGCGTAACCACGCCTTCCAGGAGCCCCAACCTCAGAAGTGGATTACAATATGCCAATGGCAGGAGAGAATACCTGAAATGTCGAATGACAAGCAGGTGGCATTTAACAAAATATATATATATGACATCTAGAATCTTTGGATATATATCAAAATCCATATAATTGTAATAATTAATGTATTTCATTAATTTTTATGTTTTAATTTTAAAATTGTCACTTAAATTAATGGACAAATTAATACTTACAGAGAAAAATTAATGCCTAAACTGGAATTTTAACCAAGGATCTCTGGTTTTGTCTGGACCAGTGCTTTGTCCATTAAGCTTTCTAGACTCCTGATTTAGACAAAAATTCTTATCTTACTTATATAATCCCATGAACATGAAGTCAAAAATCTTCGTTCTACATCTTTTCTAGCAGCTTCTGATTCAATAATACATGTTAGTGGGATTTTAACGCTGGTTTTACAGCTAGTACAGCTTCATTTTCAATACTTATTATTCATTTTAACACTACTTTTTATATTTTCAATATTTTCATTTTAAATATTTCATTCTTATTTACACAAACTTGAACTTTTAAGATCATATATCCAGAATTTCTGGTTGTATACAGTAGGCTATATAATTGTATTTAATAATAAAACATTATTAAAAAAACTAATTATAAAATTAAAAATTAAATCTTATTTTAATATGAGTTATTAAAATTCTAAAAAAGCCAAATTCTAGGCCACGAATGTACCAACAGAACCAAAAAAGAATATTGAATTTGTTCAATAATGACCGAGTTGTATATCAACACTTTTAAAATTCATATTAAAGGACCATTGAGTTTATGTGATATGATATTAAATATAAAATTGGTACATGGTAGGTCAGTCGTCCTCAACTAAATTATTAAACTTCATCAAGTAATTCCAGTTAAAGTGCAGAAGATGAAACATTGTTTTTGAAAGGCCTCCATATTGGAACTACTTGATGAAGTTTAATAATTTAGTTGAGGACAACTGACTTACCAGGTACCAATATTATATTTAATAAGTTGTATATGTTCCTCAAAACTCATAATTTATATATACCGTATACTAGAAGTCCCGGCCACGCGTTGCTGTGGCTAAGGTATACGTTAAAAATTTAAATTAAGTTGCTGTCTTTCAGCCAGATTACTTAAAACTAATACTTACACACGAAATTAATAATATTGAAAATAAAATAAACACCAAACACACTTAAATTATGAAATAATCAACATTTGTAATTCAATTGAAATTCGCAGTTGCAGCAAAAAGCACAGCCATCTGGATCTCTCTTTGTTAAATAATAAACCAATCACCTTACCAAATTACCTTACACCATCTGTTAGAATCGTATGAAACTCACAGATAATTACACTGCCATCTGTTAGAATCGTATGGAACTCACAGATAATAACTCTTTGTTAAATAATAAACAAATAATTAGCAATAAAAAATGTGACTATAAATTTAGTTATAAACTACCCTAAGTCTCAAGTTGGATCAAACTGCACACAGTGTGTAAATTTTTATTAAAATCGGTTCAGTAGTTTAGGATTCCATTGCGGACAAACAATGACACGTAATTTTTATATATTAAGATATATATATGTGTATATATATATATATATATATATATACATATGTTGTCCACCGCTGTGGTCTCGAGGTAGCGTGCTGCCTTGTCACGCAGCGTGCCCGGGTTCGATCCCCGGTCGGGGCAGTTTTTCTGGGTGAGGTTTTTATCGGGGTTTTTCCTCACCTGTAAGACAAATGTCAGGAAAACTTTAAGGCCCTAACGGTCCCCGAAATCATATGGCCATCATCCTTCACCGGTGTGGAAAGCAACGGGAAGCTACCACACCTACACAATTCCCTAGTAAAGCTGCAAGCATAGAATGAAAATGCTATGATTGCAGTGAAGGACCTGCCTTCGGGCAGAATTACTATGGATGGATATACATGTAGTTATTTATTTATATTTTAAATTTGGATCCTGAAAGTACTTTTAAATGTTAAATTGTCAAATTGTACTGGAATGCAAGACTCTTAATGAACTTTAAAGCATTAAAAAAGAAGGCATTTGGATAAGAAAAATAATTTGTAATATGTTGCTTCTTTGCATTAGTATGTTCTTCACACATGTAGGAAACTAGAATGTTACATCAAATAGGAAAAAAAATGTTCATTTCATACCATCTTCTTCCTTTAGCATTGAAACACATAGTATAATTTTTATGTAAATGGAACATTATGCCTTTTCTAACATAAACCTTACATCTGTAATGTCAAGGTAGCATTGCTGTATTTTACATTAAGCATTCTATATTAAACCACTTGCACAGAATTGGAATTATCTCTTTACCACTTTGCCCCTTGGCAATATACAGGAGGATCAGGACTAGCAATTTCCAGCACTTTCAATCAAACCTACAATATCAGGAAAATATTGAGAGCAATATATATCAATAGAATTTTAATAAAATAAATAAATTTTAAGCTTAATAAAACCAGTTAGAAATTACAGCAGTAGAGAAAATCTACAGCAAGTCATTGGTATTCAAGAAGAGAAAAGAAGGCATTTGACAAATGAATTGATGTCTCATAATTACATGTTGTCAAACAACTATACAAATTTATTTTTAAAACTCATGGAAATTCTTCAGCTAAGAAATTACTCTATAAGAATTTAGTGGACAGGTAAAGTAGAATATCCAAATATATTATGAAATAGAAAACAACATTATTTGTTTCTAAGATTTCCTCAGTCATGTTCAGACTGCTGGACTCATTCCAAGAGTTTGTGTAGATTATCCATGCACAAAATATAAGAACTAGAATGAATTTCCAATCTAATTGAACTGTTTGTTATATATACAAATATTTTCATAGTAGTATTTTTGTAGTTGAGAATTTATGCAAAAAAAATGTTATATTCTCAAAAAACTAAACTTTTAAATATATTTTCGTTATAGTTAATCTGTAAACATGAGAATGATTTAGTATTTTCATATTAAAACTGTTTCATGGCCCATAACTATTCCAAAAATAATTCAATTTGAAGTTTTTAATTTATATTGTCTTTAAGATAGAAATTACTTCATGATAACAAATAATATTTATATATAAACAAAGAATGCCACATAATCATTTATCAAAACAGCTGCTTCATTATAAACCTCTAGGCCGAAGAAATGTAGGAAGATCAAAACGTCGTTGGAAAGACGACCTGCACCTGCAGCACATAATGCACCGGGGAGCAGAACGGGCCAAGAGGCCCATACCTTGAAGAAGATGATGATGATGAAATAATATTTATAAAACAAGAATTCATACATTTTTCATGTATTGTGAACTACTGCAATCTTAATGTTTGTTTTTATATTATATAAACTGCCTGAATAAACATCTACACAGACTTGGCATAACAGATTCACCTAAATGCCCTTTTTGCAATTTAAATGAAGATATGGAAAGAAACCATCTGTTCCTTGTCCAGCTTTTGTAGAAGAGACCATGCTTTCTGCTAAATATTGGAGTGCAAGAGAGCGAATGATTTCATTATCAAGTGCTCCACATTAGATACCAACCAATTGCTGTAAGATGCAAGCTAACCTTTTAACTTCAATTTTTATTTTGAGATGCTTGAACATAATTGATAATTTCCATGTATTAATTAAAATTTTAACATTCGAAATGATGGACAATTATTATTTTTCTTTTAAAAATAATCATTGAACATACTGAATAAAAAAATAAACGCCTAAACTGGAATTTGAACCCAAGGTCTCTGGTTTTCTGTACCAGGGCTCTAAACCACTGAGCTATTCAGGCATCTCAATTTAAATGGAAAATTTTCTCACTCTTATATTATTGAGCTTATAACTTCTAGGATCTCTTGATGTATACTAAAAGTTTGTGCTTGACTACTGTTGTCTCATGTTTCCTGAGCAAATTAAACTGATATTAAATTTACAGAATTATAAAAAGATGAAATGCATTGTGATAATGAAATTCCTATTCAGTATTTGTCCCTCGTGTAAATGCAATTGATATTAAATTTAATTAATTATAGAATGATTAATAATAAAAATGTACTGTGACAATAACATTCCAATCCATCCCAGTATTTTCCTTGATATCTGAGAAAAACCAGAAAAAGCCCAGGTTGACATTGGAACTGAATTTGAGGCCTCCTGAATGCAAGTTTCAAATTTATCTGAATAATCTAATTTGGTGAAGCTAATCTCGTTTTCTCTCTTTAAAAAAAATGTGCTTATAAGTTTTCAGTCAGATCTATTGTTGGCAGCGAGCCCTTAAATTCATTGAAAGAAATGCAGAATTGAAAAGAAATGTAAAATAATGAATGAAGAAAGATGGCTCGGTCAGTTGTGATCTAGTGGTTATGTCACTTGCCCCTAATCCCAAGAGTCACAGGTTCAAACCTGGCTGGGGTCGATGGATTTTTAGGATGGAAATATCCAAGTAACAAGTCCTCTAACTTTAAGTCTTAGGTCCCGAGTATGAAGATTTTCAGACTTGTAACTGAAGCCTGTAAAAAAAGAGGCCTCTAAACAAAATTTAACACTAGGTAATACCTTATTTGCCTATGGTGTCTCTTAAGGTGATGTCGGCCACATGTCACTCATGACATTTGTAAGGAAATAAGTGTAATTAAATCAGACTGGTTGAGAATCCCCAAAGGGGAGGCTAGGATCCTCCTTGGACTGTAAGAGCCATAGGATGGATGGTGGAAGATGGCTCAAATGATAAAACTTGAGACTCGTTTTTGGGAGATCTGTTTTCAAATAGTGTTGATCAGCCTGACTGAGTTTTTCCTGGTTTTCCTCAGTCATAGGCAGATACTTGTTTGGAATTTAATTACCAGGGTTCATTTCATCTTAATCGCCATTGTATAGTAATCATTAAAATTAAAATAAGTTAACACCTTCTGAAAAACATATATATAATAGAAATATGCTCCTTACTGATACATTTAAAGATACCAGACCAAGGGCAGCTATTCAGGGGAAGTAGGCAAAGTGCCACTTCACCTTATTTTTCATCATCATCATCGGAATGACGGTCCTTTCAGTTTGACCTTAGCCTCCCTCATAACAACCATCTCTTTGGTCAATGGCCTTATTTCTCTAATTTGTTATGCAAATCTTACGTAGGTCCGCCTGTACATTGTCCATCCATCGTAACCTAAGCCTCCCAACTTTTCTCCTTCCACCAGCTTAGCATTTGATATCATCCTGGGCAAATGTTCTCGTACATTCTGCAAATATGGCCGAACCATTCGATACGTTTAACTTTAATATCTATAACTATATTGTTATCTTTATATAGGTCATATATTTCCTGATTAGTTCTTATTCTCCAGGTACCTTTATCCTTATTGGATATAATTTATATAATTTTCCTTAAGATCTTTCTCTTCCAGGTGGCAAGTCTTCACTTTATTTTCACCAGAATTATTTTTAAACTTTATTTTCCTTATCCTGAATGTTGGTTTTAGTATAAACATATTTCTGTATTATTGTACGAGGCAGGACTCATCATTGCGGCACTGAGCACCCACACTGCATGCTGTCATTCTGGACTATGACCAGTGCTCAAGTGAAGGATTTTTGCTTTTCACTCTGCTCAACCTCCTTAGGGAGCTTAGCTTGCTGGTCGCATGATAACCATGACATCAACTGCTGAGATTTAGTATTACAAAATCCTCCAAGTGATGTAGCGAAGAGGAAATTCACCATCTGCTTCAAGACTTTGTGTGTGAAATTATTTTGTATCGCACTATTCAGCTATTATTGTGATGGTTTAAATATGAATCCTGTTTATGATGTATTATACATTTTATTGGAAACAACTTTTTCACGTTGTAAAGATGAAGAAAAACAAGAAGTTTTAAATTGTGGGCATCCTACTGAATCTCTACAAATATGTAGTACAAAAAAGTTAAACATTTAATTAAATTATTCTGAGTTGTTTGAATCACCTCATATTTTTTAACTTCCGTGCAGACCCTGGGTTTCATCACTGCTTTTGTGACATTCTCGATGCAAAATTACATTCACTAGTTGTAATTTCACATCGAGAATGTCACAAAAGCAGTGACGAAACCCACGGTCTGCATGGAAGTTAAGAAATATGATGAGAGTCAAACAACAACTCAGAATAATTAAAATAAACCTCATAGTGTTATTTCCTACCACATAACTTAATTTAATTAAATGCTACAATCTTAGTTTAAAAGTCATGGTTCAAGGAATTTACACGGTAATGCTCTTCTCCCACTACAACTTCTTATCTGAAGCGTATAAAAACATATCTGAGGAATGCAATTTCAGAAGAGAGGCTTTCTTATTTGGATAATATTGCAATCAGAAAGAACTTCTACTGCAGTTGATGAAGAGACACCCTTCCATGAAGATATCACTGAGAAGTTTGCAGCCTTAAAGGGCCAAAGAATCGAATTGATATACAAGAAATAACTAAGTTTAATAATAATTTAGACTATTTAACTCATGCCCCAAATGGGAGTCAATGATCAATCACATTTCAATGATTTTCGATTTACAACCAATAACAGTCGTGTTTCGCCTAGAATTTACCAACTAAAGTTTATCATAATAAAGAAAGCACCTCCTTTTTAACATTCTGAAGAGGTCATAGCATTATTTCGCAGTGATCGACTCCCTAAGAGATACGGCTACCAAATTGTATATATAGTGCATGAATGTCAACACATAGCGCATGCAGGAGTTAATATAAAAACATTTGTAGCTATTGATTACACCACCAAAAAAAGAAATATAATTGTCATATTTACATCATACGACATCAGAAATGAATTAATATACAGTTTGATGTGTTTCATTTTTTCTCCACTAGAGTGCACTCTTACAATATTGCATTCCTTTGGCAATAAATAATATGATCTGGTTGCAGTGAGAACAAAAGAAGCAAATGAAGCATACCAATCGTTTCACATTTGTTTTCAAACATCGCCATTTACATTAATATATAGCCTATATATTTTAAAATAACTATAGTTAAATAATGATTTGTGAGTAAACAGCTTAATTTTATTCGTTAAATAGTCCTAACAAATGCCACTCTTGATTTCCAAATTCTCTAGATAAATTTGGAAATCAGTCGTGGCATTACTTATGATAAACATGCATATAAAATATATTTTTTACTAGCTCTTCAAAGCCATGAGCCAACACTGTATTAGACACAATATGACCCTAGGAGTTAAAGGGTCTATAAACCTAAGGATGAAATAAATAAATTAATTAATTAAACAAAATTATACTAATTATAAATATGAAGAGAAGGGCAAGTGAGGATTGATGAAGTAAAGAGAGAGAATTGGACATGTGCTGTTCATATCTGGAAGTGATGTGTTGCATAAGTGGGTTGTGAGCTGTGTGGAGGACTGTTTGCAGGCTGGATCACCTTGTCTTGCCTATTATGGAGACTGTGTTAGAGATTTAACTTGTGTGTATTCTGTTGTGCACTTTCATTTATCCTACAGACCTACAACACAACACCCAACATGTTCAATATATTTATCTTTTAAAAGTCCACACTCCATTGTTCTTTAAATATAATCCAATATTTAAAAACACTCAAGATTAAAAATAAATATGTTGCATAACAGCTTCATATAGTCACAGCCAATTTAAATGATTACTGGCAGACAGTATGATGATATAGTAAAATATATATAACTTTAGTTTAAAGGAACAAATAACATATTTTTCCTCGGTTATCTGCTGTATTTGTTACATTAGGTAATTCTCTAACCATTTTTTTTCCTGGTTTTCCTCAGTCATAGGCAAATGCTTGTTTAGAATTTTAATCGCCATTATATAATATCACTAAAATTAAAATAAATTAATTTCTTCTGAAAAACACACATAATAGAAACATAACTCTTACTGAAACACTTGAAGATACTGGACCAAGGGCAGCTACCCAGAGGAAGTAGATGAAGTGCCAGTTCACTTTATTTTACCAGAACTATTTTTAAATTGATTGAGAATCCCCAAAGGGGAGGTCAGGACCTGACTTGTGCTATAAGAGCTATAGGATGGATGGAGAAAGATGGCTCAGATGGTAAAATTTGACTTGTTTTTGGGAGATCTGTTTTCAAACAGTGCTGATCAATCTGACAGTTTTTTTCTTATCCCGAATGTTAGTTTTAGTAGGAATACATTTCTGTATTATTGTACGAAGCAGGACTCATTGTTCTTATGAAGAGCACCAGTGGTGTGTGCTGTCATTCTGGACTACAGTCAGCGGTCAAGGGGAGAATTCTTGCTTTTCACTCTGCTTGACCTCCGGTGAGGAACTTAGCTCACTGGTCATTATGACTGCTGAGGTCTAGTATTACAAAATTCTCCAAGTGAAGTAGCAAAGAGAGAATTAGCCATCTGCTTCAAGGCTTTGTGTATGAAATTATTTTGTATCACGCTATTTGACTATTGTTTTGGTGGATTAAATATGAATCCTGTTTATGATGTATTGTTTTATTGGACACATCTCTTTTCACGTTGGAAAGATGAAGATAAAAAAGGAAGTTTCAAACTGTGGGCATACTAAAGAATCTCTACAAATATGTGGTACAAAAGAAGTTAAAAATTTAATTAAATTCTACAATCTTAGTTTCAAAATGACATGGTTTACGAAATTTGTATGATTATACTCCTCTCCCTCTACAATAACATCTGTGGAAAGAAGCTTTTCTTGTCTAAAGCATATAAAAACATATTTCAGAAACAGAGACTTTCTTTTTATATCAGCTTTTATATTACCATAAAGCCCAACGGTGGGCTGAAATCCATTGGAAAATTGTGTTCTTATTTTTAAATTCTGAATCTGTTTTTAACTACAGTAGATTTCTTTATTTTTTATCTCAAATAATAATAATAATAATAATAATAATAATTTATTTGAGATTGAAAGCAAATATATTTTTTGCCTAATGGGTTGCTGGCCCAGAGGGGCATTATTGTGGGGTTCCCACTAATGTAGCGTTTCCTCTACATTAACATAATATGGTTATATCGCCAGTACTTGTCCAAAAATGTGATGGATGGAAAATTTCTCTTTGAGACCATAACAGACCACATGGCCTAATACTTGCAAAAATGAATAATAATAATAATAATAATAATAATAATAATCATTATCATCACTCCAGGGATTAGGCAATTGCCCGTTCCGACTTCATAATGCATCAGCCCAACGTCTTCTAGGTCTTCCAACATCACGCCTTCCTCTTGCTTGATAATTTCTTGCTAACAATGGATATCTCTCCTTACTCATTCCATCCATGTGATCAATCCATTTCTGTCTGTAATTCGTGACTTTATCCAATAAAGGCTGTACTTTCAATTCTTCTCTTATATCCTCATTTCTTATTCTATCAAGTCTTGTACATCCTTTTACTTGTCTTAGGAACCTCATCTCTGCCGTCGGTATTCTATCCTTCTGTCTTTTCACTGGAGCCCAAGTTTCACAACCATACAATATTGTGGGAACTGCCATAACATTATACATTTTTATCTTGGTTTCTTTTCTAATTTTATTTTTAAATGTTCTCTGTATTGTTCCACACACCATCTGAAATATCTCTTTCCACATTGTAGCCAACATCACAGTCCAAATATTTGAAACTAGACACCTGTTCTATACTTTGATTTTCTAAAATAATTTTGGATCTCACTGGATCTCTTCCTCTAAAAGCCATGGTCTTCGTTTTCCTTACAGAAATCTTTAGATCATATAATTTACATATTTCATTTAATGCATGCATTGATTTCTGTAAGTCGTCTTCATTTTTCTGTATTATGATTACATCGTCAGCAAATAGAAGATTATTTATGTACACTAATAATAATAATAATAATAATGAATCATACAATAATACACCTATACATTATCTCTAGTAACAACTTGCTCTAATAGTTTCAGAGATTAGCAGGGTTGTCAGAGCAGTGAATTTTCTTATTCAATAACATTTGATATTCCTAGCTATCTCTCAATCTACCCCTTCATCTCCTTCCTGTCATCATCTATTCCAGTACTTGTCTCAGTAGTCTTTTAATATATACATACATCTTTATTCTTTTATTTTCCAAATATAGTATAAAAATAAGTAAATTATTAATATTAATTCCATGTAAAATATTTAAGCAAATGGTAGCTATATCAGAAATGTATTGTTAGTTTATTCATACACCTGATACATAATAGAAGAAAAAATGAAGGTCAAAGAAATTTAAAGGGCGGTCAAGACACCAGCAGAGTTGGAAGGTGGTTTTACGTGGGATTAAACTGAGTTATGTACATATCATGTTGCCAACAAAACTGGCTTATCTAAAAAAAAACTATTGCAGTGGGAAGAAAGCATGTAGGAATACACTTGCTTCTAAATGAGGCATGATTTCAAAGATAAAAACCTTTAAAATGTAATTTCTATAAAAACATCATCTTATCCCTTAATTCAGAGTGACTCCTTTTCTAAACAAGTACATCCTTTTTTTATTTTTCGATGCTATATTTATTTTAACATTTTTCAGTCCTGGAGAATATATCTTTTCTTTTAAAAAATAAGTACATATTTATTTGTCAAGAAATTATCACACAGAAAGTTCTAAATAAGATGAACAATTATGTCTCAGAAGATGTTTGCATGACTTAATAAGGAAGTATAACTAAACATGTTCTGGGAAAAATCAGTTTTAAAGTTCAGTTAAGTTTAAATTTCTTAATATCATTCTGTATAAATAAGGAATATTTTCTTTACTTATTATGACGTTTGGTGGTACTATAAGTAGACAAACAAATGAGATAAACAACATATGTGGAAAAAAGTTCTCAATACAGCATATGCCTTTTTTTTATTCAATTTAGAATAAGAAAAAAATAACTTGCCTGAGAATAATAAGCTAGAATGAAAATGAATTTTCTTATTAAACAAGTTTAATACCATAAGACATTTGATTTTGTCTCACACAATGGAGATTTTTCTACACTTCTTTGTGTCTAGAATCCCCTGGGACCCACTCAGCCTGACTTAAAATGAGTTCTGGGAACATTCTTGGGATTAGAGCATAGGGCACATACCCATGTGCTTTCATATCTTTTTAACGGACACTTTACTTCTACCATATCATACCAAAAGAGTAACTATATTTTTTCATACAAAAAAAAAATTAATTTAAAGAGTTCAAAATACAGACAAGTCATCAATACTATTACTTATAAGGGGGGGAAAAAAAAGAATGGAAATAACCAGGGAGCTTATTTTCAGTGTCTAACACTGACAAACATCGAACATTCCAGTTATATTGTGCCACCTAAATAGTTGGGATGGAACCAGTTTTTTGTTAACCACAGAACAATTTCTGTGGTTTATGCAAATTTTAATTTCTTAAAGGGACAAGTTATGGAGCCATTGTTTGGTCAACATCCTTAATTTTAGCCCCCATGATAACATTTTTCTGGTTTTGATGCATATTGTTCAATCTTTAAATAATTGATTACCTCTTATTTAGAGCACTAACTAACTCACTGGCACTATCGAACCCATAGGTTCATGGCCGCGCGGACATAAGCTCTCCATATATCCCTATCCTGAGCCAATGTTTCCAATCATCCCATAATCTACTTCCCTCAAATCATAGTTAATGTTATTCTCCCACCTCATTCTTGGTCTACCAACTCGGCGTTTTCCCTCTGGTTTTCCTACTAGAAGCTTCCATGCACGCCTTTCATTTCCCATTTGTGTCACATGTCCTGCCCATCGAACACTATGTTTCTAAAAGGCTGTGTAATTTGATATTTATACAAATTTTAAAATAAACAAACATTATCTGCAGAAAACAGAAATATAAAAAATGTTATTACGAAATTGTGTATGTACACATCAATTCACAATCACTTTGCCTTCATTTTTTTAGAACACCCTGTCATTAAATTATAGCAACAAAATCATAACTCTATGGTTTAACAATTTTTATTGCATCCATGACAATTAGAAAATAACCATGTCAATGGATGCAAAACTACAGTAATAGTTCAAACTTTGTTTCTGTAATAAATAGCAACACATTTTCAGTAACATTTTATTGTTGTTATGCAGACAATAAAAAATGTGAACCTTGATATTATACCAGAGTTTGTTTCTGAAATTGATTGTGTGTTTTTCAACAAGAAAATAGGCAATATAACTAGGAATATATACCATTATTAAAATAAACATTATTTCCAGAAATTAGAAATATAAAAAATCTTATTAAAAAATATTGCATATGGAATTACCAATAAAATATAAGGATGCAATGTTCCATAAAGTGGAAAGAGTGACTAAGAGCATTCTTGTTCCAAAGAAAGTTTGAGTGTAGGCAGGTCAACAAGACAGCCTACCAAGTCTTGTGCATGAGTCATCTTAGGACACAAAACCAACGCCCAGCATCCCATCAGCCTCCTCACCTCTATACAGAGCCTTGAAAACAAATTAATAGTGGGCGGAAACTACACAGTTATGTAGATGAGTGTGGGATGTTTTTATATGTAAATGTACTGATGATTTTTTAAGCTAAAAATTTCATACCAAAATTTAAAAACGTAATGACCAAGATCAGGATATATGGCATGAATGGAGAATGAAAGAGGGCATGGAAGCTTCTTGTAGGAAAACTAGAAGGGAAAACACCCAGTTGGTAGACCAAGAATGAGGTAGGACAATAACATTAACTATTATTTGATTAAACAGGGGATGATTGGAAAACAATAACTCAGGATAGGGATATGTGGAGAGCTTATGTAAATGTGGCCATAAACCTACGGATTCGATAGTGCCAGTAAGTTAGTTAGTGACCAAGATCTTCTTCACTTCACGAGCTAGGCAAAATGCCTGTTCTGCCTCACAGTTGTTCTGTCCATGTTTTCATTTGCTTTCCTACATTCCTTGAACCTCTTGGCTTGTAGTTAAATGCTGTTTTCGGTAATCTTGTTACGTTCAGTCTTTCTACATGTCCTTTGATTTTATCATTTAATGGATATATATTTAACTCTGTTCTTATATCTTCAGTCTTTAACCGATCCGTTCTTGTGCAGCCTTTTGTTCTTCTAAGGAAGTTCATTTCTATGCTTTGTATTCTACTTTGTAATTTTTTGGTCATTATCCAAGTTTCACTCCCATAAAGTAATGCAGGAACTGCCAATGTTTTATAATACTTCAATCTAGTATCTCTTCTTGTTTTATTCTTTAATGTTTTATGTATAGTTCCACATATCTTCAAAATTTCGACAGTTTCATATGTATGTCTCTTTCAGCTTTGTGTATCTCTTCTTGTCTTGTTCTTTGTATATCATTTGAAATCTTGACAGTTTCACATTTATATCTCTTTCAGTTTTTGTGTTCATAGTAAAATTACAATCCAAATAATTAAATTTTGTTACTTGTTCCAGAGGTTTGTTGTCTATTATGATTTTTTATGATCTTATATGTTCACTTCCCCAAAATGCCATTATTTTCGTTTTTCCTTTGATATTTTAAAATTATATTCTTGGCATAACTGATTTAATTGATGTATAGAGTACTGCAAATTATTTTCATTTTCTTGAATAATAACCACGTCAGCATACATTAAAACATTTAATATTTTAAAACGGTCCATTCTTATACCTACATTAACATTACTTTTCCAATTTTGGATGATGTCATTAATATATAAATTAAAAAGGGTAAATGATAAACTACACCCTTGTCTTACACCTCTATTTATTAAAATTGGTTCGGTTTTTGATGTGCCTATATTTATTATAATTTGAGATTTTTCATATACATTTTTTATCACATAAATTAATTTTGCGGGGTAGCCATGTATTTCCATGATTTTCCATAACCTACCTCTATCAACACGATCGAATGCCTTCTCAAAATCAATAAAAGCAACATGCGTCTGTAGGTTATGTTATCTTTTTTTTTTTTAATATTTGCTGTAATATGAATAAGTTATATGTTGTTGATCGCCCCGTTCTAAAGTCACTTTGTTCTTCTGGTAGCATTGCTTCTGCTATTATTTTAAGTCCTTTTATTTATAATCCTTGCATAGATTTTATAAATTGAATTATGTAGACTAATTCCTCTATAATTTTTATATTCTCTTTTATCTCCTTTTTAAACAATGATATGATTTCAGCTATATTCCACCTTTCTGGTATTCTACAGTGCCTCCAACATTCATTAAATAAATGCAATATTCTCCAATGTAGAAATGTCCACCATATTTTAGAAGCTCCATATTTATCTGATCAGGACCAGCTGCTTTTCTATTTTTGGTTTCTTTTAAGGATTCTTGAAGTTCATCAAATGTAATCATACCAGTTTGAATTTCTCCTTTTTCATTATCTGATATAATTCTTGTTTTTCTTCATCTTCTTCTTTACACCACAATTTATTTAAAAGTGTTCTAACAATCTTTCTTTATTAATAACATCTATTTTTGCAGTATCCTGTTCTGATTTATTTTAAAGTTTTATAACTTTATATGCAAAATTTTGTCTGCTATGAATATCGTTTTCTATTTCACTTATAAAATTATTCCAAGAATGTTGATGAGCTGTCCTAATAATTTGTTTTGCTATATTCCTTTTTTTCTACATATTATTGTCTAGATTCTTCTGTTTTTTGTTGAAGCCACTGTTTATATGTATTTTGTTTTTCTTTGATTGCTAATTTTATTTCTTCATTCCAAGTTCTTACTCATTTTCTGCTTCTAATTTTTCTTTTTTTTTTTTTTCTTACTGCTTCCAGGGCCTTTACAATACAACTTTTAATATTATTCCATTCTTCATCTAATATATCTCTAGTTGGTGTGTGTATGAGGTATTGTTGTAGTCTTTGTTGATATAATGTTCTTATACTTTCCTCCTGCAAAAGCAGCTGTTATGAAGATAAGGTGACCCCTCGTGTAGTGCTGTTTGTAAAAACCAGGTAACATTCCAACTATATTCTTCTTCATTTGTTTGTTTATTTCTGATTTTACTTTTTTTCCATCTTAACCACAATTTAAATTTACCCATTACCAAAAAATGGTCCGAATCAATATCACAGCCTCTATATATGGAGTTGTCTTAGTTTATCATTAATTAGAATATAGTCTATTATTGTTCTGAGTCCTCTTGCGCTCCATATGTATTTATTTATATCTCGTTTTTTGAAAAATGTGTTAGTAATTTTAAGGTGGTAATTGCTTGCAAATTGTCTAAGCTGGTACTCCATTTTCATTTAAGTGCTGTTCTCCAAATTTTCCCACTATTCCTGGTATTGGAAAATTGCCTACTCTGGCATTAAAGTCGCCGCATATTACAACATAATCATTTTTATTAATTATTTCGAGTGTTTCTTTTAAAATCTTCATACAAATTTTCAGTTTAATCTTTCTTATTCTCAACTGGGGCATAAACACCTACTACTGTTAAATGTCCTCTATCAATTTTCATCCTAAATGTTGCAATTCATTCATTTACATATGTATGTTTTATTTGTGGTATTCGCAAATTTGACCATGTTACACCGTCCCTGGAACAATTATCGTGGCTTCGTCTAAGAGATCGTAGAACTGTCCATTCACTATCCCTTCTCTATAAAATCCTTCACACATCATTGCCTAATTATTTATCACGTCGCTTCATCAGACTATCCGACACACATAATCTTGACACTCGATCCCATCAGCACATTGTCCTTTATATCCCTCCTCATCACACTGTATATTATTCATTATCTTTTACGGTCTCGCTTACCAAAACATGGAATTCCCTTCCGCCCTATGTCAGAGACTGTCAAACTATAACATCCTTCAAAAACAAATTAAAGAATTATTTAATAACAAACTAACTTATACACCTCACTGATAGTATTCTTTTAACAATTAATAAATTTAATTATCTATGAAAATAATATTAAGATTAACAAATATTTTCTTTTGTTTTGTTTTAAATATTGTACAAACGTAAAATTAGTTTTCTATATCTCATTATTTTTCTTTGTTTTATATATACATTAGACAGGGACAATTTAATATGTCTTGATTGTATACATTTTATTATTAGCTTTAGTCTTAATTTTAACTAACATTAACTAGTTGCATTATAGATCATAATATAATAGATATCTTTTTGATCAAATTTTTATTTAGTATTTAATATTAGAGTTCATTGTGATTGTTATATTCTGATGTAATATATGTTTGCCCTGGTGAGTGGAAGAGAAGGCCACATGGCCTTAACTCCACCAGGCTAAATAAATAAATAAAAAAAATAAATAAATAAATAATATTCAATCTTAGATTTCCATTTATTATGTATCAATATTGCAACCCCACTTCGCGCTCTTACATCTTCAGTTACACCGCTATAAATCATTGTATAGTTATTTAATTCTTTAGTCCCTTTAAGTTTTAGTGACCAAGATCACAGGCATATTAGTAACAAATTGAAATACACCTGCACCCTCCTGTTATTAAATGATGGACAATCATTTCTTGATACCTCTAGTCCAGGTAGGGCGTATATTGAAACCAGAAGGAAGCTCCAAAAATATATATATCTATGGTAAAGTCAGCCAGCTATTGAACCTGTATACACATGTATAAATCACATATCATACAGCCACTAGATGGGAGACATATTCTCATGAGAAGACTAATAGTTGGAATGTTACCTGGTTTTTACAAACAGCACTACACGAGGGGTGGCATTATTATCCATACTAACTGTATTTAGCAAATAGTGCAGGGACAATAAGTAAAGGTAATCTTCATAGAAGCAAATGTTTTCTTTAGTGGTTAGAGTCACATATCATACAGCCACTAGATGGAAGACATATTCTCATGAGAAGACTAATAGTTGGAATGTTACCTGGTTTTTACAAACAGCACTACACGAGGGGTGGCATTAATATCCATACTAACTGTATTTAGCAAATAGTGCAGGGACAATAAGTAAAGGTAATCTTTATAGAAGCAAATGTTTTCTTTAGTGGTTAGAGTCCACTTTATGGATGCACTTGTTCGTATCACAGTAAATCCCTTATTTCCCATCTTCAGTTCCAACTACTCTTCTTGTGAGTATTGAACTGTAGTCAGCATTTTTGGATTCCAAGCTGTTTGAACTGGTTTCGTCAACCAGGAGCCATTAATTGTCATAAACACCCAATTCTGCACAAAGCTGAATGGACACTGGTCTATTCACAATATAAAGATTTGGTTTATTTATTATTTACCAGATTATTAATAAATTTCAAACAATTAAAAATGAAATTCTTAATTACATTCACACGAGGTTTTTTTTTCATGTCCTCTATATTGACATGGTCAGTGGAGTCCCTATATTCCACTCTGGCATCCCAGAATTGATTCTTGGTAGGGTAGAAGATTTTAAACCTCCTCCTTCATTCTGAGTATAATGTCTGTTGATGACAGTGGTCGTGGTATCCCTTATCATAGATCTAGCCATGCCACCACTCTAGTGTATGGTTTAAATTCTTGTTCCCTACCTAGACCATGGCCACACAGACATAAGCTCTCCATACATCCCTATCCTGAGCTAATGCTTTCCAATCGTTCCCTGTATAATCTACTTCCCTCAAATCATAGTTAATGTTGTTCTCCCACCTCATTCTTGGTCTACCAAATGGGTGTTTTCCCTCTGGCTTTCCTACAAGAAGCTTCCATGCACGTCTTTCACTCCCCATATGTGCAACATGTCCTGCCCATCGCAGTCTACGAGACTTAATTGTTCTTATTATATCTGGCTTCCTATAAAGACCATGTAGTTCATTGTTATGTAGTCTTCTCCATTCACCTGTCTGTTCATCTCTCTTTGGTCCAAAAATTTTACTAAGAACTTTATTCTCAAAAAACTCATAATCTCATTTCCTCCCTTAAAGTAAGAGTCCATGTTTTGCATCCATATAATATAACTGGTAGAATTATAGTTTTATATATTTTCAGTTTAATGTTTTTTGAAAGGAGTTGGGACATCAAAAGTCTCTGCAATGCATAATAGCACGCATTTCCAGAATTGAGCCTATGTTTAATTTCTTTGTGCATCTCATTCCTATTTGTGATTATTGTTCCTAGGTATTTGATAGTTTCATCTATTGGTTCAATAAATTTGTTTCTTAGTGTACTTATATTTATTTATATATTTTAATAAATAATAAAATACCTTAATGATAAATATTACTCCCTACACAACCATAAATCTTATGATTTCAAAATACTCCTCATTAACTTATTTGTAAGACTGAAATCTAATCTGTGCTAATTCTACAGCTTATGGAATCTGCAAGTTCAGTAGTCTCCATCCCAGGCAGTTCTTATATCCTGATATCCAGCTCCTTATGATTCATCCAATTATATTCTCCAACCTATTCCTAGGTCTTCTATTCCCCAAGAGTTTCCCAATTAAAAATTTTGAAAGCATTATACAGTCATACATTCGAGATATGTGACAGAACCATCTCTGTCTTCTACATGTAATAATCCTGTCAATATTGAGACAATAATATAAGTTATTAAGTTCTTCACTGTGAAGCTTACTCCATTCTCATTCCATATGGAACACAATATTTGCATTTTTTGAGTAATTTTAGTTTATTTTCTTCCCTTAATGAAAGTGAGAATGTTTCACACACATAGGGTACTAAAGTAAGATTGTTTTATCAATTTTAATTTTCTTACTTGGGATATATTTTTTCTAGTCTCTGGTGAAATCAGATAACATTTCATTTCTACTTCTGACTTTGGTAGTAATAAATTAACATCTTTAAAATAATGTAAGTCCAAACTCAAATTAAAATATTAGAGATGAATTCATAAAAGAAGAACAATGCAAAGAAAAGGTACATTTTGATTTTACAAACATCTGATACTATTGTAGTAAAATTGACATAGAACAGATAGATTTTTTTCTTGGTTTAAATTTTATAATTTTAGACGTAGTTATAATTATCCAAAGGTTACCTTTCCCTGTGATGTGAACATAGAATGTATGGAGATTTCATATTCTATGGCACGACAGGCCTAGGAGGCCCTTGGCTGCTGGCCTTACATCCACATGTGTTAATCACATATGTAGACGATCATCCAGTCAGTGTAGGGGTGAAATATGGTCAGGTCCCCCAGCCATTATAGCTGGTTTTCTCAACCTGGAGCCGCTACTTATTGTAACTACCCAAATGCCTCATGATACTGGATGGGCACCGGTCCCATACTGGCCGAAATTCCATGAGAACATTTTTTTCTCCTATAAAAACTCAAACCAGCACAAGTCCCAAAGCTCTGCATCAAGGCATCTCGCCTTAACCACTCAGCTACGGCACGGGACATAGATTTTATATTGTCATCACAGTGAAATACTTATGTATATATTCATCAGGAGTAAGTCTAATAGCTCGTATATATACTCCGATTTAATTTTTTTCCTGAGATATAAGCTATAGGGATGTATGGAAAGCTTATGTCTGTGCAGCCATGAACCTACAGGTTCAATAGAGCCAGTGAGTTAGTTAGTTAGAGATATAAGTTATAAATATTTAATTGATTTTTAAAATTTCTTGTAGGAAAACTAAAGCAAAAGCATCCAGAAAGTAGGCCATAAATAATTTTTAAGGGAGGTGAATTATACAGGGAATGATAAGGAAAAACATGTCTCTGCACATATGAAGCTATAGGGTTGATAGTGGCAGTGAGTTAGCTATATATTACAAACTCTGATTTTGCTAATTAAAACATTTTGTCCATTCAACATATGTTCGACAAAAACAACTACAAGACATAAGAATGAATGACAAAATGTTTTAATTATTAAACAAACCTCTTAATGTTACTTCCTATTGTATTTTAAAATAAATTCTGATTTTGCTGTTTTATCATTATCCATTTTTTTTAAGCAGATGTTCCAAATTGTTACCAGTACTATTTCATATACTCCCTTCAGTCTAACTTTGGTTCATAGATTTCTAAGAAAAGAAAATTTTAACAGCCAACTATACATCTATTTCATATATGGTTGGTTGGTATCTAATGTCGAGCACTTGATAATGAAATCATTCGCTCTCTTGCACTCCAATATTTAGCAGAAAGGCTGGTCTCTTCTACAAAAGCTGGACAACGGAGGAGATGGTTTCTTTCCATATCTTCATTTAAATTGCAAAAAGGGCATTTAGGTGAATCTGTTATGCCAATTCTGTGTAGGTGTTTATTCAAGCAGTCATGTCCCGTTAGCAGTCTGAATGTTGCTACTGCAGATTTTCTTTGTAATGTAGTAATGTCATAAGCTTGTAGATTTTCCCATTCCTTTCCAGATGTTTTGGTGGTGTATTCTTCTCTAAGTTTATTGATGTATTTATTTGAGATAATTCTTTTGATAGAGTGAAAGGAAACTGGAGTAGAAGTTGGGTTTGAAACAATTTTACTACCCTTCTTGGCTAGAAAATCGGCTATTTCATTGCCTGTCACTCCACAATGGGCCGGAATCCATTGAAGTACAACTTCTTTATGTAGACGGGATAACTGTTTTATCATTTTGTGACATTCGATAATTTTGATGCTTTTGAGTGTTGTGTCTTGTGTTATAGCGAGAATGGCTGCTTTGGAGTCACATAGAATTACAACTTTTGTAAATTTTTGGATGTGATATAAAAGATTTTGTAAACTTAAGAAAATTGCTAGAATTTCGCCATCAAAGTTTGTTGAATTTGTGTTTAGTTTACAATAAAAGGAAAAAAGTGGACATACTGCACCAGCAACAGTGCCACCATCATTTGGTAGGCAGGAGCCATCTGTAAAAATATGCATCCATTCAGAAGCTGGGTATCTTAGATTTATTATTTCCAGTGACATTGTTTTAAAATATATGGAGGAGTTTCAGATTTCTTGATGTCTTCTGTTAAATGAAGGTTATATTCAATTTCCAAAAATTCTAGAGGGTTGTTTCTCATCTGCATATTTTCTTTTGAATGTGGAAGTTGCAATTTCTGTTTGATTTCTTGTACAATGCTTAAGAACCTTTGCTGAGATTTTAAACATACTTGTGGTTTTCTTTGGGTCCAGTTATTATGGGGTAGCCTTAAAAATTTTTCATACTGTGTGATTGCTGTTTTCTCAATTTCAAATGCTATGTTTGGGTTATTTGTTAAGATTTGCATGGCAGTGATTGGTGTTGTTTTAACGGCTATTTCATATATAGAAACTGTAAAAAATATATACTAAGTTCATATAACAGATAATTAATACTGTACCAGGTATGATAATGCTGCATGCAACCTAAAGACCCAATCAGGCTATATTAGAAGGTCCTAAAACTACAGGAAAAAATTCACATTAAAATCACACAATCAGTCATTTCCACCAAACCTTTCAGACATATAAGATAAAAAATCCTTGGTGCCAAAGTGTTCACCGAATGGGTGCTACATAAGAGATGACAAAAATTTGAGAGCATGCACCTTCTGTAACCTTTTTCAGCATCTGTGCTCCAGCTGGCCAATATAGACCAGCATTTATTTGAGAAGAAGTAAGCAATTAGAATGTCCTAGAATAGCTAACCTACTTCTAGATTCTGTTTAATAATGCACTCCTATTCATTGAATCTAAATCAGCAATTCAATCCATCACAAACGCAGAAGTTCAATTGATACTGGAAATCAAATTATGTCAACCACTATATCAAAAACTGCAGTCCTATCCACTGGAGTTGAAGAGAATGATGTTCTTCTAGCAAAGAAAGATCCAGGATCCTGCAATTCTACAACAAATTACTCCCATTATATTTGAAAAGAAAAATATATGCCTAGACCGGGGTTTGAACCCAGGACCCTTGACTCTCTATGTCAATGCTCTTCCATCTGAGCTACCTACGCCTCCAATATAAATGCGTATTTTTCTCTTACACATAGTTAATTCCCTAACCCCAAATGCTACGAGCCGTTGCTACGATTTTTGCAAATGGCAGCTTCTTTATTAAGAAGACTTTTTATTGGGAATTTAAACATTACTTATAAAGCCAGTAGTGCTTCTTTCAGTGTTAATATTATTCGTTTTTAAACATCTTAATGATGGACAAATTATATTTGAAAAAAAAAATATACGCCTAAACCGGGATTGGAGGCCTAGGTAGCTCAGATGGAAGAGCATTGACATAGAGAGTCAAAGGTCCTGGGTTTAAACCCCGGTCTAGGCGTATATTTTTCTTTTCAAATATAATTTGTCCATCATTAAGATGTTTAAAAACGAATAATATTAACACTGAAAAAATTACTCCCATATCATGCAACAAACATAGTTATCCAGAAATACATCTCACACTCCATAAACACAAAATTTCAACAATAACAGGAAACAAAGAAGGGAGAGATGTCATCAAGAACATCCCCCAACAACCAACTAGCAGGAGTTCCAGAATTTAGCCTCTCAACATGGCATGACTGACTTCCATATCACAAAACATTAAAATTTGTACCTGATAGAAATTTTAATATTTTAACCTTTTTACATAACAACCTCAACAGTAGTCCAAAATAAATTTTAAAAGTATTGTTTCATATCATCTTCACACCGCAGTGGAGTTATAACAAGCTCTTTGTGTATCCTGTGTGAGTTAGAAGTGTTGGACAGGAGCCACTTATTATTATTATTATTTCAGTGAAAACTCAATTCATCATTCCCGTTTCGATCATTTTCCCGGATTCCTCATTAAATTTCTATAGTTCCTACACTAATCATATTTAAACTATGAGGACAAAAACACATCATTCCTCAATACATTGTTTTCCCTTGTTTGATCCCTTATTTCAGTCTAGAATGATATAATTCCAAGATTGATGATAGTTTTTAATGTGAAGTTAAACAATTTTTTGCGCGATAGTGCATTTTGTCGTACTTACAGCAATGAAAACCATGATTGAAAGTTCAACTTCGTACATTTCGGGGTTGCCAACCTAAATAACTATACTGTAATAAAAATAACTATACTGTAATATTACATATTACAAACACGCATGCAGGAAGTAAAACCACTGTCCTCTATGTATACTATGTAAAATGTATATACGAAAATATCCAAAAGGTAGTGTTAATATGCATTATATGAAACAAATCATCACATTTTAAATGAACTGAACTTTATTTGAAACAATATAAAACAATAAATACATACTTGCCGCCATGTTATCACTAAATTGGTCTCACGGACTCCTGTTGTTGCAACTAATAAACATTGCCCACACTGTTAACGTTAGTCAATCGTTTATAATGAATGCAAATATTTCCAACAAAGATATTATTTTACTATTATTTATTATTTTGAAAACACCATCATGCAAAAAATAATGTACAATGCATGTTTGTGAAGTGTTTTACAGAATCTCAGAAATTAAAAATCTCACTATTGCTCGGTTTTTAAACATTTTCCTCAATTCTGTAAAAACCACTTCCAAACCTCGCATCGTAATATACTATTCTAAGTTACTCATAGATGTATTATGAATAAAGTTTTCAAAACGTGCAAGTTGCAGTTAGAAATTTATATGGTTCATTTTAATGAATTTCTCTTCGATCTCCCATTCAACGTACAATTACTAGACAATGGGATACTGGAACCTCCATTCCAGTTTTAAGAATTATTCTCAATCCTACCAATCCACATTTCCACTGAATTGTCCATTCCTCAGCTTAAATTATAGTTAATTTGTTACAAGTTCAATTCTCCACTCTTCATAATTCTTTATTGGATTTTGAAAGACATAGCTGTTAAACAAGTTCTTACTTCAGAAGAATGACTTCACATCAATGAAAACATGAAGAAAACGTTTGATGTAGCTAAGTGCCTAGGCTTCATCAATCTACAAGAAATTACTGAAGATGAAGAAGCTGCCTAAAGCTTTGAAACCGGTATAATTAGAAGACTGGATATGAGGTGAGGTATAAAGCATTTTAATTTAAATCTTAGGTTTCACATCATCATTCTGCACCTAATTAATCTATTGTCAATCTCCTCCACATCTCTGTCATTCCAATTTCCGATTGAGGGTCTTTCCACTTTTTCAGCGGTTGCCCTTTTACCAGCCAGCTGCTGGCCCTTCACATCCACATGTGTCAATCACAGAGGTAGATGATCAACTGCCAGTGTAGGGGTGACATGTGGTTAGCATGTCGAGTCCCCCAGCCGTTATAGCTGGTTCCTCAACCTGGAGCCGCTACTTATTGTAGCTACCCAATTGCCTCACGATGCTGGGTGGGCACCGGCCCCATACTGGCCGAAATACCATGAGAAAATTGCTTCCCCCATGGAGACTCGAACCAGCACAAGTCCCATAGCTCTGCGCCAAGGCTTCCTACCTTAACCGCTCGGCTACGGCGCGGGACCATTCCAATTTCCATTGACAAATCCTTTTTCCCTCATACTCTTCAAAACACCATCAACCCACATTATTTTTGGCTGTCCTTTTCTTCTTCTACCCAGTTGCACCCATTCTAATATTCTTTTTGGGAATTTATTTTCTGTCATTCTTTTACATGACCATGCCATTTTGTTTGTTTTTTTTTTATTAAATCCACAATTGAAGTTTGAACATTTGTCTTTTGTTTAATTATATTGTTTCTTATTTTATATTTTCTAGAAATTCCAGCTGAACACCTCCAAAAAACCATTTCTGCAGAATTTATATATATATACTAGCTGGCCCGGCGAACGTTGTATCGCCTTTAAATATTTTTACGTTAATTTTTCTGATGTTTTAATAGTTATCTGCTATTTGGGGCGGAAACAAATCCAAGAAATCAAAGATAATAAAAATCGGTCCAGCCGTTCTTGAGTTATAAATAGTGTAACGAATCCGACTTTGTTTTATATATATAGAAGTCCCAGCAACGCGTTACTGTGGCTAAGGTATACGTTAAATTATGTTGTAGTAAACTAAGTGAGAAATCTAAATCAGAAAGTTTTTGTTTAACACAATTTGTTAGTTCTGGTACGTTAACTACACCCGGTATAAATATGGGTGGTGGTTTATGTGGAAGTGGTTTTGTTGATTGAGATGAATTTATGTTGTCTGCATTCTCAGTATCATCCATAAGTGTATCATAAGGATTATATACATTTATTAATGGAATATTTTGAGGAGGCTTGCTGATTTCATTATACTTTCGTTTTTTTCTACGAACTTGTTGGCAGTTGGATTCTCATCATCATCAAAAAGTCTTTGTATAGTAATATCATCTTGTGATATATTATAGTCATCTTGTTTTTCATTTAATTGAGGCATGGAGATTGTTTCTGTAATATTAGGCATATTATTATAACTAACAGACTTACTTACAGTTCTGTTATTCTGTTCCTTAGGACCTTCATATGTTTTTAAATTGACATTCTTCTTAAATGTAAGATTTATGTCACATAGGCCTATACCAATTTGCGGAAATTCACTTGATATCTTATCATTCATGGCCTCTAGAACTGATTCGCCATATTGTTCAATGTCTGTTCTCGGTCAAGTTAAATTTAAATTAAGTTGCTGTCTTTCAGCCAGATTACTTAAAACTAATACTTACACATGAAATTAATATAATTAATAAAATATATTGAAAATAAAATAAACACAAACACACTTAAATTATGAAATAATCAATATTTGTAATTCAATTGAAATTCGCGGTTGCAACAAAAAGCACAGCCACCTGTTTAAATAATAAACCAATTACCTTATACGGCCATCTGTTAGAATCGTATGGAACTCACAGATAATTATAACTCTTTGTTAAATAATAAACAAATAATTTGCAATAAAAATAATGCGGCTATAAATTTAGTTATAAACTTCTCTAAGTCTCAAGTTGGATCAAACTGCACACAGTGTGCAAAATTTTATTAAAATTGGTTCACGAGTTCAGGATTCCATCGCGGACAAACAATGTGACACGTAATTTTTATATATTAAGATATTTCAGAATAAATTTAATCACATTGTAATTATTCCCTCTTTAATTATCTGGGAAACAATATATCTTACGATTACGACAAAGACCTTTAAACAAAACTTTCCAGATACCAACATATGTGTGGCACAATTAAGTGAAAACTTGGAAATAAACAAGAAAGGGAACACAGTTGAAATTTTACAAAATTATGGCACTCCCTACTCTATTATATGGCAATGAGAACTGAGTCCTGAGACAGAAACAAATTAAGAATATCCAATCGACAGAAATTAAATTTTATGAGCAGTTAAGGGACGTACAAGACGAGATCATGTAAGGAATAAAATTATAAGAGAAGAGTTAGGAGTAATGCCAATTACACATCAAATCTATTATAACAAGAAGCGATGGACTAAACACCTGCAACGAATGGATAACAACAGACTTCCAAAGTAGGCTTGGATGTACAGCCTTTGAAACAATTGATGGCACACAGATAATTTTCAAGTCTCAGAACGAAGCCACTGTGCATGATCAGAGATCAGCTATTTGGTTCACAAGTACACAACTATTTGAGAAACAGAATTTGTTCTATTTTGTTGTGTGACGTGCAATGGAAAACAATTTTGTGTAAATAAGTAGTGCAATAAATACTGAAAATAAAACAAAGCATAAGAAATGAAACAAAGAAAGAAAATTAATTGAAATAAGGACGAGAGAGAAAAAGAAGCATGACAGCAGAATTGAACATGCAACCTCATGTACGGGAAACAGAAGCTCCCTCCACTAGACCACAAACATCTCTCATAGAAATTGTCTGTATGAAGTGATGCAGTACTTCAGGACTTACTTGTATAAAGAAATTATACTTACTTACTCATTGGCACTATCGAACCCTTAGGTTCATGGCCGCACGGACATAAGCTCTCCATACATCCCTATCCTGAGCTAATGCTTTCCAATCATTCCCTCTATAATCTACTTCCCTCAAATCAAAGTTAATGTTATTCTCCCACCTCATTCTTGGTCTACCAACTGGGCACTTTCCCTCTGGGCTTCCTACAAGAAGCCTCCATGCAAGTCTTTCATTCCCCATATGTGCCACATGTCCTGCCCATCGCAGTCTATGAGGCTTAACTGTTCTTATTATATCTGGCTTCCTATAAAGACCATGTAGTTCATTGTTATGTAGTCTTCTCCATTCACCTGTCTGTTCATCTCTCTTTGGTCCAAAAATTTTCCTAAGTACTTTATTCTCAAATACTTGTAATCTCCTTTCCTCTCTTAAAGTAAGAGTCCATGTTTCGTACCCATATAATATAACTGGTAGAATAATAGTTTTATATATTTTCAGTTTAACATTTTTTTAAAGGAGTTGGGACATCAAGAGTCTCTGCAATGCATAATAGCATGCATTTCCAGAATTGAGCCTATGTTTAAATTCTTTGTGCATCTCATTCCTATTTGTGATTATTGTTCCTAGGTATTTGAATTCAGCCACTTCCTCAAAATTTCCCTCATTTATCATTAGCTGTCCATTTCCATTATTTAATGAATTCCTATGTGTGACCATATATTTAGTTTTATTGATATTTACTTCCAGTCCTAATTTCTTAGTGTTACTCAATAGTGTGTGCGTGTTGTCCTTTAGTATCTCCTCGCCATCGGCCAACAATACTACATCATCAGCATAAACTAACAGCTTATTAATACCATTGAGTTGTAAGCCTTCCTCATTCTCTAAAGATTTAATGGCATGCTCTAGTACAAAATTAAACAGTAGAGGAGATAGTGCATCTCCTTGCTTCAATCCATTCTGGATTTCAAAAGTGTCCGAAAACTGTTTGCCTACACGCACCCTACTCTTTGTGCCATTTAGACACATTCGTATAAGTCTAACTAACTTTTTAGGAATTCCGAACTCCAGCAGGATACTATATAACTTCTCCCTCTTAATTGAATAATATGCTTTTTTGAAGTCTACATACAGTTGATGTGCAGTACCATTATATTCCCATTTCTTTTCTAAAATCTGTCTTATACTAAAAATCTGATCTATTGTAGACCTGTTTCTTCCAAATGCACATTGATCATCTCCTAGAATGACATGAATATAAGGAGTAAGTCTGCTTACTAATATATTTGTTAGAATTTTGTATGAAGTTGAAAGTAATGAGATGCCCCTGTAGTTGTTGCAATCAGTTTTATCTCCTTTCTTATAAATTGGTACGATAATTGATTCCTTCCATTCATCTGGAAGAGCTTCTTTTTCCCAAATCAGACTAAGCAACCAGCATATCTTGTCCATCAATTTTTCTCCCCCTGATTTTATCAGTTCTGCTGGGATCTCATATGAACCTGATGCTTTATACATCTCCAATTTTTCAATCGCCATTTCAACCTCTAATGCACTTGGCTCTGCGACTAGCATTTCTGCTGTCTGTAAATTATCCTCCTCAATGTCCTGTTCTGTATGTTCATTTAATAGCTGATTAAAGTAACTTTTCCATCTATTTAATATACTCCTGGAATCTGCAATCATATCCCCATATTCATTCCGAATTATGTTTGTTCTAGCCTGAAACCCTTTCTTCTCTATACTAATTCCCTGATATAATTCTCTAATGTTCCTATTTTTTGCATTCATTTCAAGATCATTAATCTTCTCTCTCAAATATTCCCTCTTTTTACTCTTTAGTAGCTTGGTGGTTTCCCGTCTAATACTACCCAATTGCTCTAAATTTACCTCATTTGGCTCGTGTAACCATTTCATTTTTACTAACTTTCTTTTCTTTACAATTTCGGCACATTCCTCATCAAACCATTTCTTGTTTTGCCTCTTTTTTAAACAACCAATAATGAGTACCAGACGCCTGTTCTGGGGGTAAAGGGGGCCGTCACGCAGGGCTGATAATCCGGCTGACATCAAGTGCCGATTGTCTAGAAAAAGTGGGAGCCTTAACCTCCTACTACCCCAATGGTCTCCTGAGGCCTGTTGTGGGATCACTTTACTTTTTGCTTTCTGATGCTGACAATTTAATAGTATCTCTTATAGCCTCCCATTCTTTATTTCTATCAGTTTCTTCTTCGTTTGCCACATTGTCATCGGAAGATTCCAGTACTTCAAACTATTAGCAATTTTGATTTGGTATTCTTGCCGCATTTCATCATTTTTCAAGTTTTTTAATTCAAATTTTACAGAATCATCTTTAGCGTTTGTTCCTCTCATAAGCGATAGCCGTTGTCTGACCAGATGATGATCCGAATTGCAGTCTGTCCCTCTAACTGATCTAACATCAATGATGCTACTGTGCCAGCATTTATCCACTAATACATGATCTATCGGTTCCGAGTTTCTCCATCTGGGGATGTCCAGGTGTATTTTTGAATATCCTTATGCTGAAATGTTGTACTCTTAACAATGAGATTCTTTGATGTGGCAAATGTGACTAATCTAACCCCGTTGTCGTTACTATCTTCATGAAGACTGAATTTGCCTATTGTTGGTTTGAATATACCTTCCCGCCCCACTTTTGCATTAAAATCTCCTAAGACAATTTTCATATGATATCGTGAAAGGCTATCAAATAAGCATTCTAATTCTTCATAGAACTCATCCTTGATCTTGTCATCTTTATCTTCTGTGGGGGCATGTACATTTACAATTATAAAATCATGTTTACCCTTTAGAATTATGTATGATATCCTATCACTAACAAACTTAATATCTCGGATAGCGGATAGGATCCTCCTCCTGACTAAAAAACCCGTTCCAAATGCAGGTCTTTCTGCACCCCCATAGTATAATGCAAAGCTTCCTGATTCCTGACTACCTTCTCCTGGCCACCTAACTTCCTGTAAAGCGACTATATCCAAGGGTGATTTATGTAGTTCCCACGTTAATATCTCTAGTGCCCCGCTATTGTATAACGTCCTAACATTCCATGTTTCTAGGAACATGTCCCTGTGTTTGAGCCTTTGGCATGGGTTCCCTGAAGTAGTCCTTGCCGGAGAACCGAATGGGGGACTATTTGACCTCCGGAAAATTTTACCCCAGTTGAACCCATGTCCGCATTTCTTGACGGTTCTATTTTTACGGTGAAAGATTGTCACTCTTTCGACCAAGGTACTTTTTTCGTCTGGCTTATCACCTTCGACCAGTCCGGCATGGGTAACCCTATCGGCAGCAATGCTATCGCCGGCATAGCTCTCAGGATCATTTAAGCACGCAAGCCACTCCACCATGACAAGGTAAAGATACCATGGAGGGATAATGAAATTATATATTAACTTAATTTAAATTAATCAGACACATTTTGTATTAGTAATGGAAATAAATAATTTTATTATGCCATGTGTTTTGTAAACAAAGTAACGAGACGTTACAATCTTATTCATTTTCTATATACATATGAGCTGTTTCCTTTAATATATTTATTTCCATATATTCCATTCCATAGTAATTCTGCCCGAGGGCAGGTCTTTCACTGCAATCTTAGCATTTTCATGCTATGCTTTGCAGCTTTACTAGGGAACTGTAGGTATGGTAGCTTCCTTTTTATTTCCACACTGGTGAAGAATGATGATGATAATAAGGATACTGATGATGGCCAGATGATTTTTGGGGACTGTTGAGCCCTAAGCTTCCTGACATCTTACAGGTGAGGAAAAACCCCAAAAAAATCTTACCCAGGAACCTGTCCCGACCAGGAATATTTCCATATATATATATATATATATACAAATTTATTTATATAACGAAGCCTGGTAACATGTAGGCATTATGAAAATTAACGACATTAAATAATAATAAATAAAAAATATACCTAACCAGAATCAAACGTGGGCCTGCGTCGTCAGAAAAAGAGCATCTTATCAACTACTCCACTGAAGCGAACGATACGAATGCTGCATGAAGAGAGACTTACACCATCCAATTTATACTCAAATGAGTCAGAACATGTACTGGAGTGAATCGCTCTTCAAAACTCATGAAGAGTTCTGCCATCATTTTTTTCAAAGGCTGTACAAACCACGAGGGAAAAGAGATCATAGCAGACCAAGAAAGCGATGGAGTATTGAGCTGAACAGGCCATAGAGCCTATACAGTGAAGATGGTGATGATGTAATTATTCCCATCCATATTATGACATTATTGTTAAAAGATGATATATTTTTTATTTGTCATTACAATTATAATTACTTTATTTATATGGTATAGCTGAAAATCAAATCCAGGAGATGCTTAGTAAAACTGGTAAATGTAACACCAACAAGGTTAGGTTCTTAAGAACATAATTAATTCTGAATTTTTAATTTCTAAATAAGCAAACAAAAACAAGGAAAAAGTCCCTCAAGATCATAAAAAAAAAAATTACTCATCATTTTCTTCAAAAGGAAATTGAGGTCAACGTGATAAATATCTAAGATGAATTATATAACAGCTAGGAGATGAAGTTATTGCAAGTGAATGATGCCATGAAATGGGTTTGGCTACTCAAGAAAAAAAATGATGTCATCCTATTTTTAACTCTTTAGACAGTTTTCTTCATGTAATAGAACAAGTAGGAAGTGGGATGCAATGTTAGAATTATTTCTCTTTCTTATTCTTTAATCATATAACCTTGAGATAAAATTGTCATTATAAAAAATGACCTTCGCAATCTCTGCACACTTTTAATTATTGCCCTAGCCTCTTTAATAATGGTGTCTCATCCTTTGGGGCTTAATTCCGAAAGAAAATGGACTCATCAACATAATTATTATAATCTTAAAGTTTCAATGTAATATACTATGTTATTAATGTTACCACTCCAAAAAAAATTAATTCTAGTACAGTTTATTATAAATGAGTTGGATAAAATGTTTTTACATCTCACCTCATAAAGTTCCATGTTTTTGCGATACCAGTTTCAAAAGCCATTTTGCCTTCATCTTCAGTAAAACTCCAACTGAATTGGAGTTGCAGTTTGATTGAAGATGAAGACAAAATTGCTTTTGAAACTGGTATCGTTAAAACACGGAAATTTATGAGGTGAGATGTAAAAACATTTTATCCAACTCATTCTTCATCTTCTTCCTTTCATGTGATAGACCTAGTGGTCTGTTACAGTCTCAATCCAACGTTTTGAAGGGTCTGCCCAAAGATCTCTTGCCTGGTGGCTGGTAATTTAAGATCTGACGTGGTATTCTTGTTCTGCTCATTCTTCGTACATGAGATTTCCAGTTGTGTATTTTCGTACATATTCCATGACTAATTCTGTGTGTAATTCTTTGAGAATCTCAGAATTACTTTTATGGTCTGTCCTTGAATAGCCCGCAGTACGTCTCATAAATTTCATTTCTGCCGCAGTTAGTCTTTGTTCATCTACACTGCGAATTGTCCAGGCCTCACTGCCGTAACATAATATGGGTCTGGCCAGTGTTTTATAAATTCTAGTTCGTGTGTGTTGCTGTACTGTGTTTGGCTTGAAAATATTATTTATAATTCCTGTTACTCTGTTAAATTTTATAATTTTTTGACTAAAATCTTTTTCCTCTTCGTATGTAACTTGATATCCGAAATAGTTAAATGTGTTGGTTTGTTCTAATATTTTATTATTAATAACAATTTTACTGCAAACTGGGTCTTTTCCTAGGAAAGTCATGACTTTAGATTTTTCTGTTGAGATTTCCATGTTGTAGTTTATTGCAATTTGGTGAAAAGAGTGGACTGAATGTTGTAGGTCATCTTCTGAATTTGCTATAAACACAATGTCATCTGCAAATAATTTATAAATTGAACTATGTATTACCACCGACTATCTATTCTCTGTCTTAAAATGTTGAATTAACAGTCTCTACCATCTGCATAATTTTGACTTTAAAGGTTGGATACCCTGTATAATGACATTTCTAATGTATTCAAGTTTATCTAAGTCAAGGAATATTATACTCTGCATCCCAGAGCCCATGGGTCAAATGATCAATGCACGTTAGAGAAATCACAATGTGTAAAGATAAAGGGATCCCACTACAGGCCTCAGGAGGCCCTTGGGGTAGTAGGAGGTTAAGGCTCCCACTTTTTCTTGACAATCGGCACTTGATGTCAGCTCTGCATGACGGCCGCCTTTACCCCAGAACAAGCGTCTGGTACTCATTTCAGTTAGATGCTGAGTCGACCCCAGGGCCATAGTGCCGCCAGAAAGTTTGGGCCAGTTTAAAAATCCTGACCCCACCGGGACTCGAACCCTAATCACAATGTGTATTTAATGTGTATTTAATGTGTATTTTGAGATATTAAACCATTGGTTGGAAATTCCACCTAAGCACCAAGAGAACATGATGATCATAGGGAACTTTTCTGTATGCTACTTAATATTTTTTTCTTGCAAACAATTTACAACTCATAGCAATTTATTAGAAGTAACTACCGCCAATCTCAATACATGCAGAGTAACAATATGCTTTTTTTCCGCGCTCTTTCAAATAGTTATGGTTCCTGTTGTACTCTAAGGCTTGAATCTATGAATGCATTAGACCGTAAAAGTCGTTCTCTGCCTGTACTCTGCTGAGAAAGTTGCATCCAAATACGTTTTTGCATACTCAAAAATCTGTTCATGCGATAATAATTGTTGAAATTCCTAAGCTACCCTGGCGAGGGGACTTAGCAGAGAAACGAATTGTGAGCAACTCGATGGGAACCGATGGTAACCAATGTAGTTTGAAACCTTGCTGCGTACCTTGCTGCTTTATCCAAGATGTCAGACCTTGAAGACTTCGATCATGTTTTTGGTATATGAGAGAAGAGGAATTTGATAGAGTCTACCAAAGAATTCAACTGGAAGAACAGGAGAATCGGCATAATATTGCATGATGCAGATGTCGTCGTATACAGTATTATTTGCGGGATGCAAGCATAAATGCATTCCTCTAGCAGACAAAAATAACTTAAGTGGTTTTATCGCTGAGAATTCTGGGTAATTTCTTGCCAATATTACAAAAACTACGACTTTCATGCTTGACCAGTTAGTGGGTAGCTAATTCGATCTTTGCACTTGCTCACGGAAAGTCAGCTCACCAGTGATTGGAAGTAATTTGAGTAAAGACTAATGTATTTGCATGCGGCCCTAAGACTACAATTAATATCCTCGTAACAATTTACTTTTCTTTTTCTACTGGAGTTACATATACCAACATATTGGTGTGCTCCCATACATAAAAAAGATCCAGAGATGTAAAATCCAATAATCACATACAGCTTCATCTACCAGTCTCCTATCTTTATCTTCTTCTTCTTCTTCTTCCTTCCAAGTGTTAGGCCAAGGCCTGTTACGATCCTATAGAAAATTTTCCCTCCAGCATTTCATAGGATGATCTTCGTCCTCTTGGTATATAATTATAAACAGCTTTGGGGATCCGATTTGAACTCATTCTTTCAAGATGGTGTTTCCAATTTAGTTGGTACTGTTTAATATATTCCAAAATTGGCGTATCTTCAATTCTTTTAAGATATCGGTGTTCCTTTTCCGATCCCATCTGGTGTAACCCGCTGTTCTGCGCATGAATTGCATTTCACAAGCTGTTATTCTGCTTGCATGTTGTCTTTTTAGTGTCCATGCTTCACTACCACAGGTCAACACTGGTCTAGCCAAAGTGTTATATAAACGTAATCTGGTGTTTTTTTGTACAAGGGATGGTTTCATAACTTCCTATCTTTATACGTATACTATGGAAAGAACTGTATATACTTCACAGTTAATATAACAGATCTCTATATAATAGTGCCAAACATGAGTTTTAATTTAATTAAATTTACAGTGGGAGGAAACACTATGAGGTATTTATATTAATAAATGAGTTGGAGAAAATGTTTTAACATCTCACCTCACAAAGTTGCGTGTCTTCAGGATACCGCTTTCAAAAGTATAGTATTATTTCCATCTTCAGTCAAATTTCAACTGTTGAAATTTCGTCGTTAACATCATCTTCTGAACTGCCATCTGGTGTAGATTTTATGAACTTGGAGATTAAATTATTCCCCTTAAGTGGAGAAAATTTTAAGAAGGAATTCAATCACATTTTAAACATTGCTATGTCAAATGGTTTTAGAAAGGAGATAATAATAAATAAGTTAAAGAGATTCCAACAACAAAAAAGACAAAGAATACACCACTCTACAACCTGATTCAAAAGAAAATAAACATTTTAAGAAAACTACTTACCATCCTGAAACACACAAAAAATATTTCACAAATTTGATATTATATTAGCACCGATTAACAAATTTAGTCTTGATAATCTACTAGTAACCAATAAGAAAGTTAATGTCCCAGATAGTAAAAAATCTGAAATTTACAAAACAGTTGCAATGCCTGCAATAAAGTATATACAGGAAAAACTAAAAGGAATTTAGAAATTCATACAAAAGAACACCTGAGAAATATTAAAAATGGTGAAATTGAAAAATCGGCAATTGCAGCTCATAGTTTGCTAGAAAATCATAAAATCGGAAAAGACACTAAACTTTTGAAATATTAGAGAAACCTTTAGAATTAACAATTTGGGAAAAGATATACATTCAGAAGAATAAATATAAAGCAATGAATTTCAATATCCCCAATGAGAATAATTTAATCTCCAAGTTCATAAAATCTACACCAGATGGCAGTTCAGAAGATGATGTTAATGACGAAATTTCAACAGTTGGAATTTGACTGAAGATGGAAGTAATACTATACTTTTGAAACCATGCAACTTTGTGAGGTGAGATGTTAAAATATTTTCTCCAACTCATGTATTAATGAGTTTTAATTTCTGTACTCAAATTCCATAACACTATCTTCAAAATCTGGCTCATTAATTGCTAAGGTTTTCCATTATCAAGATTGACAGACTAATTTCTGATCTCAAAGTTGCCAAGTTCATTTCACTTCAGTCATGGCAAGTCCTTAGGTATTAACAAAATGAAGCTGTTTAGGTAGAATTTTTTATCACTCACCTCATATTGTTCTTCTTTTCGACTATAAACTAGTTTAAGAACATAGTTTCTGTTCCACCCTCAGTATTGTCACGACCGTTGTTCTGTCGTCTTGAAGAGCCGTTCTTCGCTCCTTCCATTGGCTGACTGAAAAACCTTGAAACCAGGTCATTATCACCGGGAATTTCAAAGTTCATCAATTTCATCTTTTCGCTCTTTTGAATGTAGATCTTTTTCCAAACAGTAAGTTCTTTTGGTTTTTCTATTTGTTTTAATAATTTTGCTTCTTTCTCGATAAGATGTTTTTCAGACCATGCATGGTTAGTATTTGTTGTTGAGTAGGTGGTGATGATACCACTCACTTTCTTCAACTCCAATATCTCAAAGTTAGTGTTATATATAATGGTGCATATTAACAAATAAGTTCATTTCATAAAACTTAAGATGGGAATTAACATTATGAGACAAATGCATTTTCTTATGAATCAATTAAAAGAATTATAAAGAAAAAAAATGATAATTACAATTTCAATTTAATTGAAATAGTTGGAAACAGAAATATAAAAATACTGTTACAAAAATTCATCTATAACTCTGGAACAACCACCAAAATCTGCAGTTGCTATACTGAGGCTTACTACACTCTAATTCAACCCAGGAAGTTACTACAGACCTTATGGGCTATGCCAGTGTATGCCCTCTATGTACAGAGGGTAGATGTTGCCAAACTCATAATGGTTTTGTTTGTTAAGGAGGGGTGGAGCGGCAAGGTTAGCAGTACTTTTTCCAAATATTTGTACTATACTTTTAAAAAAACATAGTTTTCTTTTATGGCATGCAAACTAGTTTTATAGTAAATATAAGAGTGGACACTTTCACACAGGATAGTACAGATCTGCAAGAGCTCAGTGACAAATGGTCACTGCTTTTTTCTTTAAGAGGGGATGGCTTGGACGGCTACAACTTACAACTATGTACCTGCCGTGTTGAAATCTTCAGTTTTATATAAGGATTTCTCTGAAGAAAATAATGTTAAAATGGCAACCCAGTTCCCTATTCCAAACACACAGTAACTTCCTGGGTTGAATGTGAGTGTACAGGACATGACTGCTTAGGAAAACATCTTTATAGAATTGGTGTATTGTCTCCTGAGTGTATATTGTGTTCTCAGGGTATGGAAATGGACAGAGAACATTTAACAAACTGTGCAATTCTTCAAAATTATCAAGATGTGACAACCAAGTATTGGGAAGCAAGAAAGAGAATAACTTTGTTGTTAGTTCCAGAGCATTACCTACATACATACATTATGAGACTTTCAAATTAATAAAATTAAAATGAGTCGTACATCACAGCTCATACACTCCATGTTCTTCTTCAGCCATCTTTCGAAAAGATTGCTGAAGAAGAGCTGTTCTTGAAACCGCAGTCCTGTGTTGTGAAGAACATGGAGTGTACAAGGTGAAATATACAACTCAAATTTTATCAAGTTCACAATCATTGAATTAAAATCTGGGCATGAAACGGCTGAAATTTTGCTCATATGTATCTTATTTTAGCCTTGAAATTCTTTTATATGCCATAAATCTACAAAACTGGACCCAGCTTTACTTCCCTTAAAAAGAAATCCATATTCAGGATTTTTATATCCATAGAAATTTACCCTTCCCACTTTTAAACTGCAAACCTGGAATCAGAGGTGAGCATGGTCCAATAGATCACTGGGATCAACTGATATTTAGGAAGATTTGAAAATTCAATGCAGGATAGATGGAGAAGATAACTTTATAAGACTACAGAAAGGCCATGTGGAGATTCAGCTAATAATAGTACTATATAGATGCTTAGAGACAAAATAGATCTCTAAGTAATTTGAAAGTTGCTACTACAGACTGATGGGTCAAAACTAATTAGACAGAATCACACAAAGGTCTTCCCACAAGGGTGTTCTAACAATCTTCTTGGTGTCCATTACTAAATAGTTTGTTTTCACTAGCCAAGAATCTGGTTTCATGCCATTTTTCTTCTAGTTTTTCAGTATAAACTTGATATAATCCCTCCTTGTTGTTTGTCATTGTTGAGAGCATTGCATTACAACATTGTTTCCCAACCAGTGGTTCACAAACCCCCAAGGAGTTTGCCAAATATTTCAAGGGGTTTGCCAAAACTTTTCCAAATGACTGGTTTCGAGGTTAGGTCTATTATAGTTTCCTTCATTTCTGCAGCATTGTAATAATAATAATAATAATAATAATAATAATAATAATAATAATAATAATAATAATAATAATAATAATAATAATAATAATAATAATAATAATAATAATAATAATAATAATAATAATAATGATAATAATAATAATAATAATATTATTATTATTTTAAAATTAAATTAACCCTATAATGCCCTTTGTTGCATATGTGTAACATCGGGAATTTATCACATTATTTCCACAATAAATTAATATTTACTGCAAATGCTTGATTTACACTTATGTAATAATGTTAGGTATTCACTTGATTTCGTTACAACTGGGCCTACACGTTGTATAACTTTTAAGCCGTAACTGGTTTTAACCGTTAAGGGTTAAGTTAATTTAAGGTTATAAAATCTTCTTCTTCCTTCCAAGTATTAGGCCAAGGCCTGTTACGATCCTATAGAAAATTTTCCCTCCAGCGTTTCATAGGACGGCCCAGTGATCTTCGTCCTCTTGGTATATATTGTATTTTATGGTTATAAAATCTTTTGCTTGGAATTAAATTTTATGCATGTCTACTCTATGTATATTTAAAAGTAGATGGTTCACTCAACTCGGATCGTTGTGGAAAGGGTTCGCGAGTCGAAAAAGGTTGGGTACTGCTACATTAGATGATCTGCATTCATGAAGGCATCTTCATTGTATAATACACAGGTGCCTGTTAAATAAACTCTAAAAAAATTCAAAGTTTATCAAAATAAAAGAAAATAGAATATATATTCTTCAATATTAACTAAAGAGGAAAAAAATACATCTGAACCCAGATTTAAAAGCAATATCTTCATCTTTACGCTCAGGCATATTGACTACAGCCAACCGACAGTTAATCTGGAAGCATAAATTTCCATGGTTATCAACGTTGTTTCTTCAAAGTATCCCCAATCAGATCTCTGCGGAGGGAACTCTGTCCAAGGATCCAAAATTCCAAACTATGATTTAATTGAAATAATAAAATGAGTTAGTTGTCCATTATTATTATTATTATTATTATTATTATTATTATTATTATTATTATTATTATTATTATTATTAATAATAATATAGTGGTGGAAATAGATAAGAACATATTTCCACATATAGAGAAGATATTTTCTTTAGAATTATTCTTGAATATGTGACATTATGAAAAAGAATTGGGAATTGTTTCAGTATGAGCTGTAAACCTATTAGCTACTTGCATCTATACAACAAACACTAGAAAATGTCATTTGTCATTTTACATTGGTGGTCATTAGTTTAAACAGATGCTAATGACATGTAGCTTTCTTATGGATATGACAATGTTCCACAGACCTAATAGTTATTTAATAATAATAGTAGAAGATGGACACCACTTTTAACTTTGCCAGAACAGGCTGCATAGCCTAAACCTTGTAGTACAAGGAGGAAGGAACTATTGATTTCATTTCTCAAACTATACAGTTTATTTATATATTAAATTTGGGAATTTTTAACATTATGAGGTATTTTTACAAAAGTAAAAATTGACAATCGTGAAAACAGCTGATGATGGTGATAAGAAATTGCTGATAGTGCAGAGCTGTATTTAAAGAAATATAAAAGTATGAGGTATGAAATAATCACGATTAATTTAATTCTTATATACAGTTTATAATAAAATTAAAAAAAACTAATATTTCAAAACATTTGAAGGCTTGAATCTACAAAATATGCGGAAAAAATTTCTTAAATCAGAAGTTTTCAGTATATTTCCAGAACCAACAGCCAAATAATGATGCCCATTGCCAGTCCAATTAAACATAAGCATTTGAGATAAAAAGTATATAATGAGCAAATTTGTACCAACATTTCAGTTTCAAACTAGCTTTGAAGTCCAAAACAAGGTGGTGGAAACACAGGTAAAACCATATGGATCACTCAGACAGCCCAAAAGAGTTTACATTCCTCTATAGTCTGTGTTAGTTTGATTCAAGAGATTTCATATAAATCTAGCAAATACAGTGTAAACTTAATACTTCTTCTTCTTTCTTCCAAGTATTAGGCCAAGGCCTGTTACGATCCTATAGAAAATTTTCCTTATGGGAAATTCTCGAATAAGACTTGAAAGCATAATAATAGTCCCTTCGATTGGTTGCTGGCCAAAGGAAGGCAAGACCAGTGATGGGGCTGCCATCTTATAGCCTCTGGTCAGGCTTTTCTGGAGAAGAAAAGAAAATAAAAGAAAGGAGAAATGGAAGAAAGGAAGGACTCCCTAGCCCTCGGATGCCCTAATAGCATCGGGGTCGAAAAAACAAGAGTTAACCAAGAGAGGTTAGATAGAAAAGTTAAAAGAGCGCAAAACACAAGTAAGTGAAAGAAATGTTTTGCACAGCTTGGGCACCTTGTGGTCGCCATCCACATACCCAATAAATATTATACACAAAAATGGTCCACCACTGTGGTCTCGAAGTAGCCTGCTGCCTTGTCATGCAGCATGCCCAGGTTCGATCCCCAGTTGGGACAAGTTTCCTAGTGAGGTTTATTTGGGGTCTTTCCTCACTTGTAAGACAAATGTCAGGAAACTTTAAGGCTCAAATGGTCCCCAAACATCATGTGGTCATCACAATCATCCATATTTGCCTTAGATTAAGTTTTGGATTAAGGACTCTCCTGGTGCACCACTATCATCATCACCACCCAATGTATATCAGGGAGCAGCTGTAACCACGTCTTCCAGGCGATCCAATCTCAGAAGTGGGTTACGCAATTATGCCAGGACAGAACACCAGAAATGTCGAAATGACAACCTGGGCATTGAATAAAAAAAATACACAAAAAATAAATCATAAATTAAATCAAAATCAAAATTAATTATAAATTTAAAATTACATAAATAATACCAATGTGTTTTAAAGGTGATACAGGAATCTTTTAAAACAATACAGAAAATAAATATTTAGGAAAAAACACAAAAGAACGTAGTCACAAAATGGGCATATTAATTACAAATACAAAAGATGAAGAAGATGATGAAAAGAAAGAAGAAGAAATGAATCCAAAAGATTGCAGACAATTAGAAAATAAGTGTGGGCTACAACTTCCTCAGAAAAAAAAAATCATAGAAAAACTATATGCAAGTTAATAATCCATCCATCCATAGTAATTCTGCCCAAGGGCAGGTCTTTCACTGCAATCATATCATTTTCATGCTATGCTTTGCAACTTTACTAGGAAATTATAGGTGTGGTAGCTTCCCATTGCTTTCCACACCAGTGAAGAAGGATAATGATAATGATGGTCGGATGATTTTCGGGGACCATTGGGCCTTAGGCTTCCTGACATTTGCCTTACAGGTGAGGAAAAACCCCGAAAAAACCTCACCCAGGAGCCTGTCCCGACCGGAAATTGAACCTGGGCCCACTGCGTGACAAGGCAGCACAAGTTAATAATAAACAATGAAAAAATCTAAAAAAATAAAAAGTAACTCACACGTCATAAAAAATACTGGAATAAAATTAAATGTACTGCAAATAAAATAAATAACAATTATTAATTAGATAAAAATTAAACGTAGTTTTATTTGATTTTCATATTTATTATACAATTCAGTGACAGCTGTTTCGGTACACTGTACCTTCTTCAGACATGTTAACAAATTATGAATTGTGTTCCAACTGATCTAAGCAACAATACAACAATATTTATTTAAATTTAACAAAGGGGATTCATTCAAATCAAGTTGAGAATTTAACAGTTTAGCTGGTTAGCATTCCAATTTAATCATTGTTTCGATCCAAATTTTGAAATTTTACATATTTGTGATAAGGGTAAGAAGTTAGATCTTTTGGAGGCTGTAGAAATTAATAAATTTAAAAGTAGTAAAAAACTGTTAAATTCTCAACTTGAATTGAATGAATCCCCTTTGTTAAATTTAAAAATTTAAATAAATATTGTTGTATTGTTGCTTAGATCAGTTGGAACACAAATCATAATTTGTTAACATGTCTGAAGAAGGTACAGTGTACCAAAACAGCTGTCACTGAATTATATAATAAATATGAAAATCAAATAAAATTAGTTTTATTTTTATTTAATTAATAAATATGGATTTTCATCAAGTAAACGCCAACTCAATTGATTAAATAACAATTGGCAAATGATGAATTGTAAAATATATTATTTGAAATTAAATACATATTTAACTCCAGTGAACATGTTATCAATATAAAGGTCGTGTGAACGATTGCACTGACTTACAAATAAAATATTTAATCCATATTTGGTTCGTCTTCCGGGCTTATAGGCCGTGGTCTGGTTGTCTTCTTACTCGACGTTTCGTCTACTGCTGCGGTAGACATCATCAGGAGATACTGCGTGCTTTCTGTGAACTCCTCAACAGTCGGCTGCAGACTGGCTGGTCGTTGGAAACTGTCTCTCTGTTTATAGCTAAATCCCGGGTGGAAGGGAGGTTTTCTGCGCGCACCGAGTTTTGCGCTGTATTGCCGTGTGCAGAAGTCATAGGCTTCGTTGTCGTGTTATGCAGTGCTGGGATCCAAATTTTGTTTATCTTCAAGGTTTCTTCTTTTTTGTTGAAGGAATTTTTATGTTTATATATTTCTATGGCTTCTCTGTATAGTCTGGTGTAGTAATGTGATGTTTGTGATAATACCTGGGTATCTTCAAATCTTATAATATGTTGTTGGTTGTTCATCAAGTGTTCCGCTACGGCCGATTTTTCATTTTGTTTTAACCTGCAGATGTTTGTGATAATACCTGGGTATCTTCAAATCTTATAATATGTTGTTGGTTGTTCATCAAGTGTTCCGCTACGGCCGATTTTTCATTTTGTTTTAACCTGCACTGCATAACACGACAACGAAGCCTATGACTTCTGCACACGGCAATACAGCGCAAAACTCGGTGCGTGCAGAAAACCTCCCCTCCACCCGGGATTTAGCTATAAACAGAGAGACAGTTTCCAACGACCAGCCAGTCTGCAGCCGACTGTTGAGGAGTTCACAGAAAGCACGCAGTATCTCCTGATGATGTCTACCGCAGCAGTAGACGAAACGTCGAGTAAGAAGACAACCAGACCACGGCCTATAAGCCCGGAAGACGAACCAAATATGGATCAAGACGCCGGCCGTGAAAGCCTACAATTAAAAATATTTAATAATAATAATAATAATAAAACAATAATAAATATATTTTACCAGATGAAGTTAAGACTATAATGACTCTTCCACTTCACTAGGGTTAAACTGTAAAAACATTAGCTATGACTATCTGACTTGAACAAAAAGAAAATAGTATATGAATAAGAAAAATTAGTATTTGCATTGGGATGCTTGAATAGTGCAGTTGGTAGCATGCTAACGTATGAAGTTAGAGATATCAGGTTCAAATCCCAATACAGGTTTTAATTTTTTTTTAAATAGCTGTGAACTAACTACAATTAAATTAATAACATAATACACACTATAGAGCTGATAATGAAAGTTCAAAATATAATGGTGGTAGTACCACCTCCCCATAAATTGGAATAAAAAAAACTTGATAAAAACTATAGGAATAGTAAGATCATAATGATATTTGATTATTTTTTCTGTAATATATACATACATCATGTATAAGAAGTGTAAATAAAAGGCATTCTCGCAAGTTACTATTTGGAGAGCAGATTTTCTCTGAAATATGAGAAACAAACATTTCATCAAAATATTCTCACAATGATATTAATACATGACAACATATTCATAAACAAACACAACCATAACTCCTAAGTATTTACTACTATATGATCACTTCTCTTTATTTTTATTTCAATTTTGTTTTGAGACTCTAGAATATATCACATCTAGGATTTTTGGGTGCATTCCAGTATGCCTGGTGCAAATGCAATTGAAATTAATTATGAAATCATTAATACATCCTATCATGGAGAATTTATTAAAGGGAGAAGAATATGAAGAAATAAAAACAAATCCCCTTGCAAAAACAATTAAGGAAGTTGAAACCAGTCTGAAATCAATTAAAAAAATTATGACACAAAAGGAGAAGTTTAAATTAAAAATACCAAATCCCAGAAACCCCAACATTCACGGTCTTCGTAAAATCCAAAAAGACGGAAAGAAAATGAGACCAATCATCAACAATATCAACTCACCGACATATAGTATATCAAAATGTTAAGCAATAAATTTAAAAGTATGAAAAAATTTGAAAATTTAGCAGTAGAAAATTCTTACCAACTAGTGGAAAAATTAGAAAATGTAGAAATAGAACCGTCAGAAAGATTGGTCTCATTTGACATCACTTCACTGTTCACAAACATCTCGACGGACATAACTTTAAAACATTTTAGAAAAATGGTTGAAAGAAAACAAAATAGATGATGATAGCATTAAAGAATACATAAAATTAACAAAATTATGCTTAAATCAAATGTTCTTCACCTTTAGAGGAAAGTGCTTTAGAAAAAGATCAGGACTTGCAATGGGAAATCCATTATCACCATTCTTAGCAAATATGTTTATGGGGAACTTTGAATGTCAAGTAACCAAAGCACACCCTCTGATGTTTAAATTTTGTAGAAGATATCATAGCAATAGTAAAACAGAAACAATTAGAAGATGCCATTAAACTGTTAAATACTCAAAATAAAACAATCAAATTTACAATGAAAGTAGAAAATAATCATGAAATACCATTTTTAGATCTTAAATTGACAGGAATGAAGAAAAAAAGAAAATAGAATTTGGAATCTACAGAAAAGAAACTCATATTGATAATTATATAAAAGCTACAGGATTTAACCATTTTTCACACAAACAGGCAGTATTTAATAGTTTAACACACAGACTTGTGAACGTTCCCATGAGCAAAGAAAATTACAATAAAGAGAAAAACACAACATAAAAATTGCAAAGGATAATGGATTTCAAGAAAAGATGATACACAAGAAAATAAATAAATTCAAGGAACAAAAAGTGATTAATGAAAGTACTTTTCACACAGATAAAGAAATTGGTTAAAAAATTCAAGAAATTCACATACCACTCTTTAATATTTGACAAGTTTAAAAAAATCATCAACAAACTCAACATTAAATTAGCACTGAAAAATGATTTCAGTTTAGTAAATTTAATAAAAACCAACAAAAATTAAAAGATTGAAGACTGCAAAAAATTGGGAATTTATCAAATTAATTGTAAAGATTGTGAAAGGATATACATAGGAAAAACAAAAAGGAATCTAAATACTAGATTAAAGGAACACCTCAGAAATGTTAAAAATGGAGAAACAGAAGAATCTGCAATAGCTGCGTATGCCTGGTCAGAAAAACATAGAATAGAAACCAAAACAAAATTACTTAAACAATTGGAAAAATCGAAGGAACTCACAATTTGGGAAAAAATTTACATATGCAATAATAAAAACACAACTATGAATTTTGAAATACCCGGTGATAAGGAGAGGGGATTGATTTGGAAGTTCATCGGTCAGCCATCAGAAGATGCGGAGGTCAGTCTGCAGGAGAGGAGACTGTTGGACCTCAGTTGTGAACGTGAACAGCATTGAGAATGTCACAAGTACAGTGACGAAATCCAGATCTGCGAGGGAGTTAAGAAGAATGAGGTGAGTCAAGAAACAACTCAACAAAATTAAAATAAACCTTATAGTGTTATTTCCTACCTACATAACCTGACACTATGATGTTTATTTTAATTAATAAAATGAGTTAGACTTTACAACTCACCTCATAACTGTAGGTACAATTGTACAATTATGAGGTGAATTGTAAAGTCTAACTCATTTTATTAATTATGATGGGTGTCCAATGTCTTGATTTGAATATGAACTTTCTCTTCCCACCACTAGAAGGAAGAAATATATGACACATTGGACAGCCAATGCAATACTCAGATTCTAATTGAGAATGGAGACAACAGTTTTGGAAACATGTTCAAGGTGTATTTTTCTGGTTCAGTTCCTTCAGAATAACTTGCTTACAGTGTTATAAAAATAACTTTAAAAAGCTGTTGTTGTTGTCTAATGGTGATGAGTGTTAGTTAACATGCACCATTCTTTCTCTCACTACCCAATAGAGGCCTATAAGTTTCTCTTATCCAGTCTCTTACACATCAGAAGATGTTCCTAGTTCATTTTAAAAATTTCTTTTATAATAATTTTTTAAGGGATCTAGTAATATCAACATATTATACATGTTACTTTAGTATTATAAATGAAATAACATTCCATTTACATGAAATTATACTAATCTGTGTTGCAATCTTATTTCAGTATATAGTAGTATATTATGATGCAAGGTTGGAAAGTGGCTTTTACAGAAGCGAGGAAAAGGTTTTTAATTTCCGAGATTCTGTAAAACACTTCACAAACATGCGTTGTACATTATTTTTTGTGCAATTATGTTTTCAAAATGATAAATAATAGTAAAATAATAACATCTTTGTTGGAAATATTTGCATTCATTATAAACAACTGACTAACATTAATAGTGTGGTTAATGTTTATTAGTTGAAATTACAAGAGGCTGTGACATCAATCTAGTCATAAAATGGCAGCAAGTACATATTTATTAAGTTATGTAGGTAGGAAATAACACTATGAGGTTTATTTTAATATTGTTCAGTTATTTCTTGACTCACCTCATACTTCTTAACTCCCACGCAGACTCGAGTTTCTTCACTTCATTTGTGACATTCTCAATGCAGCAATGTCACAAATGAAGTGACGAAACTCGAGTCTGCATGGGCGTTAAGAAGTATGAGGTGAATCAAGAAACAACTAAACAATATTACATATTTATTATTTTATATTGTTTCAAATAAAGTTCAGTTCATTTAAAATGCAGTGATTTGTTTCGTATAATGTATATTTGGATATTTTTTGTATATACATTGTACATAGTATACATAAAGGTTAGTGGTTTTACTTCCCACACATGATTTGTAATATGTAATATTACAGTATAGTTATTTTATTACAGTATAGTTATTTAGGTTGGCAACCCCGAAAAATAGGAAGTTGAACTTTCAATCATGGTTGCCATTGATGTAAGTATGATAAAACACACTATTGAACAAAGAAGTTAATTTCCTATATATCACATTTTAACATTAGAATCTCCAATCAGTCATTTTGACTTGTAAGCTCTTCTTTCTGTTTCTAATATTTCCTTAATGCTTTACACCTAATAATACCTCATATTTGAGACTTTTATTTATCATTCTTTACATCTAATACAAAAATGTGACTTTTAAAAAATTTTGTAGCTTTTATGACCACATCTATCTACTTTTACCAAGAGCAGACATTTTGACCTGCAAGAATATTTGCTATCTGGATTATCATAAATGCTAAAAACATATTTATAGCTAACATCTGGTAAACAAGAGTATATCATTGTCTTTTTGGGCATTTTATAATGTTTTGTAGAAAAAATGGTTATTTGTTGTCAGCTTTCTTTCAAAACTGCATGAGAAGTTCAATTCATTTGAGTTTGTGACTATGAATAAACAAAGTATGACAGATGAAGAGCTTTTTAAATATTGCCAAATCTACAAGATTACGAATTTAATGTGCACAAAGAAATAGATACATACAGGGATGATAATGAAAACAATGACAACTTAAAACAGCCATGTGATTCAAGTCATTCTTCCGAGAATGATGAAGATGTGGATGTGAGGAATGAAGAGTGTTCTATATGCCATAAGGAGGATAATTTTCAGCACAATACATAACTAAATAAATATATAAAAAGTAAATAAATATGTAAGTAAATAGATATGGTACAAAAATAATCAAAACTAGAAAATACATAAATAAATGCATATGGATGATCCTCTATCGTCTATGTGTAAGCATTATTCATTGCTATTTTATTTTGTGCATATTCTTATTTAAATGTATTCTTCTTTTTTTTGTATTTTGACAATGCATATGCTCTCCTGGCAAGGTATTTTCCACTTTGTCAGGTTTTCTTTTCTATTATACTTACCATATCAGTTTGAAACCCATGCTGCGAGTGGCTACCACTAGGCACTACCTAGCCTCCCTTGTTACTATTTTTGTTATTGACTGAAGCGGTTGTGACCAGATGCTGTGCCATATTTTCTGGCATGTTTTCTTTGTGGCTTCAGTCTCCTTGCTGTATGGCCAGTAGAAGACAGCTATTGTGAAGACTCCAAGAATTGACCATTATTTCTCATATTAATTCCGTAAGTGTGTAAAACTAGTTACATTACTATAAACATTAAATATTTGCTTCTAGCAAGCAAGGTGTATTATTATAAATATTTAAATATTGTGTCTAATAAACCAATATGTTAAATGTTAAACTCAATTTATTCTTAAAATCATCAGTATCATAAATCATTAAAAGAAGACAAAATATAACTATTAAAAATAAAAAGTTTTGCTAAAGTGAATGTAAAGCTCTACCAAATACTTTTTCCAAACCAGGGTCTTGAAGAGAACATGAACATGATTTTTGACCCATTATCTGACCATCAGGGTTCAGATCCACCAGCATAAATAAATACAAAAAGTAAATGTACCAAAAAAAAAAAGGGAAAAATATTCCACTGACAGGCCATGATCCAAGGGACCCAAGATTGCAAGGGTTCATGTATTCTCAGCCAACAGCATGAAAAAAAAAAAAAGGTAAGCTGTCTAGCCCTATGCTCTCATCAACTTTACCCTCAGGAAACATCATGGTATTCATTTTATAGAAGCTTGAGTGGGCCCCCCCAGGGCCAGTCTTGACACAAAGGCATGAAGAAAAATCTCTACCCTTCACTGTCCAGGAATAAACCTGGGCCAAGAAAGTATTATGTGTAGGCTATAAATAAATAAATATATATATATATATATATATATATATAAAGAAATACACAAACTTGCCTATATAATAATAAATTTGTAAAAAAATAAATAGAAATGTACATAAATAAATATTTTATAAAGTATTAAGTTATGTAGTAGGAAATAACATTATGAGGTTTATTTTAATATTGTTTAATCTTTCTTCTCTCACCTCATACTTCTTAACTCTCACGCATACTCGAGTTTCGTCACTTCATTTGTGACATTCTCAATGCTGTATTATGTTCACAACTGATGTCCAATGTCAGTCTGCAGGATAGAAGGCCGTTGGACATCAGTTGTGAACGTAATACAGCATTGAGAATGTCACATATGAAGTGACAAAACTCGAGTATGCGTGGGAGTTAAGAAGTATGAGGTGAGTGAAGAAAGTTTAAACAATATTTTATAAAGTAATTTTTTATCGAAACATTTTATGTGTTATTAGGCAATTACAATACTTAGTTAATTATTGGCAAATATTTTATAATGATATATACTCCTAAAACATCAGAAAGCATATCAATAATACATAAAATAATATATTATGAAATTCGAAAATTGAGAACTAAGATATCAACACCGTTCAAAATGACTGGCATTATATTAAAAGGTAGTTTGAGAAATGACGATGTTAAGAGAATACATGGTTTCCTGATATAACTATGTTTTATAAAAATACGAAACATATCAACTTTTAGTATCTCTCTCTTGAGCTTAGTTTAACCTCTGTTTTTAAGGCATTTTTACATGCCCTACGCCACATTGGTACACGGCCTGTTGGGAGAGGATTTGTAATTCTGAATCACACAACTTTTTTAACTGCGCAAGGACATGGAAGGCCTTCCTAGATGAATGATTAGCTCAATGCCAGGGCCACTTCTGAGATAACATGAACATTAAACACACCATTCAGTCGTAGAAACATGGCAGATATGATATGGATGATTTTTTTGACCAGATAAATTTTGGGAACCATTTGGGCTTTAAAGTTTTCCAACATTTATCTTACAAGTGAGGAAAAACCCCAAAAAAACCTCACTCAGAATACTTATCAAGTAGAGAATCAAACTCAGGCCTGCTGTGTACAAGGCAATGATGCCAGGACCCGACACCACAGCTGTGAATTATCAACTTTTAGTATAGCAATTTAATTATCATTAGTTATTTTGACACACCTCAATTTTTTTTCGTATTCTGCAGACTATAGTTTCATCGCATCTATGCAAGGAAACTATAATCTGCAGAATATCAAAAAAATATTAGGTAAGTCAAAATAACTAACTCTAATAATAATAATTAAAAGAAACCTCATAGTGTTATTTCCTACAAATATTAAATAGCAATTTAATCTCTACATTTAAAACAAGGCAATGATGTTAACCCGACACCACAGCTGCTTTTAGTACAGGAATTTAATCTCCACATTTAAAACACCCTATTCACTTACGTGCAATTCTATTAGATTTAAGTAACAATTACTTTGTTTTAAACAAAACTACCACCTTATCTTAAAATGTAGTACTGTTATTCCAGAACACATTTCACTTGCAGAATATTTATTTTCTACTTAGAAATGTTGAGATTATAATACCTGGTTTACATCTTCCAAACAGTCCAAAGTATTCTAGATGATAATGCACCAATATTCACCTGAAGTTGTTGGCTTTAAAAACCCAATACATGGCCACAAGTTGAAAATCTGGAAAAATTAAAGCTTTTATCATCAGGAAATTGTCTTTAATTTTACTTATACGGTAAATTATTAATTAAAACAAATATAGGTCGCGCAAGGGATTTTGAAGAATGTCCTTGACCGTAAATCCAATCGGAGAGCCTATCCAGACTGCTCAGCTGTGAATTCTCTGCCTGCCACGCGTACAAACAAAACAGTTCATCTTACAAAACATGTACAGTCCATAGAGAATTATAGTGAGATGCGGATGTGTTGATTTTATATTTTAAAGCGTAGACTATAATTAAAATATTTTGTACACTTGCTGCCTGGAGTCTTAAAATTATAGTGCAATGTGAATATCGGGTCTTCTCAACGTGGAGCCGCTACTTATTATAGCCACCCAAATGTCTCATGATGCTGGGTGGGCACCGGTCCCATACTGGCAGAAATTCCTTGAGAACATTTCTTCCCCCATGGAGACTCGAGCCAGCACAAGTCCCGTAGCTCTGCGCCAAGACATCTTGTCTTAATCACATGGCTAAGGCGCGGGGAAGACTATAGATGGTTTAAATTAAAGTGACATTTAGTGGTTATTTAAAACATTAACTGAGAGATATAAACCAAATATAGAGTGTGTGTGTGTATATATATATATATATAGTGAATATACTTCCTCCACGTATAAAGATGTCCTAACTCACGGGCACTATCGAACCCGTAGGTTCATGGCCGCGCGGACATAAGCTCTCCATACACCCCTATCCTGAGCTAATGTTTTTCAATAATTCCCTGTAAAATCTACGTCCCTCAATTCATAGTTAATGTTATTTCTCCCGCCTCATTCTTGGTCTACCAACTGGGCGTTTTCCCTCTGGTTTTCGGACAAGAAGCTTCCATGCACGTATTTCATTCCCCATTCGTGCCACATGTCCTGCCCATCGCAGTCTACGATAAAGATTACCTATATTAATTAATTTTTGTAGCGAGATTTTAAAAATATTTAGCAGTGACTGTATTTGATATTCGCTAGCGAGGGGGGAGTTAGCAATGACGTGTGGTCATACTTCCTATTGGCTGAGACCTACAACTGGTTAGTACAGGACTCGCATCTAAGCTCTCATTACAAATTTCATTCCTCAGGAATCATTGCTACACCTATATGTTTTGTTTGTCAGTTATACAACTTTATCTCCACATTCAGACAGTTAATAAAAATTATTTTCCTGGTCACATTAAAAAAAATAATTCAGTACAATAAGAAACTAAATCACTTTTTTTAAAAAGAGAAATTAAAACTTGAACCAAACTTTTCTCTTCAAAAAATAAATTTGTCTACGACTGAAATATGTTAAACTAAATATAACATATATTTGAAGAGTAAAATCTTCGCCTAGACCGAGACTCGAACCCGGGACCTTTGGCTTGCCGGGTTCGAGTCTCGGTCTAGGCGAAGATTTTTCTCTTCAAATATAATTTATCTTTCAGTGAGAAATGTTAAATTAATAATAAAAACATAAATATAACATATTTATTAAATTAGTATTAAGAAGCTAAAGCTGTTACTAGGATTGAAATAAGTAAATTAATTAATGTACACAACTAAATTATTGTAATCAAATGGTAAAGAGAAAAATTTATGCCTGAACCGGGAATCGAACCCCGAACCTTCAGCTTTCCGTGCCGATGCTCTATCCATTGAGCTAATTCAGGCTTTCCTTCCTTTACCTTACTCTCTTGATCCCACATTCAAATGCAATGAATCATCATTCACAAATACACAATGAATGGCTTCTACCTGAAGAAGACATGAAGAGACTCCACATAACTAAAGCATTATTTATTAAATTAATATTAAGAAGCTAAAGCTGTTACTATGATTGAAATAAGTAAATTAATGTACACAACTAAATTATTGTAATCAAATGGTAAAGAGAAAAATTTATGCCTGGACCGGAAATCGAACCCCGAACCTTCAGCTTTCTCTTTACCATTTGATTACAATAATTTAGTTGTGTACATTAATTTACTTATTTCAATCATAGTAACAGCTTTAGCTTCTTAATATTAATTTAATAAATAATGCTTTAGCTATGTGGAGTCCCTTGAATGATGGTTCATTGCATTTGAATGTGGGACCAAGAGAGTAAGGTAAAGGAAGGATTTATGCTTGGATGGGAAGGAAGCCTGAATTAGCTCAATGGATAGAGCATCAGCACAGAAAACTGAAGGTTCGGGGTTCAATTCCCGGTTCAGGCATACATTTTTCTCTTTACCATTTGATTATAACATATTTATGCATTTTGGAATCCACCTTCAATTCTTAACTTACATTTAGATCTGATGTAGTGCCTGTGATCATGTGGTGAAAAATTCTGTCACTAGTTCATTGAATTCCTTCGCATATTTTAAATGAAGATTATGTTTCCCATCATCAAAAACATGCAACCTGCAAAAAAATAAAAATAAAATAAAATAATACATTTTTTTAATATTAAATATATTTTTTACATATTTTTTATCTAATATTCTGGTATCAATAAAGAAATACAAAAACGTAAATTTTTATTAGGAATAAATGTATAAATTCTGAGGTCATGTGTGATGAGAGATATCCTCAAAATCGTGAAGATAAGTTTATCTACCTAGAAAGATAGACATTTTATCTGCACCACAAAAAGAAAATTTTACCTAAATAATATTATACAGCAGAGTGATATTTTGTATCATCAATGATATGATGAGTATATTTCATAGTGTTGTTGTTCCTTATCCCAGGTTCTTCTAAACCATCTACACAAGAATTGTTGTTTTGAAGCAATTTTATTACACCTACAGGTTGATTCCCAAGATCCGGTGCTGAACTGTTGATGCATAGAAGTATACGTTGTGGTGATGTTTTTTTTTTTGTATTACATTTTGGGTACATTGGGAATGTCTTCTTGTAGTCTATTATTTTAAGACTTCTATGGTGTCCTCTTTAAAGTCTTGATATAGCTGTCTGTTCTTTTCGTTCCAGTATCATTCTAATGGCATTTCCAGGGTTCTTTCCTTTATACATTTCACGGTGTATTTCACGGTAACTCAAAATTTTGTGATTCTTGATGTGCAAAAAAAAAAGATGGGGTCTCACATGGAGATAACTTTCTTAAACATCGTCCAAGGATTATTAAAGTTTCTATTCTAAATTAAGTCCAATGACACTACGTGTCGTACATAGCGGCATTTGAATTGCATGGGCGAGTTGCCCCTCATGAGTTAGGTGACCCGCAGAGCTGCTTGAATTGTTGCCAGACATTTCTACTGGCGTCTCCTTCCCCTTGGAGAAAGATCAGAAGCCAGAGGTTTCTGGGCTTCGAAGTTGCTCGAATCTGTTACTAGAGCTTTCCTCCCACTGATATAAAAGAGCGGAGGAGAAGGTAGGCCAGTCAGTTTTGCGACAGTCTTGCATTGGACAGCGAGAGGTTAAGTGTGAGAGAAACTGTGAGGATGGACTGTGCCTGCAATTGTGTTATAAGTGATTATCTGATAAACTTTCAAACAAGAATAGTTGTGAGATAAAATTGTGAATGAAGATTTAGTGATTATTGTAAGAAGAAAATAAAGTGAAAAGAAAAATTTTACGTAGCATCAGTATATTTATTTAAATGGAAATAAGTAAAAGAAAAACCCTGTGCCATCCTGTGACAATATATTGCATCCAGGCATAAGTATATGATATAATGACATTTCATTAGTTATATTATGCAAGTTGGAAGACACCTTATCTTGCAAGTAATAAAAAAATTTATATTTGAAGTGGGAAATATTAAATTAATAATAAAAAATCAATCAGGAAATTTACTAATTTATAACTGGAAGATATACTGCATATTGTGGCTAATTAACAAAATATTGACTTACTTGCCGTAGCCGAGTCGTTAAGACAAGATGCATTGATACAGAGCTACGGGATTTGCGCTGGTTCGAGTGCCCACCACCATCGTGAGGCATTTGGGTAGCTACAATAGGTAGCAACTCCAGGTTGAGAAGACCAGTTATAACGGCTGGGGACCCGACATGCTGACTACATGTCACCCCTACACTGGCTTAAGATCGTCTACCTCTGTGATTAACACATGTGGACGTGAGGCCAGCAAACAGCTGGTAGACCAAGGGCCTTCTAGGCCTGTTGCCTATGTAGTTTTTTTTTTACTCATTTAATATTTAAAGGAAGTGACACTGACACTATTAGGTTTATTTTAATTAAAATAATATTCATGACTCACCTCATATTTGTAGACTTCTTGAAGACCAAGCTTTCGATACATTACATATCATCATCAATTCTTTTTAACTGTTGGATCAGTGGTTGGTGATCCTGTAGGTTGATTTCTGCTCCCTCTGTTGGCTGACCGATGAACTTCCAAATCTATAATTTTATTTTTATTTTTGTGGATGTAAATTTTCTCCCAAATTGTGAGTTCCTTATACTTATCTGTTTCAATAATTTGGCCTTTGTTTTGACTTTGTGTTAAAAATGGAGAAATAGAAAAATCCGCAATAGCTGCACATGCATGGTCAGAAAAACACAGAATTGAAACAAAGGCCAAATTACTGAAACAGATAAATCTAAGGAACTCACAATTTGAGAGAAAATTTACATCCACAAAAATAAAAATAAAATAATGGATTTTGAAATTTCTGGGCAAAAAAAAAAATAAAGATTTGGAAGTTCATCGGTCACCCAACAGAGGGAGCAGAAATCAACCTACAGCATCACCAACTGCCGACTCAACAGTTAGAAAGAATTGATAATGAAATGTAATGTATCAAAACCTTGGTCTTCAAGAAATCTACAAATATGAGACGAGTTGTGAACAATCTAATCTAACTCCTATTCTTCTTCTTCTTCTTCCTTCCAAGTATTAGGCCGAGGCCTGTTACGATCCTATAGAAAATATTCCCTTATGGGAAATTCTCGTATAAGACTTGAAAGCATAATAATAGTCCCTTCGATTGGTTGCTGGCCAAAGGAAGTCTAACTCCTATTAATTGACTTAATTCCTGTTGCTCCTCGTGGAGCAAAGGGGATCGTAAAGATCTTCCATTCCTCTCATTGCCAGCCAACCTTTTCACTTCTCGGTATATCTTTCCATACTCCTGTGCTTCTTTTCCCCATGCTCTTTTCCTTGTTCCCTGTAGATTCCAGTCCAAGGCTTCTCTCCCAATCACACCCACTCAATGCATGTCCTGTCCATTTCCATTTTCTTTTTTTTTTAATTTGCGGTTGATTAGTTTTTCCATAGATATTTGTTATTACCTCTGCCACATGATATACAGAATTTTTTAGAGGTCTATTTATAAAAGTAATGGACAAAATATTGGGATGAGTAAATTACACTGCTACATTTCACCTCTACCATCCTCAATTTTTCAATCTCGACATTCAACATAAGGACTACATTAAAGTAGGATAATGTTTATTGAAAAATCCAATGAAGTTAATAATATACAGAATGGAAGGATAATACCTATTGCAAGAACCAGTCAAGTTAATAACATACAGGATAAAAGATTTAAAGAGTGCAGATTTTAAGTATGATTTACTTGGAGTAAATAAAAACAAAATTGGGTTACAAATGTATGGTATTCTAATATTTTATTTTGTTAAAATTCATCGGAGAACATTTTGTTTAAACAACTCACCTCATAGGATTCATGCTTCCATGATACAGCGGTTTCAAACACAGTCGTGTTCATCTTCAGCCATAACTCCGACTGATGAAATTCTTCGGCCATGTTCTATTTTTGCCATCTTCAGTGCTGCCATCTATGGTTGAATTTATGAACTTCAAAATCAAAGTAATTTTGTTATGGATATCAAAATTCATTGATCTATCTTTATTTTTCTGAATGTATATTTTTCCCAAACTGTCAATTCCAAAGGATTCTCTACTTGTTTTAAAAGTTCAGCTTCTCTTCCAATTTTATGATGTTCTAATAAACTATGTGCAGCAATTGCAGATTTTTCAATTTCACAATTTTTAATATTTCTGAAATGTTCTTTTGTCCGAATTTCCAAATTGCAAAGAAAAGAAAAAATACAAGAAAATTACTTACCATCCTGAAATGCATAGAAAATTTCAAAAAAAATTTTGACAAATACAACATTTCTTTGGCACCAATAAATAAATTTAGTCTGGGTAATCTTCTAAGTACCAATAAAAAAGTCAATGTTCCAGACAGTAAGAAATCTGGAATTTATCAAATAAGTTGTGAAGATTGCAATAAAGTTTATATAGGAAAAACAAAAAGGAATTTGGAAATTCGGACAAAAGAACATTTCAGAAATATTAAAAATTGTGAAATTGAAAAATCTGCAATTGCTGCACATAGTTTATTAGAACATCATAAAATGGGAAGAGAAGCTAAACTTTTAAAACAAGTAGAGAAGCCTTTGGAATTGACAGTTTGGGAAAAAATATACATTCAGAAAAATAAAGATAGATCAATGAATTTTGATATCCCTAACGAAATTACTTTGATTTCGAAGTTCCTAAATTCAACCATAGATGGCAGCACTGAAGATGGCAACAATAGAACAGTTGATGGCCGAAGAATTTCATCAGTCGGAGTTATGGCTGAAGATGAACACGACTGTGTTTGAAACCGTGGTATCATGGAAGCATGAATCCTATGAGGTGAGTTGTTTAAACAAAATGTTCTCCAATGAATTTTAATGATTATACCTCATAATGTTTACTTCCCAACATTAATTTAATATATTTTATTTTGTTTTTTATCAAATGGCAGGAACTGGCAATAATACCATTTTCTCTCTAGCCTCCCAGTACAAGTTGACAAAATCCTGTCTTCTTTGGGCCTTTCGGCTCAGCTGTTGGGCACTGGACCAGATTTTGTTGGTTCATTTCCTGGTGGGACCAGCTGCTGGATGGATACATTCCCAATCAGTGAAAGTGGTGGGGAGACAGTTGTGTTCCTCATCAGCATCAACTTGGCAATTTCTTTACGTCCCTTCAGATTAACTTCATTGCAAGTTGTACTGCTTTTTCCCGAAGTTTTCCTTTGGACGTCTTGGGATATTTATATGTTCTTGGTATTCCATACCTTCTGATGTCTGTCTTCTGTTTCAGGTGTGACTTAGGAATCAATTAAATTTTTATTTCTGTTCTTTTATTGGTGAGAATGTCTGCTCTTTCATTGTCGTTATTCAAATATAAGATGTTTTCTAAATATATATATAACTCGGAGTTATGGCTGACGATGAACATGATTATGTTTGAAATCGCGATATCATGGAAGCATGAATCCTATGAGGTGAGTGTTTAAACAATATGTTCTCCGATGAATTTTAATGTTTTCTAAAGTTTGTTTTAATTATTTTATAAAGATGTTGTACTAATCTGATTTTCATACAGTACATAGAGGACCTGAAATGCCACCTTCTTCTTTAATATTTTTGAGAAGATAAGTAATACACGACTCCAATGTTACCAATTCCTCCTGCATAAATTAATAACATTACACAAAAGAAGACTCTAAGGGAAAAGGGAGGTAAATCATTTTTAAAATAGTTTTGCAGGACAGGACAATAAATTAAAAATTTAAAAGTGAATAGCTTTTTTTTATTAGAAGGGAATTTCTCAGTGATTATTACCCTTATAAAAACATATAAAGGGGGGGGCAAGGTTGTTTGCCTCCATGCGGTGTCCCCTGAGAGCAGAATTTGATATTTTGCTGCAAAATGAACAACAATTATAGGCGCAAGCACCAGTACAACTTGTTCGCTTGTACTGGGAAGCCAGAGAGAAAATGAATTAAGCGTCAAATCTCGCCATTAGAAAACAACAACATATAAAGAAAATCATATTATTGTGGTATAAGCATTTACAAGGAAAATGCCATCCATCATAATGAACCATTTTATAAGATAATACAATGCATTTTACAAAGAAAAATTATTACAGTAAACACTATCATTTGTAAACTGATACTTTACAAACAAAATAATATTTTTTAATAAAAGTTACAGTGGGAAATGACACTATGAGGTATTCTCAACTTATAAATGAATTGGAAAAAATGTTTTTATATCTTACCTGGAGTTCGAGTTTGATTCAAGATGATGGTAAAATAACCTTTGAAATCAGTATCTTGAAAACATGGAACTTTATGAGGTGAAATATGGAAAAACATTTTCTCCAACTCATTTATAAATTTAAAAAAATGATATTGTCATAGAATTTGGATAATGTAATAGTAGAATTAAAATAGGTGACATAATTAATCTTCTTGTATCTTGTAAGCCCTTGTCTCCCTCAACAAGATTTAGGCGCTCTCCCCCTACAGGAAACAAATTGAACCATACTAATTTAGTTATACTTGTTTTCGTATAGATATCATTGGAGTGGCCCATGGTCGGCATTCCGCCTCATACTGACATCTAGGAAACCAAGGTAGTACTAGGATGGGAAATTAATAAAATATATAGTTTCCCAATTTCAGGATTTTTTATTCCTAAGTGAAACAGTTACATTCTCTAAGCAAGCATATGCCAGTGAATATGACATTAATAATACCACATGTTCTAGGAACACTTTGAATTAAGATGAATTATAATGAAGGAATGAGTCACTTCTTATCTTACCTCATAGTTTATGTTTTCTTAAACACGTGAACTGCAGTTTTCAAGAGCAGTTCCCATGCTTAAGAAAACAAACTATGAGGTAAGATAAGAAGCAACTCATTCATTCATTGAATAAGAACCTCATAATGTTATTTCCCATATTTAACTATGAATGAATTATGATATTTAATGAGTATTGAGGCATGATAGTCTAAGAGACATAATAAAAGTGTAATATATCGAGTTACAATTGGGCAGAAAAAGTGTCAAAGAAAAAAAAGTATCATGAAAAATAAATGTTGTAAAGTAAAAAAAAGAAAAAAAAAACAATACAGTCTGTGACAAAATACAGATACCAAAATTATCACTCATCTGGTGTCCATGTTTCTCTAAGAACCAAATATTTACACATTTTATGTAACAGTTTGGTAGATTGTATCTTTAGGGTAGGGTTGAGTGCTGCAATATGGTTCCATAATTAACTCTAACTGACTAACTCACTGGCACTACCGAACCAGTAGGTACATGGCTGCATGGACATAAGCTTTCCATACATCCCTATCCCAAGCTAATGTTTTCCAATCATCCCTGTATAATCTACTTCCCTCTAATCATAGTTAATGTTATTCTCCCACCTCATTCTTGGTTTGCCAACTGGGCGTTTTTCTTCTGGTTTTCCTACAAGAAGCTTCCATGCTCCGTCTTTCATTCCCCATTTGTACCAAATGTCCTGTTCATCGCAGTCTACAAGACTTAACTGCTCTTATCATATCTGGCTTCCTATAAAGACCATGTAGTTCACTGTTATATAGTCTTCTCCATTCACCTGTCTGTTCATCTCTCTTTGGTCCAAAAATTTTCCTAACAACTTTATTCTCAAATACTCGTAATCTACTTTTCTCTCTTAAAGTAAGAGTCCATGTTTCGTCCATAGTTCCCATGCCAAAAGAGAAAATTTTGTATTTAGATTGGAGACCTTAGGATAGCTCAGAACGACAGAGCATTAGCATTTAAAGCTAAAGGTCCTGGGTACAAACTCCGTTTAGGCATATATTTCTCTTATTTGAAGAGAAAAATTATACACTCAGACTGGGGCTTGAACCCAGGACCTTTGGCTTTTTAGGACAATACTCTACCAACTGAGCTATCTGAGCAAGTTCCAATCTAAACGCAAATTTTTCTCTTATATACACTGTTAATTCCCATGCACTAAATGCTATGAAACCTTTGCTTCTATCTTGCAAATGGCAGCTTCTTTATTAAGAAGACATTTATTTGGGAATTTTACAGTACATTATAAAACCAGTAGAGCTTCTTTCAATGTTTTTATTATTCATTTCAAACATATCAGTCGGTAGAGTATTGGCCTAGAAAGCCAAAGATCCTGGGTTCAAGCCCCAGTCTGAGCATATAATTTTTCTCTTCAAATATGATTTATCCATCAATGAGATGTAGAATGTATCAATTTTCAATTTAAGTGAATCAGCTACAAACATTCCAAATTTTACGGGATAATGTATTTTTTTTGTGTCATTTGCAGCAACCTTTGTTCATCCAAATCTTAAAAATTTACAGAAATGTTACAAACAATCTGTGGTACATGTTACTATTGATTTTGAATACATACTACACCAAAGCAATTAAATTAACATTTCAGTATCATTTGTTTTACCGCATACTGTACACATGTGAAACTTACTTGCTATCCCGAATATGTTTCAGAAGATATTCAGGATGTTCGGATGCGACCATTGGATCTTTTTTGCCATGTACTATAAGTGTAGGGCAAACAATTTTAGGCAAACAATCTTTGCATATATTACCACCATCATTTTTACACATTCCAACTAGTGTATCTGTCCATGCACCCCACATAGTCGCCAAGCCATCTTCTCCATATAGTTTGATGAGTGGAGTTTTCATGCGTTCTGACCATTTGCTTATATCACGCATACCTGCAAGCATTATTCACATCTTTAGGGACCAAATGAAACAAGCATAATGTCTAATATACTTAATAATATTTTTCATGTGAATTAAAGACTTTGCAAAAATTCCATCCCTTCACTTTCATGCACTTTTAATTCTATTTTTAGCAGAAATGTAACATAATATGAGGTTAAGTTATGTAGATAGGAAATAGCACTATGAGGTTTTTTAATATTGTTTATTTTTTATTATTTCACTCACCTCATACTTCATAACTCCTCACAAACCCAGGGTTTCTTCACATCATTTGTGACATTCTCAATGCCGTTGGACGTCAGTTGTGAACGTGACACAGCATTGAGAATGTCACAAATGATGTGAAGAAACCCTGGGTTTGCGAGGAGTTATGAAGTATGAGGTGAGTGAAATAATAAAAAATTAACAATATAATATGAGGTATTTTATTTTAGGAAATGATATTTTGAGGTTATTTTAATTAAATTATTTTTAGTCGGATCATCTTACCTCAACATTAATATTGAGGTAAGATGATCAGACTAAAAATAATTCCCTTGAGGATGGGGTGCAAGATGTAGTGATTACGAACTGTAAGATCTTATATAGAGGAAATGCAACATTAATATTGAGGTAAGATGACCAGACTAAAAATAATTTAAACAATATGGGGTATTCAAAATTTACGTGGAGCATGCTGTAGTGTAGTTGGTTAAAGCAATATGCTACAAGCTGGAAGGTCAAGGGTTTGACTCTCGATGGGATCAGGATTTTAACTGTAAGGATAAAATCATGAATAAAGACAAGGGCCCTATTCCGTACAGCACCCTCTTTTCTTTAATTGAAACAAAAGAGGATTAGTTTTATTATGTTTTATTGTTTACTTATGAATGTTGCATCATATGACGTAGTTTGTTTTTAACTGAATTTGTTTATTTATTTATTATCAATTTTGTCTTCAGTCAATATCTGGTCTTGAGAATGACAGCTTGGCTGTGGAAACTTGTTGACCATTTTAAAACATTAATTGGTGAAATGGGAATATTGACTGTATACATATTTTAATATTTTATCACCAAGAAGATCACTTGTGTATTAAAAAATATTAAGAGGTTTGTTTAATAATTAAAACATTTTGTCTGTTCATTCTTACCTCTTACAGTTATTTTTGTCGAACATATGTTTCAGAGCTTCTTAGCCCCATTGTCAGCGATTACAGGACTGACAACAAGAGAAAATTCAGTCTGTAATCGCTGACGATAGGGCTAAGAAGCTCTGAAACATATGTTTGACTAAAACAACTCTAAGAGGTAAAAATGAACAGACAAAATGTTTTAATTATTAATTATAATGTTCAATATTTACCAGATGTGAAGCTATTTATTCCGATCTTACTTCCGGGCCATTTCTAAGCTGGCTGTATAGTTACAAATAGCATATCTTTACTGTTAAATCTCTTTGAGCTTGGGAAAATCAATAAGAGGTAATTGTATGAGATGTAACTATTGACAATAATGCAGATTCATTATACAACATTTAATATTTTTTTTTAGAGCAACAGAACTAACCTTTTTTTTTTGTAATTTTTTAAGTGTTTTCTTTTGGCATTTCTTACTGTACCATATTGATTGTATATTGTTGAATCGATATCCTTGTCAAAGAAGTTACTTTGCAGAGATATCTCTCATTACGAACAAGAAGAGGCAAAATTATCGGTCTATGAGTTAAATAGTTTAATTAATAACACATGTATATTTGATTTGTACCAATTAACCATAATAAGTATAAGATCATAGCAGAATAATTTTTTTGTTATTCACTTTTTTTTAGTTTTCAACAGGGCCCTAAATTCTTGTGTGTCCAAGGGCCATGTTATGGCCTAAGACGGTGCTGTACATATGACTACGGACATAAACCCAAAAATCATGCTTCAATATCATCCACATGAAAAGAGATCTTGGGCCATCCAAAGAAGAGATGGATTGAAAATCCAGCCTTGAGAATGTTAAACAGGCTGTTAGGCCTTAGACATGTATGAATGATGATGATGTCAATAATAATAATAATAATAATAATAATAATAATAATATATTTTTTTAATGTTGGAAATAAGCCTTCTCTTCCACTCAATAATGAACAAAATGTTAGTTATAGAAACTAATTATACTAAAAAGGTAATATTATTTTTGGTCTGGACATCTTACCTCAATATTAATGTTGATTTGTTCTTGGACATGTTTCAAAACAATTCTCTGTTTTATCTTCAGCTTTCCCAGACTGGTTTTATTTATGTTGCATTATGTTGCACCACCTGGATGTCGATGTCAGCTCCATCCTGTGGTTGGCCAAAGAACCTCCAAACAAGGTCACCCTCCATCGGAATATCAAAATTCATAACTCTGTTTCTGTTCTTCTGAATATAAATTTTTTCCCAAATAGTCAGCTCGTTTGTATTTTCTAACTGTTTTAATAATTTAGTGTCTGAATTTATATTATGTTTTTCAGACCAAACATGAGCAGCAACTGCAGATTTTTCAATTTCTCCATTTTTAATATTTCTTTATGTGTTCTTTGGTTCTAATTTTTAGGTTTCTTTTTGTTTTCCTATATATATATCTTTTCACAACCCATGCATTCAATTTGATATATTCCTGACTTTTTATTTTTATCAGTTTTTTCATTTTTGTTGGTTTTTATTAGTTTATTTAAACTGTAGTTATTTTTTGGTGCTAATTTAATATTAAACTTCTCAAATATATTATTTGAAATTTATTATGTACCCAGGGGTGATATGTGAATTTCCTATATTTTTTTCATAGGTGGTTCTTCTTTTTCAAGATTACTTCTGTTTATCATTTTTTGTTTTTTATACTTTTCTATCCTTTTATGTACCATTTTTTCATCAAACCCATTTTCTCTTGCTACTTTGATTATGTGTTTTTTCTCATGTTTGAAATCTTCTTCGTTTAAGGGTAAGTTTACCAATCTATGAGTTAAACTATTAAATGCTGCTAATTTATGTCCAATTGGATTGAACCCTGTTGATTTTATAAAATTTTCCGTATGAGTTTCTTTCCTATGAATCCTGAATTCAATTTTTCTTTTTTCTTCGTTTCTGACCAATTTAAGATCCAAAAAAGGTATTTGTTTATTGTCTTCTATTTCTTTGGTGAATTTAATGTTTGTACTCTGTAAATTTAATAGTTTTAGGGAATCTTCTACATGTTTTTCTTTAACAATACAAATTATATCATCAACATATCTACTCCAAAATTTAAACATTGTGGGATGTGCTTTGGTGATTTTACATTCAAAATCGCTCATAAATAAATTTGCCAGGAAAGGTGATAATGGGTTTCCCATTGAGAGCCCTGATTTTTGTCTATAGAAATTCCCATTGAATGTAAAAAACATTTGGTCAATGCATAACGCAGTTAATTTCAAATAATCTTCTTTGATCTCTCTGTCTATGTTGTTTTTTCTTAACCAATTGTTCAATATCTCCAAAGTTTTTTGTTTCGGTACATTTGTGAATAGTGAAACTACATCAAACGAAACCAACCTATCTGTGGGTTCAATTTCCACTTTTTCTAATTTCTTAACTAATTCCAATGAATTTTCAATCTGCAGACTTTCAAAATTATTGATTCTTTTAAATTGATTATTCAGCCATTTCGAAATTTTGTAGGTTGGTGATCCAATATTGTTAATTATTGGCCTCATTTTGTTTCCCGGTTTGTGAATTTTTGGAAGTCCATGTATATTAGGGTTTCTTGGGTTGCTTACTTTTAATTGAAATTTTTCTTTCTTGGATAGAATTTTAACATTTTTAAAACAGTTTTCCACTTTTTTTATGGTTTTTGGTAGGGGGTCATTCTTAATTTTTTCATACTCTTTTTCTTTCAAAAGTTCTTCCATTCTATTTTGATAATCTTCTTTGTCCAGAATTATAATTTGGTTACCCTTATCTGATTTTGTATATACAACATTTTTGTTATTTATTTCTTTGAGTGTTTTTAAATTCTCCTTACAAACTGGGTTTTTATTTGTATTCTTTATTTTATTCAAAATTTCTTCACATTTTTTTCTGATGATTATTTTTTCTTCTGTAACTAACCCTTCTATTGAATTTTCAATGTCCACTATGTATTCTTCTATTCTATTGGAATAATCTATTGCTGTTTTTAGACCGTTTTCTAACAATTTTGTCTCTTTTAGGTTAAAGGTTGCCTTTGAAAAATTTTTTTTCAGAAAGAAAAATTTCAATTAAAAGTAAGCAACCCAAGAAACCCTAATATACATGGACTTCCAAAAATTCACAAACCGGGAAACAAAATGAGGCCAATAATTAACAATATTGGATCACCAACCTACAAAATTTCGAAATGGCTGAATAATCAATTTAAAAGAATCAATAATTTTGAAAGTCTGCAGATTGAAAATTCATTGGAATTAGTTAAGAAATTAGAAAAAGTGGAAATTGAACCCACAGATAGGTTGGTTTCGTTTGATGTAGTTTCACTATTCACAAATGTACCGAAACAAAAAACTTTGGAGATATTGAACAATTGGTTAAGAAAAAACAACATAGACAGAGAGATCAAAGAAGATTATTTGAAATTAAACTGCGTTATGCATTGACCAAATGTTTTTTTACATTCAATGGGAATTTCTATAGACAAAATCAGGGCTCTCAATGGGAAACCCATTATCACCTTTCCTGGCAAATTTATTTATGAGCGATTTTGAATGTAAAATCACCAAAGCACATCCACAATGTTTAAAATTTGGAGTAGAATATGTTGATGATATAATTTGTATTGTTAAAGAAAAACATGTAGAAGATTCCCTAAACCTATTAAATTTACAGAGTACAAAAATTAAATTCACCAAAGAAATAGAAGACATAAACAAATACCTTTTTTGGATCTTAAATTGGTCAGAAACGAAGAAAAAAAGAAAAATTGAATTCAGGATTCATAGGAAAGAAACTCATACGGAAAATTTTATAAAATCAACAGGGTTCAATCCAATTGGACATAAATTAGCAGCATTTAATAGTTTAACTCATAGATTGGTAAACTTACCCTTAAACGAAGAAGATTTCAAACATGAGAAAAAACACATAATCAAAGTAGCAAGAGAAAATGGGTTTGATGAAAAAATGGTACATAAAGGATAGAAAAGTATAAAAAACAAAAAATGAATAAACAGAAGTAATCTTGAAAAAGAAGAACCACCTATGAAAAAATATAGGAAATTCACATATCACCCCTGGGTACATAATAAATTTCAAAATATATTTGAGAAGTTTAATATTAAATTAGCACCAAAAAATAACTACAGTTTAAATAAACTAATAAAACCAACAAAAATGAAAAAACTGATAAAAATAAAAAGTCAGGAATATATCAAATTGAATGCATGGGTTGTGAAAAGATATATATAGGGAAAACAAAAAGAAACCTAAAAATTAGAACCAAAGAACACATAAGAAATATTAAAAATGGAGAAATTGAAAAATCTTCAGTTGCTGCTCATGTTTGGTCTGAAAAACATAATATAAATTCAGACACTAAATTATTAAAACAGTTAGAAAATACAAAGAGCTGACTATTTGGGAAAAAATTATATTCAGAAGAACAGAAACAGAGTTATGAATTTTGATATTCCGATGGAGGGTGACCTTGTTTGGAGGGTTCTTTGGCCAACCACAGGATGGAGCTGACATCGACATCCAGGTGGTGCAACATAATGCAACATAAATAAAACCAGTCTGGGAAAGCTGAAGAATAAAACAGAGAATTGTTTTGAAACATGTCCAAGAACAAATCAACATTAATATTGAGGTAAGATGTCCCAGACCAAAATAATATAATTAAAATAACCTCAAAATATAACTTCCTAAAATTAACTATTAATTACAAACTTCTTAAGTTTACAAGGAAGAAACAAAAACCAGAAGCAATTGTGTTATTGTTGTGTTTAATGTAAGATTACGAAAAAAACAGATGGCGTATCTCCATACTCAATTTCAATAACAAGTTTTTTCGAAACAACAATATGACTGGTCATAAAGTTTATAAAATTAAGAGGAGAGGGAAATTTAAAAGATCTAGCAGACAGGAAATTCTCTAACCATGTCTCTAAAATTAGAATTGGTTCCCATGTTCATTAGAAAAAACCGTTAAGCATAACAAGGTGAAGTAAGCAAACAACAAAAATTTTGGAGAACAAATTAATTAAAACTTAGAAAAGAATAAACACTTTGGGAATGCTCAGTAAGCTGGATATTGACATGTATTTGTTACAGGTATAAAATTGTCTAAAATAGTAGAAACATCAATGAGTGGGAAAACCTAGAAAATAAATGTTTCACTTTTTTGAACATAACCATGAAAAAGACAATTGAGAAACAACAGACAAAGATAAATAATTTGTTAACTAAAGCAAAGGAAAGAAGAATACATCAATAAAATCAAACATCAAAACAAAACCAGAAATGAAGAAAAATCAGAATCCACCAGAAATTATGTTAAAAATTTTCAAAGGCAACCTTTAACCTAAAAGAGACACAATTGTTAGAAAACGGTCTAAAAACAGCAATAGATTATCCAATAGAATAGAAGAATACATAGTGGACATTGAAAATTCAATAGAAGGGTTAGTTAACAGAAGAAAAAATAATCATCAGAAAAAAATGTGAAAAATTTTGAATAAAATAAAGAATACAAATAAAAACCCAGTTTGTAAGGAGAATTTAAAAACACTCAAAGAAATAAATAAACAAAAATGTTGTATCTACAAAATCAGAAAGGTAACCAAATTATAATTCTCTGGACCAAAGAGCATTATCAAAATAGAATGGAAGAACTTTTGAAGCAGAAAAAGAGTAATGAAAAATTAAGAAATGACCCCCTACCCCCCCC